>JBBGZY010000545.1:15560000-15932500 GCA_037952925.1 Lithobates clamitans
CTCTTTTGGGTACGAGTATCAGCATGGCACATTTTGACTTGGCAATATCTACCCACTCTTTGCAAAAACACTCAAAATCTGTCAGATTGAAAGGGCATCTCCTGTGCACAGCCCTCTTCAAATCACCCTACAGATTTTCAATGGGATTCAGGTCTGGGCCATTCCAAAACTTTAATCTTCTGGTGAAACCGTTCCTTTGTTGATTTGGATGTATGCTTTGGGTTGTTGTCATGCTGAAAAAAAGAAGTTCCTCTTCATGTTCAGCTTTCTAGCAGAACCCTGAAGGTTTTGTGCCAATATTGACTGGTATTTGGAACTGTTCATAATTCCTTCTACATTGACTGTTCTAGCTGAAGTAAAATTGCCCCAAAGCATGATGCTGCCACCGCCATGTTTCATGATGGGTATGGTGTTCTTTGGTTTTGTGTGTTTTTCCGCCAAACATATCTTTTGGAATCATGACCATAACACATTTTCCCTCATGCTTTTCAGAGACTTCAGATGTGTTTTTGCAAAATTTAGCAGGGCTAGGATGTTTTTCCTGGCAAGAAAAGGCTTCCGTCTTGCCACTCTACCCCATAGCCCAGACATATGAAAAATACGGGAAATTGCTGTCACTTGTACCACACAGCCAGTACTTGCCAGATATTCCTGAAGCTCCTTTAATGTTGCTGTAGGCCTCTTGGCAGTTTGATCAGTTCTCGTCTTTTCCTCAATTTTGAAAGGACATCCAGTTCTTGGTAATGTCACTGTGCCATATTTTCTCCACTTGATGACGATTGATTTCACTGTGTTCCTTGGTATAGCCTTTAACAATGAGATCCCTCTGATTCTCTCTGCGGACCATGGCTTTTGCTGTAGGATGCGACTAACAATGTCAGGAAAGACCTACTAGAATAGCTGAACTGTATTTAGGGTTAATCAAAAGGCATGTTAAAATGACGGCAGGTGTGTACTGAACATGAGTTTGAATGCGATTGCCTCATACACACATACTTTTTTTTTTTTAAATTAAAACAGAATGTAGCCTCAGAACACAGAATATGGCGCTTCTTCTCTTCCCCCCCCCCCCCCGCATTGGGATGGAGCCTTCCCATCCCAGAATAAAACAAAAACTGAGTTGGGCCATTCACAGCAAGCTTTGTATTCCTTGAATACAAGGTTTCCTCTGAAAAGTGCTCAGTCCAACTGGATTTTGATCAAGGTGCAGGATGGGAAGTCACCGTCCCACTGGGAGAATACTGCTCTGTATACTGTGGCTAAATACTGCTTAGGCTCGGTTCATATATGTGGTGCAGCACAATACACAATCCTACGCAAATGTTTGCGCGGTGCAAGTCGAGTCATTTGTATGGCTCAAATTGCACCCCACCAAAAAAAAAAAAAAAAAAAAATGTGCAGGACCTTTTTGCTGCACTGGAATCAGTTTGCATGGGTGTTCACACATATGATCCGATTCTGTCAATCGCAACGCATTTTGTGAAACATTTTGGGGTGTCGTTAAAAACGTAACATTGACACTCGCTGTCGTTTGCATGAACGCTGTGCAATTTCAATGCGATGCAGGTAACGCACTGCCTTTGATTCATTTCCCCCACTGAATATATGTGAACTGAGCCTATTGCAGTGCACACATGTAAGGTTAACAGTTCATTTGGACCAGCTTGATCTAAACAAACTATTTAAACTTCACTAAAACTCCAGGTATCTAAAATTTCATCTAGCAGGACCCCAGCTCATGCATCATACATGAAGAGGTCAGACTGCGGCTGGTCAAAAACAGCAAACAGAAGCAGCTTCACGGGGACTGATAAAAGTGAAATTTGCCCATAATGTGCCCTAATCCCATGCAGCATGTTCTCCAGACCCTTGATCTTTGCCCTGCTGCACCCTGTACATTGCGTATTTCAAGTTTGACCCAGAATTGAGTATCTGTGCAAAAAAAAAAAAAGAAAAATTTCTATCCACTTCGAAAAATGATGATTCTGTCAACAACTCCCTTATTACCCCAATGTTTTGTGAGCTGTAGAGGTGATTTCAGCCCCCCCCCCCCCCCAAGATCTCATAAAAACAATAAGTTAAGAAACCCTTTCCTAGGCAAAAGCAAGCATTTATCCATTGCAGTGCATAGGGACCCCACTGCAAGGTGAACGTTTTTATTGAACCGGAGTTCAGATCACACGCAGTATTTACAGATTTTGAATCAGTAAGAACACTTTAAAAACAGTCCTCATTCATCTCCATATCTACAAAAAAAAAAAAACACATTGAAGAAATTTTCGAAGTTCACAAGTTCCCTATTAAAACCAGAATCTTGGACATTGGGGGTTATTTACTAAAAGGTAAATCCACTTTGCACTACAAGTGCACTGAAAGTGCAGTCGCTGTAGATCGGAAATGAGATGAAGCTCTGCTGATTTTATCATCCAATCATGTACAAGCAAAAATGTTTTTTATTTTCCTTGCATGTCCCCCTCAGATCTACAATGACTGCACTTGTAGTGCATAGTGGATTTACCTTTAGTAAATAACCCCCATTCTGTCAAGTCTGCTAAAGTAAACAAACAGCAGCTGTATCTGAGTTGTTAGCCCTCACGGCCATCGACATCTAGGAGCAGGGGTTTTCAAACACTCAGTACGAAGCCAAAAGGATTTTAAAGGATTATTAAAAATGGAGTACCACCCAGAAATGGAACTTACGCTGTCCGGATTCCTGTCTCCCCCAGCCCCCCACCCCTGTCACATTTGGCACCTTTCAGGCCTTTCGGGGGGGGGGGGGGGGGGGGGGGGGGAGCAGATACCTGTCCAATACAGGAATTTGTCAGGCCCCCCCTATGTCTTCTGGGAGACACACAGGTCCCAGAAGACAGCAGGGACCACTCAGAACGTGCAGCACGGCTCGCGCATTAGGGATCCAGGCTGTGAAGCCACAAGTCTTCCCTTACTCAAGATGCCGCCGCCTTCACCCAAAGCCGAGGGACGGGTCCGCTTTAGGCGAGGACATTGCGGACGCTCTGTCCTTATTTTAAAAAGGATTTGTAGCTGTTGACCTTTATTTTTTTTGGGCGAAACTTCACAATAAATAGTTTTGGAATCCTCACGATAGGATTCAGAAAAATAGACATTAAATAAAAAAAACAAAAACAAAAAACAAAAGCAAAGTTCCACTTTTGCATCAGGGTACCCATCAGAAACCCCATCCTAGGCCCATCCCCATATCAGGGACCTCAGAGGCCCACCTCACATCAGTATGCCTTTGAATAGCCCACTTTATAATAGAGTCCACCTTAAATCAAATACCTCTACCCCACTTACAACAGCAGGTATGGATAGAGAAGTTCCATTCTTCAGCCAAGGCAAGCAATTTATCAGATGCTAGGATTCTGGTGGTCCTAGCAACTGACTTGGAGAAAGGCAGCATAGCATGAGAAACTAATCCTAGCTGCTAGTCAAATGCAATCCTTCAGTGGCTGGATTTGGCCCGTGAGCCGTAGTTTGAAGACCCCTAATCTAGTATTCTATAAAGTCTTCTAGTGTGTAATTTCAAGTACTTTCCTGTGCCGACTGCCCAGGGGGCTGCAGGTGCCATGTACAGTTGCCTATACATGTGGATAGCTATACGCAGCTGTATTCTCAAATGCTGATTTTTCCCGAGACAGAACCTTACAATAATCTTACCTATGAGGAAGGCCAGATGTGTAATTAAAAAAAAAAAAAAAAAAAAACAGGTTTATAACCTGTTATATATTCCATATATCTGGGGTGGTTAAAGAGCAATTCAAGTAAACAGGTCAAGGGTAGTCTGAGCTGCTATTGCTAAAAAACTTCACAAGGCTTCCTTTACTCCAAGTACCTGTACTGTAATCCACTGCCATCAAATTTCATGGATTATCCCATCGACTCCATAGGAAGAGCAGAAGACTAAACTTCCTGGGCTACACAACTTTCTAGTCGTATGCCGAACCAGGTTTTTTTTTTTTTTAATGCAAAAGGCAGCAAGGAAAGTCCCATCATAAGTACATTTCAAAATGTGACAAAATACGCTGAAATTGGAGCCCTTTACTACAACAGAAGCATGAAGAATTGAGGTACAGAGCATTCCCTTCATTCATCTCAAGGCTTTATTTTCAACTTTAAAATTAACCCCAAACACCAAAAATGTATACACACACACATTATATATATATATATATTTATTTATTACACACACAAATACACACACACACACACACACGAAAAGCAAGAACTTTTTTTCTTCAAAAAAGTTTTAGTTCCGGTTATAAAATTTTGCAAAGTAATTTTTCTCCCCCCCATTCAATGTTGTGTACTGAAGGGGCTGCACCGATTATTAGAGGTCGCCCTATATGCTTTTTTTCTTTGGCCAATACCGATATTTAGAAATCACGCCAGCGGATGTATGATGCTGATTTTGCCCCCGCCCCCATTCATCTCACAGTTAATAAGAAGTGATACAGAACATTTCTTAAACACAAGCCTCCAATCTGTGCACTAGCAAGTATAAATTTAGATAAAAAAAAAAACAAAAAAACTATGCAACAAAACTATCTTAACCACTTCAGCCCCGGACCATCTGGCTGGCAAAAAACCAGAGCACTTTTTGCGATTCGGCACTGCGTCGCTTTAACTGACAATTGCGCGACGTCGCTCCCAAACAAAATTGACTTTTTGGTGGTATTTGATCACCTCTGCGGTTTTTATTTTTTGCGCAAAAAAACACCATCTACTTTTTGCTATAATAATTATCCCATAAATTATAATATATATATATATATATATATATATATATATATATATATATATATATATATATATATATATATATATATATATATATATATATATATATATATATATATATATATATATATATCTATCCTCAGTTTAGGCCAATGCGTATTCTACACTTTTTTTTTCAAAAATATAAAATCGCAATAAGCGTTTATTGATTGGTTTGCGTAAAAGTTCTAGCATCTACAAAATAGGGGATAGTTTTATGGCATTTTTATTTATTTTTTACTAGTAATGGCGGCGATCAGCAATTTTTATTGTGACTGACATTATGGCAGACAGATCAGACACTTCTGGTGCTATTTTGGGACCATTCACATTTATACAGCGGTCAGTGCGATTAAAAATGCATTGATTACTGTGTAAATGTGACCGTCAGTGAAGGGGTTAACCAGGAGGGGGCGCCCTATCGTGTGACACGATATATGGTAGACGTTCCGCGCTACCTCCAACTGTGATAAACCAATGTGGAATTTAAATTAGTGAAACTCTATTTTTAAAGTGCATTAAAAAAAAAAAAAACCACACACAAAAATCACAAAACATAAATAATCCTGGATTCTAAACTAAAAAACCTTGAACATGAGGTTTTGTACAGTATAAAGTAAAAAGTTTAGTGCGCTACTCAAATTAAAACCAAATAGCAATGTGAATATAAAGAAATGAAGAAATTATAGTTCATATGGAAAATGATGGTATCATAAACCGGGGTGTGATTCCTCTAAGTCTTCAGTAAATCTTCTATGGATCTTCTAAGACGTGCAGAAATAGGAATAGGGGGCTGCTTACCAGATTTGATGGATCCCCACCACAGAGATCATGCGAGCCTGAACAAAACTCCTCTCGGGGTCAGGGACAGCTGGTCGGTCTTTGAGTAGAGACAGACTTCCCTCCATGCCCGGTAGTTGAAATTTCAGAAGCGGCAATCAGGAACACGCTCCTCTATTAGCTGCTCCAGCAAGACCACTCGTAGCAGGAAATGGTATATAGCCTCCTCTCCCAGTCGATGCCTGCTTAGGAGAAACGTAGAGTTGGGTGGAGCCAGGGGACCCGACGTCACCACACTCTCAGCTGATCGGCTTCAGCATCAGTTGTGTTTTTTAACTGCAACTGTGTTTTACCCTGCCAATGCTTTGATGTCAGTTGTCCATTCATGGATTAAAGCATTCTAAACTACTGCACAATGAAGCGCCTCTTTTTCTTTTAAAATATACCATTTCCTGCTACGAGTGGTCTTGCTGGAGCAGCTCATAGGGATGAGTGTTCCCGATTGCCGCCTCTGAAATTTCAACTACCAGGCGTGGAGGGAAGTCTGTCTCTACTCAAAGACCAGCTGTTCCTGACCCCGAGAGGAGTTTTGTTCAGGCTCGCATGATCTCTGTGGTGGGGATCCATCAAATCTGGTAAGCAGCCCCCTATTCCCATTTCTGCACTGTCTTAGAAGATCCATAGAAGATTTACTGAAGACTTAAAGAGGAATCACACCTCCGGTTTACGATACCATCATTTTCCATATGAACTATAATTTTTTCATTTCTTTATTTTCACATTACTATTTGGTTTTAATTTGAGTAGCGCACTGAACTTTTTTCTTTGTGCGACACGACACTGATCACCGCTCCTGATTCCAGGGAGCGGGGATCAGTGTCAATAGGCAGGACAGAGAAATGCTTGTTTACATCAGCATTTCCCCATTCTTCCTCTCCGTGAGATGATCATAGGTATCCTTGCGGGACCCAGGTTCACACTCACGGAGCTCGCGCGACCACAAGCCGCATCTTAAAGGGCAATGTAAAGGGGCCTGTACGAGCCCTTCTGTCAACGTATATCGGCGTGAGCCGGTCAGCAAGCGGTTAAATTTTAAATACACAAAAACAGGTCATCAAAAAAACTTATGGATGAGAGGGAAAAAAAGGGGAGGGGCTAACTATACTGTTTAGTTTTCTTTTTAACTGCTTCCCAACCAACCGCTGTAGTTGTAGTTATACTGGGGCAGGTTGGCTCGCCTGCGCAAGCCATCGTAGCTATACGTCGGCTCGCTGGGTCACGTGCACGCCCACTGCACATGAGCGATCATGAGCAGGAGAGACAGAACAGGGACAAGTATGTGTAAACATACACTTTGCTGTTCTGATAGGAGTGACAGATCGTGTGTTCCTATTAACTAGGAACCACGATCCGTCACTTCCTCCAGTCACTCCCCTCCCCCTTCAGTTAGAATCACCACCCAGGGAACACAGTTAACCTCTTCACTGCCAGTGGAATTTTTACAGTAATCAATGCAATTTTATAGCATTGATCGCTGTATTAATGCCAATGGTCCCAAAAATGTGTCAAAATTGTCCGATGTGTCCGCCATAATGTCGCAGTCCTGAAAAAAAAAAAAAAAAGCCATAAAACTATCCCCTATTTTGAAGACGCTATAAAACTTTTGCACACACACCAATATACGCTTTTTGCGATTTGTTTTACCAAAAATATGTAGAAGAAGAATACAGACCGGCCTAAACTGAGAAAAAAAAAAAAAAATGTTTTATAAATATTTTTGGGGGATATTATAGAAAAAAAGTTTGAAAAAAAAAAAAAGGATTTTTATTACAGCTTACCTATAAAATCCTTTTCTTGGAGTACATCATGGGACACAGAGCCTTAATTACTTAATGGGTTATGGGCCACCTTCAGGTGTTGACACTGTTATACCCAATTAAGGAGGTTCACTCCCTATAGAACCCCTCGTCCTTCAAGGAGCACATCAGTTTTTGTAGCAAAGCAATATACTTAAATCCCAAAAAGATGGGAGGGACCTCTGTGTCCCATGATGTACTCCAAGAAAAGGATTTTACAGGCAAGCTGTAATAAAAATCCTATTTTCTTTATCATACATCATGGCACACAGAGCCTTAAAGCGGGGTTCCACTCAAATGTTTAACTTAATCTTACCCCTTCAGTTAATTGCATAGATGTTCAAATGCCGCATGAAAATTTTTTTTTATCGCTGTAATTACCTTTATGTTGTACTTTATTGTGGAACTTCCTGTCTCTCCTCCCATGGGAGTAGGCGTGTTTATTGCCTTTCCCCGGCGCCGCACTGTCTCCTGGGAGCTTAGTGTCAGGCTTCCCAAGATTCAGTGCGGGAACAATGATCATGCGTGTGAACAATCTGTGAATGAACAGCATTCACCGCATCCCGGAAATCAATGCTTGTGGGCTTCACATGCCCACAAGCAAGATGGAAACAGCCAGCATCACATTTTTAAAGGTATTCTTCAGTACAAAAACAGACAGACAGAGGCGGAAGTATTACACCCAAACTGAGTATTATTTTGGGATTAGCAAAGTGTCTTAATGACCTAAAAAAAAAAAAAAAAAAAATTGGTCGCCGGACTCCCACTAAGTAATTACTTAATGGGACGTCCCATAGCAATGCTACTTGAGGGGAGGGAGAGACAACCCACAGGGTAACCCCAGACTTGAACTTATACTGCTGCCTGCAGCACACTGCGCCCAAAAGTGATATCCTCATACCTCCTTACATCCACCTGATACAAATTTTGTGAATGTATGCACCGAAGACCAAGTTGCAGCCTTATAGATCTGAGCCATGGAGGCCTGGTGACGCACTGCCCAAGAAGCACTAACTGCCCTGGTAGAGTGCGCCTTAACTTGAAAAGGGGGAATCTTACCCCTTAAATTATTAGTTTGAATTGTAACTTGCCGAATCCACTTAGCGACCGTGGATTTTGATGCTGCCTGTCCTTTCTTAGGACCCTCTGGCAGAATAAATAAGACATCAGTCTTATGAATCTTAACAGTTGTCTTTAAATAGATTTTCACTGCTCTCACATAAAGACAATGTAGTGACTTTTCTTCCCTGGAACATGGTTTTGGAAAAAACGATGGCAGGACAATGGGTTGGTTTAGGTGAAAACCTGAAACCACTTTTGGCAATAAACCTGGACGAGGGCCCAACAACACTCTGTCCTCATGATAGAGCTGCACAAGTCTGGCTAAAATGAAACTCAGAATTTTTTTGCTTAGAAGATAGATCACGATTATCGCGGCGTAACATTAAAACAAAAAATGTGGGCTAACTTTACGGTTTCGTTTTTTTTATTCATTGAAGTGTATTTTTTCCCAAAAAATTGCGTTTAAAAGACCGCTGGGCAAATACAGTGCGACATAAAATATTGCATTGACATTTTATTCCCTAGGGTCTCTGCTAAAATATGTTTGGGGGTTCCAAGTAATTCTCTAGCAAAAAATACTGATTTTAACTTAAAGCGGGGTTCCCATATTTAAAAAAAAAAAAAAAAAAAAAAAAAAAAAAAAAGCAGCTACAAATACTGCAGCTGCTGACTTAATCGGACACTTACCTGTCCCAGGGTCCAGCGATGCGGGGGATCGAAGCCCCGCTCTTCCACCCCACCGCCGGCATTTTAACTGTGGGTGCCCGGCTGTGGCTTCACAGCCAGGCACCCACTGCGCATGCGCGAGCCACGCGCTGTCCCTGGCCCTGCAATCATCTGGGACCGGTCACGTGTCCCAGATAATTGACAAGAGGGAGGGTGGAGAGAAGATCTCCCTTCCTGCGCCGAGGGAAGTGACGTCAGGAGCCCGGGCACCGAAGGAGGCAGACTATGAGGGACCCCCTAGCAACAGGCATTTAGGAGATAAGAAACAAAAAAAAAATTCTCCAAATTTTTTTTAAACCGCTTCCCGACGATATAAGTCGGCAGAATGGCACGGCTGGGCAAATCAACGTACCTGTACGGCCATTTGAATTCCCCGGAGTGCCATTGCGTACGCGCCGGCCGGGAGCTCCGCGAGTCGGGTCGCGGGTCCCGCGGACTCGATCGCCTCACGGAGAGGACAAACGGGGAGATGCTGATGTAAACAGCATCTCCCCGTTCTTCCTAGTGACAAGTGTCGCTGATCACTGCTCCCTGTCATCGGGAGCAGTGATCAGTCTAGTGACACATCCGCAGAGGAATTGCTCGTTTTTCTTTACGATCATCTGAGGGTAATAACTCATCCTGTGCCCACTGTTCCCTTGGTAAAGGGTATCTAGCACGTTTTCTATCCACTTGGGAAGATGCGATTAAAGCCGCTAATCTTCCTAAGCCCTGCAGGGCAGAGGAAAATGCATCTTCAGTCACATATACAGGGGCTGAAGTGTGAGAAGCAGATGCACCACCAATAGGTTCCAATTACTCACCCTGGCTTGCCATATCTGGTATCTCCAGAGAGGATGACAGTGTGGAGGCATGACTGGAGTTCCCAGCGCCTAGGGGGTGGAATTTTTGGTACCTTTGTGGTAGTTCTGGAAGTCATAATGCTAAGCACAAAAGTAGAGGCACTTTTAAGACAAATATACTATTTGCTGAGCAATAGTAGTAACTTCTACCATACAGATTAGATTTGATGCTGAACAATTGTATTTTCCTTACTGGAAATGCCTGATACACTGCTTACGTGACCCAGCGCTCCTCCCAGCCTCTACTCTTCAGCTGCTCTGAAGGTGACTGTTTGTCCCAAGAGTGCCGGTTTTATTGAAGAGGCTTCAGGGGTGAGCCTGATTATTCCTCAGTGCACGCGCCATGTGTTCCACGAGGACACCGAGTCCTGCACACGCCGCTGCCTGCCTTAGCCACGCCCCTTAAGTGACCCGCCTTCCTCGCACGGCATTCGGGTCTGAATGCAGACCCGAAGGAGAGGAGGCTGCAGCCGCCATCTGGCGTTCCTGGCAGGTCTGCTTTTGCATGGGCGCAACTTTAAAGGCAGGTAAAACATAGAAAAATGTTTTAAAAGATCTTTAAAATTCTCATTAACTCTCTGGTTGGCTGCTAAACCCCCTAACCCTCAAGATGTATAATAAGCCACCCTGGAAATCTTTTTTTTTTAACAGTTGAGGCTTATATAGTTTAGCGCTGTCATTTGCATTTATTCAGACATGCAACACTACCCAATGTAGGATGTAATAGTTTTTTATTAAAAAATAAATACTGTACCCCAGCCCCTTAGTTTCCCCAATTGAGGGGGGGGGGTACATTTAGTTTAATTACAAACCCACACCTGCTACTGGGGCACACACTGCTGTTTGTAGCTGGACACAGAGCTGCTGAGAAGCATAGGGTATTTTTACTACCTCTAGAGGAGATTTTAAGGCATTCACAATGCCTTAAATGCCTTATATGGGAAAAAAGGAATGCATAGGTGGGCTTTGCAGTTCCTAAGCTTCCTCCCTTACCTTTTGCTCGTTGCAGGATACTGCTGAAACAGGCAGATTCAAAACTTCACCCATCATGGCAGACAGCGTTTAGTAAACGCTTAAAGACCGGGTCCCTTTTTATGGGGGTTCCACACCTTTGGACCTGTATAGCACCCCTCAGGAAATCTTTAGGTGATGAAGCATGACCAAAAAGTCCCGGTTCCTAGGGTCCAGCCCTCAAAGAGAAGCGTTACAGGCAAAACCTCATTCTTCTACGAGAGGCCCGGGTACCATCCTGTGGCCTCAGTGGCGAGGATGGATCCGGTTGTGGAGGTTTTTTTAAATCCAGCATGAATCCCTCCTGGAGCTCCTCAGAGCACATCTTCACTCGTGACCAACACCTTAGACACTTGCGAAAAAACTGATGTGCTCCTGGAAGGAGGAGGGGTTATATAGGGAGTGAACTTCCTTGATTGGGTATACCAGTGTCAAAACCTGAAAGTGGCCCATAACCCATTACTTAAGGCTCTGTGTCCCATGTACGATAAAGAAATATTGCTTTTTTTCCAAAATTGACGCTTTGTTTATAGCGCAAAAAATAGAAACCACAGAGGTGATCAAATACCACCAAAAGAAAGCTATTTGTAGGAGAAAAAAAAAAAAAAAAAAAAGACGTCAATTTTGTTTGAGTGAAACACCGCACAATTGTCAGTTTAACGGCGTAGTGCCGAATCGCAAAAAGTGCTCTGGTTAGGAAGGGGGTAAAATCTTCCGGGCTGAAGAGGTTAAAAATGTCCCAGTCCCTTTACAGGGAACGGTTAGCCTTTCAGTGAACTTTTAGATATTCATGTGCTTTAAAATAACACATTTGCGTAATTCTGCACATACCGAATTCTAGTCATATTAGCTCATCGCATATGCAGGTTTCCATTGCAGGGCTAACCAATTGTTTTACTTTATGGCTGTGTCTTAGAATAAAAAGTCTGAGTTGGGTTGTACTCCCTAGTGTCCAGATAGCCAATTTCACCTGTGAACTATTGCTGTGGCCAAATCTAAAATTCTCTATACCGAATCAAAAAAGGAAGAACGAACATTACAACATTTTGGCAAAACAATACTGTGATAACCCTAAAATATGCAGGAAAAAAAAAAAAAAAAAAAAAAATTCCTTTACACTTGTGGTGGGGGTAGTAAACAGGAGGTTGAGCACCAGGGAAGTTTTTAGAAGGGGACAAAGGCTACCAGTTTAAAAGTCTCAATGCAAGAGTGACATGATGTAAAATATTGTTTAAGGCCCCACTCGCATTATGTTTGGGAACCTGTGTTATACTGCATTAGATAGACGCAGGTCTAGGGCACATAGAAAGAACTTTTCCTGTGAGCCGTTGACACCACAATGCTGCTGTGATGCACAGTGCAGAAAAATGCAGCAGGTCTGCATTTTTTCCACAGTGTACTATATGAAACAGCATTTTACTGCACTGCAGCATAAAGCACTAGAGGTCGACCGATATGGGTTTTTCCCTGGCCGATGCCGATATTTAGAAATCGCGGTGGCCGATGGCCGATATATGATGCCGATTTTTTTGGGCCGATATATTGGGCCGATTTTTTTTTTTTTCCTTCATCTCATAAAATCTAACAGTTAGACCCCTTTCACACTGGGGCGTTTTTCAGGTGCTTTTGGGCTAAAAATAGCGCCTGTAAAACGGCTCCCCTGCAGTCTCAGTGTGAAAGCTCGAGTGCTTTCACACTGAGGCGATGCGATGGCAGGATGTTAAAAAAAAGTCCTGCAAGCAGCATCTTTGGAGTGGTGTATACCACCACTCCTGCCCATTGAAACGAATGTGCACCGCTGCCGAAGCGCCTGCAAAGCGTTTCGGCAGCAGCGCTTCATGGGCGCATTTAACTCCTTCCTCGGCCGCTAGCTGGGTTATAAGCGCCCCGCTAGCAGCCGAATAGCGCCGCTAAAACTAACAGTGTTTTACCGTCAACGCATGCCCGCTCCAGTGTGAGAGCAACCTTAAGTAATAAGTGATACAGAAAATTTTTTATATTTAAACATTTATTAAACAAAACAAACCTCCAATCAGTTCACTTGTATGTATAATTTAGATGAGAAAAAAAATAACTATCTTAAATATTAAATACACAAAAACAGGTAATCAAAACTTTTGGACGAAAAAAAATGGGCTGACTTTACTGCTTATTTTTTTTTTTTTTCATTAATTTTTGAAAAAAAAAAATTGCGTTTGAAAGACCGCTGCGCAAATACCGTGTGACATAAAATATTGCAACAACCGCTATTTTTTCCCTAGGGTCTCTGCTAAAAAAAATATATATAATGTTTGGGGGTTCCAAGTGATTTCCTAGCAGAAAATACAGGATTTTTACTTGTAAGCAACAAGTGTCAGAAAAGATTTAGTCTTTAAATGGTTAAACTGAGAACTTCTCCATGGAGTTCAGTCTATTGATAAAAGAACCTGAAGAGATACAAATGTATCTTCTGATCAGATTTGGCAGGCTGCCCAGAGGGGGAGAGAAGACAAACTTCAGACAACTTGCACTGACTTATATTACAGAAGTCATTTGCAAGTCCCGCTGAAGCGATTATCGGCTTTTTTTATCAGCACAATCAGCCGATGCCGATTAAGTAAAAAAAGCCAAATATCGGCCGATATATCGGTCGACCTCTATAAAGCACTGCTGCATGGAGACAGTGTTACTATGTGACAGTTCAAATAAATTTGAGTGGAGGAAGAAGGCACCAATATATTGAAGACAGATACGGATAGGAACAGTACATGGGAACAGTACGGGGGGGGGGGGACACACACATGGCTAGGTGGAGGCTATGTTCTGAGGGGCGTTAAATACCCTGCGGTGCATCTGCGGTTCCTGACCTGTCAGCCTGCTCCGGTGGTGTTGGCGGAGTTCAGGTCTCCACGAAGGTGACGTGGTTACGTTGGCTTCTGGCTATTGATTTGATAAAGGGGCGGAGCCCTGAAACGCCTAACCACGTCACCCTTGTGAAGACCCGAACTCAGCCGACCCCACTGAAGCAGGCTGACAGGTCAGGAATGCCGATGCACTACAGGGTATTGACGCCCCCTGCCTGGGGTCAGAACACAGCCCAGCAGAGCGTCCACACCGCACCACGGAGTGCCACCATCCAAAATCCCAAGCAGTTTCTCCACTTTCCAAAGTGAGTTTGCCATTTTTTTTTTTTTTTTTTTTTACACTGTACTGTCTGTTCCTATATATCGGTCTTTAAATGGGTTGGCACCCTCTACTTCCACTCACATTTGTCTTTCATAGATATTCAGGACCTATTTTTTCCAGAGGAGCTGCCTTCACTTGTGTCCCATTTGCCTGTATGCAACACAGTAGCGCCATAGTTTTTTTTTTCATTTGAACTGTAAAATTAACAAAAACAAACACTGTCTGAACACAGTCCACAGTGCTATCCAAAAATGGAATAAATAAAAAATCATGCAACCATATCTGAACATGATTCAGAAATACCCCCATCTTCTCAAAGCCAAAGCTCATTTAAAATGGTCTGATAAAATGTGGAATATTTTTTGGTGGTCAGATGAATCAAAATTTGACCTTTTTTGGCAACCATGGGCGCTGCACCCTCCGGACTAAAGAGGAGAGGCCCTTCTGGCTTGTTAACAGCACTCAGTTCAAAAGTTTGCATTTCTGATGGTATATGGGGTGCAGTGGTGCATACACAGAATGGGTAACTTGCATATCTGGAAAGGCACCATCAATGCTGAAATATATATCAGAGTTTTAGAGCAGCATATGCTCCCAACCAGATGTTGTATACTGCAATTAGATCAGAATGGCTTTGTAGCTGAAGTCCAGACCTTTTACCAAATTAAGATATTTTGTGCATCTTGAAATGAAAAACACGACAAAGATGACCCAAGACTGTTGAGCCGTTAGAAACCTATAACAGGCAAGATCAGAACATTTACAGTGTTGTAAGGAGGAGATTCTACACCGTGGTAAAGATGGCCCTGTCCCAACTATGAGATGTGTTGCTGCCAAATTTCAAATTAAACATTACATTTTTATAAAATTTTCTATTGTGAACTAAATATGGGTTTGAGATTTGCAAATCATTGCATTTTGTTTTTATGTAACTTTTACACAGCGTCCCAACTTTTTTGGAATTGGGGTTGCTGGGCTCCGTTGCCAACTGTCAGAAAACCCAACCAGAGGCTGCATCTGATTGAAAGCTGTTGCTGCTCAGCCAACAATTTCCCGCCAAACTTCTTTGCTTTTTTTTTTCTTTTATAGCCGGGCAACCCATTAAAGTGAATTCAAGTATTGTATGATCAGCTTTAATGGCTTCCCAAACGCCTCACGCAGATATACTGTGGCAGAAGGGCACGTACAGGCAGATTAAACGTACCTTATGTTGCCCTTTAAGAGGCGGCTTGCGCGCCCACTGGGAGCTCCGTGTTCGTGGAGACATCCGCGATCGTCTCATGGTGAGGAACGGGGAGATGCTAATGTAAACAAGCATCTCCCCGTTCTGCCTAATGACACTCACTGATCACAGCTCCCTGTAATCGGGAGCAGTGATCAGTGTAGCGTCACACACAGCCCCTCCCCCAAAGTTAGAATCACTCCCCCTAGGAAACACTAAACCCCTACTGCGCCACCAGTGGTTAACCCCTTCACTGCCAGTGACATTTACATAATGCATTTTTAATCACACTGATCGCTGTACAAATGTGAATGGTCCCAAAAACGCGCCAAAAATGTCAGTGTCCGGCATAATGTTGCAGTCACGAAATAGTTCGAAAATAGGGAAATAGTTTTCTAGTTAAGATACAATAATTTAGTTTATTCAGCATGAAATGGAGCTTAGTTATGTAGCATGCGACTCAGACCATTCATTTTACCAACATCTTCCTTCCTTGTGTAGACATCTAAAAGTTTTGAGACTGCTGCTGGACACCGCCGTCCCAGCTTGATACACTCTATAGTATTTCTTTTTGCTTCTCCACTGGCTACGACACGTGGCATCAAAATAGGCAAGTATAGACATCTTTTCTTTTACAGGGTAGATAGAATAGTCTTAGCATGGGGTTGAGAGTAGATTTAGGCTTATTTGGGGTAGGGCTGGGATTTCACTTTAAAAGGAAATCTATAGTCACAGAATACACTTTCATTTCAGAACATTGGCATTGTAACCATACAAATTATTATTTCTGACAATCCAATATAAGATTATTAGAAAAATCTACTCATGTTGTGAGTGCTTCCTACAACTTCCTGGATTCCCTGCATGCTTTGCAGCTTCTCCTAAGCAGTTTACTTTCAATTTCTAAAAGGACTACATAACCCATGGTTTCCGCTTCAGGAGGTAAAGTCAGTACAGTAATCGTTGCATAACGCTGGAAGAGCAGAGAGGAGGGTAGTGTGATAGTCACTGCTCTCTGCTCAGAGCATACCGAGAACTGAGCAGTCAGCGGCCACTCAGTTCTTGCTCTTAGAGCCAGCATGGGACAACTGCATCTCCACACTGATGCTGCTGCAGCATGAAGGCAATGTTTTTTCATAGCCCATACTTCGCTTTGAAAAAGAGCATTCAAACCCATGCATAAAGATGTTGCACTCCCCCTAGTGCCTCAGTAATAAAAAGCCTTAGGAAAAATAGGTAACCCAGTTTTAATAAAATTATATACATACTCTACCAGCTCTAATGCTGGGTGCGTGGTGAGCCGCTACTTATATTGACCCTGCCCAATGCCAATGTAAGTAGTGGCACACCGCGCACCCAGCATTAGAGCAGGAGAGAGCATTGAGTCAACAATCGGAAGAACAGAGTGAGAAGACCCAGCAAAAGAGCGAGAAGATAGCGGAGAAGACAGCGGACAGAGGGAGAAGAAACGGAGAGGGCTAGATTACATCACTGAAGAACCAGCAGAGGCAGAAGAGACGGCAGAGCTACCTTAGAAAACTACTTTAAAAACGTGTAATGTGTTTTAGTTTTGACTTTGGTGAATGGGTAGGGGTACAATGTACACCATACTCATTCACATAGGGTGGGGGGCTGGAATATGGGCCCCCCACCTTGTTAAAGGGGGCTTCCAGATTCCTATAAGCACCCCGCCAACCAACGGCCAGGGTTGTCGAAAGAGGCCTTTGTTATCAACATGGTGATAAGGTGCTTTGGTGTAGGGGGCGGAGGGTCTGGTATACTCCGAGGAGGAACCCATTAGTTTTGGTTTTTTTTTTACATGTGCGTGGAATTCCCCCTAAAGATTCCTACCAGACACAGTGCCTGGTATTGTTGGGGATCAAAGTCTGACCCCTGTTCATTGAAGTCGGACTTCAAGTCGCAGGGCAAAGTTGAATCCAAAGTGGTATGACTGTCATGTCGTACCAGTGTGAACCCAGCCTAAAACCTTAAAGGCGATTGGTTTCCATGCAGAGCTGCACCAGATTTTGCACTCTAGTTTTAGTAAATCAACCCCTATATCTCACAAAAATGAGTACACGCCTCACATTTTTGTAAATATTTTTTTTATCTTTTCATGTGACACTGAAGAAACACTCTGCTACAAAGTAAAGTAGTGAGTGTACAGCTTGTATAACAGTGGAAATTTGCTGTCCCTCAAAATAACTCAACACACAGCCATTAATATCCCTAAGTGAAAATGTCCAAATTGGGCCAAAAGTGTCAATGTTTTGTGTGGCCACCATTATTTTCCAGCACTGCCTTAACCCTCTTGGGCATGGAGTTTACCAGAGCTTCACAGGTTGCCAATGGAGTCCTCTTCCACGACAACATGACGCAGCTGGTGGATGTTGGAGACCTTGTGCTCCACCACCTTCCGTTTGAGGATGCTCCGCAGATGCTCAATAGGTCTGGAGAAATGCTTGGCCAGGCCATCACATTTACCCTCAGCTTCTTTAGCAAGGCAGTGGTCTTGGAGTTGGGTTTGGGGGAATTATGTTGGAATACTGTCCTGCGGCCCAGTCTCCGAAGGGAGGGGATTGTGCTCTGCTTCAGTATGTCACAGTACATGTTGGTATTCATGGTTCCCTCAATGAACTGTAGCTCCCCAGTGCCGGCAGCACTCATGCAGCCCCAGACCATGACATTCCCACCATGCTTGACTGTAGGCAAGACACACTTGTCTTTGTACTCCTCACCTGGTTGCCACCACAACACGCTTGACGCCATCTGAAGCAAATACATTTATCTTGGTCTCATCAGACCACAGGACATTGTTCCAGTAATCCATGTCCTTAGTCTGCTTGTCTTCAGCAAACTGTTTTCAGGCTCTCGTACATCTATAGAAGAGGCTTCCTTCTGGGACGACAGCCATGCAGACCAATTTGATGCAGTGTGTGGCGTGTGGTCTGAGCATTGACAGGCTGACCCCCCCCCCCCACCCCTTCAACCTCTGCAGAAATGCTGGCAACACTCATACGTCTATTTCTCAAAGACAACCTCTGAATACGACGCTGAGCACATGCACTCCCCTTTGGTCGACCATAGCGAGGCCTGTTCTGAGTAGAACCTGTTTCTGTTTAACCGCTGTATGGTCTTGGGCACTGTGCCAAGCTTAGTTTCAGGGTCTTGGCAATCTTCTCATAGCCTAGGCCATCTTTATGTAGAGCAACAATATTTTTTTTTTTTTTTTTTTTAAGATCCTCAGAGTTTTGCCATGTTGAAGTTCCAATGACCAGTGAGTGTGTGAGAAGACCAAAATTTAAACACACCTGCGACCTTGTAACCCTAACAGGTCACGACACCGGGAAGGGAAAATGGCTAATTAGGCCCAATTTGGACATTTTCACTTAGGGGTGTACTCAATTTTGTTGCTATCGGTTTAGACATTAATGGTTGTGTGTGGAGTAGTTTTGAGGGGACAGCAAATGTACACAAGCTGTACATTCACTACTTTTCATTGTAGCAGAGTGTAATTTCTTCAGTGTTGTCACATAAAGATAAAAAATATGAGGGGTGTACCCACTTTTGTGAGATACTGTATAATATATGTATTTAAATACAGCCATAAAAATAAATACAATTATGGAAGGTGCACTATTGTGGGCTGGGTAGCCGTTCTGCCCCTGAAGATTCCTAGAAAAAAGCAGTTACCAGGTACCAAACTTTGTTTTCTCAAGTCATCTTCCAGGGAGGCGCTTGTGAGGATTAGCAAGAAACAGTTACTGAGGGGAGGGGAACCACCGCCTGCACAACCTTTCTGCAAAACGACTGATCTTGGCAGGAAAGAAGATCTTTGTGGCAATTTGAAATCTCGACCGTGTTGCTGCCCTGCAGATCTGCTGCTGCTTTTTCTGCATATGATGCCCAGGCCCTAGTGGATTGGGCAGAAATTCCTTTGGAAAGTATCAGATTCTAGGATTTGTAGGACAGGGTTATGGTCGTTTGATTTATCTTGCATACTTTTGGAGGCTTTGTGGCCTTTGCTAGACCCGGTAAACAGAACATACATGGTGGATGACTTTCACCAGTCCTTAGTTTTTTCCAGGTAGGCAGAGTCCTCTCCAATCCTTAAAATTTCTCTTTACTGTTGGAAACGTTTAAGTCAGACAGAATGATGACTTTGGATCTGCGAAAAGAGGCTACCATGAATAGAAAGGCTGGATCAGTTTTAAAGGACCATCTTATCCATAAAGATAGAACAGTACCGCTCTAGGATGGAGAGAGCTTGAACTTTGCTTACTCTGCGTGCCAACACCATAGCAACTAATAAAACAGTTTTTTAGCATGAGAACTTTTATTATACATTCTTCGATAGGCTCAAACTGAGGTAATAGAAATGTCTGCAATAAGGTCACAAGCCGGAATTTTTTGCAGGAGGTAGTTCAGACCTGGCTACGAATCTTAAAAAAAAAGGTTTTACCAGGGATTCTTCATGGTCAAGAAATTCAGATAAAGCCAAGATATGTACCTTCGGAGTGCTGAGTGACAGGTTTTTATCCACCGCTGCTTGCAGAAATTCTAGGATTGTGGAATGAAAGGCTTCCCTGTTTGTTTTCATAGTACCAAGAATGAAAGTTTTTGGAAATCTTTTCAGATACCTAGGATGACCTTTTTTCTGCTGGCTAATGGGCCATCAGTCACCATATTTGACCCTTTACTTCGCAGAGTCATCCTCTCAATAGCCAAGCCTGAAAGCATTAGGGTTTTTACATGCGGATGTGGTCGCTCACCCTTGCTGTAGGAGATTTTAAGATGAGTAAACCATGCCCTTTTAGGCCAGTGATATGCTATAAGAATGGCGGTTGCCTTCAATGCTCCAATTTTAAAATTACCCGCAGTATGAGGTTTGAATTAAAACGAATAGGCTAGAGGAAAAGCCCACCTCTGAGCAAAAGCTTCCAAACCTATGTTGCCATTTTTTTTTCCCCTTTAAAAGAACAAAAAACACCCCTTGGTGACCTTTGCGTTTAAAGCGGAGCGCCACCGAAAAAAAAATTTTTTAAAAGTCAGCAGCTACAAATACTGCAGCTGCTGACTTTTAAAACATGGACACTTACCTGTCCAGGGCGCCCGCGATGCCCGAAGCGTCTCTCCGTCCTCGGGTGCTGCCGCCTCCATCTTCGGTAAGGGAATCAGGAAGTGAAGCCGTGCGGCTTCACTTCCCGGTTCCCTACTGCGCATGCGCGAGTCACGCAGCGCAATCCGGATGGTCAATGCTGCCTCTGGGACCCGTGTGTTTCCCAGCAGGCAGCGGGGAGGGAGCAGGAAGTGGCGTAAATACCCGCAGATTCTGCGGGTATCTATGCCGGAAGTGGGTACAGATACCTGTAATATACAGGTATCTGTACCCCCCTTCCCCCTGAAAGGTGCCAACTGTGTCACCGGAGGGGGGGGAGGAATCTGATGAGTGGAAGTTCCACTTTTGGGTGGAACTTCACTTTAATGCAAAAAGATCTACCTCTAGTATCCCCCTATATATCTGTTATCCAACTTAAGACAAAAGGGCTTTTTTTTCTTAAGAATCATACCTACCTTGGTGGATACAGCAATGGTCCAATGCTGCATCTGTCACCCACCGGCTCCAACACGGAGAACTGAGCAAACAGCCAAATGCTCGGTTCTCAGCGATCCCTGATCAGAGAGCTGGCTCCCCGTCCCCCATGCTCACTGAAGCACTTAGCTATGGAGGGGATGGGAGCTGCCGGCTCAGGCTCTCAGTGGCTCACAGAGGTCAAGGTGGGTACTGGTCCAGGCACGTGGGCAGATCCCAACTTCAGTGCCATGATCTTACACAAGCTCTGTGATGTCAGCCGATGGCAGGCTTCAGCCTGCTGCACAGGAGTGCAGAATGAACTGTGATCCATAGAAGTATAGCCAAATGAGCTTTGGTTGCACTTCTTTAATGTCTGCTGATCTAGAGACAATTCTGTTTTAGGCCTTTTCTGCTCAGGAAATCTGCCAGTTGATTCTGCAACTCCTTCAAATGAACTGTGGACAAAGACGGTATGCTTTTCTTCGGACGAGCCGGAAGCATCATCTGCTAGTGCCATCAGGCAGCAAGATCAGGGACACTCCTGCCTGTTGATCTATGCGATGGTTGTTGGAATTGCCAACCGTATCAGAACATGTCTGCCTGTTTTGTCCAGGTTCCGTCCCATATTCCCTGGGCTTACTAGTCTCCCAACCACGCTCCCATGCACTTGCGTCAGTTATTCTAATTATGTCCATGGGCATCCCTAACTGTAAATCTTGTCTCTCAAACACCAGCACATGGAGCCCACGAATCGAGGGGGAATTTTGATCACACCATCCATTACTTTATTTTCTCTTCTCTGAGAAAGATTTATTTTTACAGAGTCCAATATATTGCTTAAGTGGCAGTCTGAAACATGCTTTTTCTTCATTTACCAACTAGCCAAGGTTCGCAAAAGGTATTGAAGTGTCATTGCCAGGTTGCATGCTACTTCCTCAGTCGCCAAAAAGAAAGGTTTTATAGGTAAGGGATAATATCAATCCCCTGTAACTTCAGTCCTTTCAGAGCCTCAATTTGTGAGAGTTCTTGTTAAAAGGGGAGGGCAGAGTACGGAAAGTGAAGTGCGATCTTTGGGCCTTTTTTGCGAATCCTAGGAATTGACGGCTGCGTTGGATGGGTACATGAAGGTAAGCATCTTTGAGATCTAGTATTGCTATGAAAACTTCTAGCTGTGAATATTACAGCTAGAGTACATCAATTCCCTTTAAAAATGTGTACCTCACTGTTTAATGGCTTAATGTTCCCATCTTGGATGATGTTTAGGAATAGACTTTTCCGAATATCTTTCTATTGACCAAGGTAGGCCAGTCTACCCCCTCACGAAGATCGAGTCATTGGATTACTTTGTGGTAGAAAGAGGCTTGAATAGAAACCCCTTTCTACTTTTACCCTTGGTGAAAGACTACCTCTTCCTTGTTTAGTTCCACTTCTTTTGTACTTGCCATTGAGCACAAAGTACTCATTATTTGGTAACAAATCCCTTTTTTTGGTCAGCAGACCTGTCCAGTACTGATTCTAATTCTGGAACAAAAAACAAAAACAAACTTCCCTGAGAAAGGGATCCTACACAACTTGGCTTTTTGAAGTTACATATCCCACCAGGTTTTGAGCCACAGCACTCTCCTGTAGGAGTTTATTAGGGCTGTGGACTAGGGCTGAAACGATTAATCGATAAAATCGATAATGAAAACGGCACGCACCATCTTCCCTGCCTTTCAGTCCCGCCTCCGTCCGAGTGTTACATTCCCCTGTGTAAAAAGCCGGCGCCGCTGTATACATCTCGTAGCGGCTCTCATGTGACCAGGCACGTCCGCCTCTCTCCTCCTCTCTGTTGACGTCAGCGCGGTATTCTCAGCCACGCTCGCTTTGCTGCCTCGAGCAAGAAGAGAGAGGAGAGAGAGAAGCAGCCGGTCATGTGAGCGCTGAGCTGCGATAAGGTAGCAGCTTGCTTTTAAAATATAGTGAACCTGGAAAAGCATTCATCTTGGTATTTATGGGAGGACAAGTGCCCCGTCACTGGTGTTCCTGGGGGGGGGGGGGGGGGAATAGTGTCCCAGCATTGCCCCATCATTGCTGCTCCTTGGGGGGGGGTTAGTGCCCCATCATTGCTGATGCTGGGGAGGATAGTGCCCCATCATTTCTGTTCCTGGGGGGGGGGATAGTGCCCCATCATTGGTGTTCCTGGGGGGGGGGGATAGTGCCCCATCATTGGTGTTCCTGGGGGAGGGGGGGATAGTGCCCCATCATTGGTGTTCCTGGGGGAGGGGGGGATAGTGCCCCATCATTGGTGTTCCTGGGGGGGGGGGGGATAGTGCCCCATCATTGGTGTTCCGGGGGGGGGGGGAATAGTGCCCCATCATTGCTGTTCCTGGGGGGGGTAATAGTGCCCCATCATTGCTGTTCCGGGGGGGGGGGGGAATAGTGCCCCATCATTGCTGTTCCTGGGGGGGAATAGTGCCCCATCATTGCTGTTCCTGGGGGGGGAATAGTGCCCCATCATTGCTGTTCCTGGGGGGGGAATAGTGCCCCATCATTGCTGTTCCTGGGGGGGGAATAGTCCCATCATTGGTGTCAGTTTGAGAAATACACAGACCTCTCCCACCCACACTCTCGTCTGGAGCCGCCATCACTCCTTCCCACACTCCGGTCCGGTTCCTCCAGCCCGCTATGGTCCGCTCCCTTGCCCCAGCCCACTCCCCCCTTTTGGGTCTGGTTCTTTGTCCAACCAAGCTCCCTTTCTATTGCAACCCCCTCTGGTCCGGTTCCTCTCACACATGCCTCTCTTCCAAACTCCCTCCCAACCTACTCCCTCTAATGCTTGGTCTCCAAACTAGCTAACTCCCTCCAACCCTCCAGTACGGTCCCCTCTCCCATTCAGGGCCAGCCCCCTCACTGCATTGTCAGTAATGAATGAGGAATTTACTTTAATAGTTATGTTGTGATGCAGTTTGAGTGTAACACTCAGTTTTGTCATTATTATTATTAAACCATTTTTTTTTTAATGATTTTATCCGATTAATCGAAAAAATAATCGGCCGATTAATCGATTATGAAAATAATCGTTAGTTGCAGCCCTACTGTGGACCTAGCCCCAATTTTTACTGCCTCTGCTGAGGAGTCTGCAATAAGTGTCACAACTTTATTCAGTGTTAATGTTCTCAATAGTTCTTCTCTGGCTCTTCCTACTTCTAGGCGAGATGGAAAATGGTTCAGCCAGAGCATTATAGTGCTTGCTATGCAGGAAGTCGCAATGATCAGTTGAAAGTTCCCCACCCCTTCTTCCCAGGCCCTCTTTAACAGAGCCTCCGCCCTCCTATCCATTGCATCTCTTAAAGCCTCAGTGTCAAAGGGCAAGGAGAGATCTTCTCTTTTTTCAATATTTTGGATAAGGAAGCATCAATCTTTTTGCCCATGATTCTATGTCCTCATCAAGAAGCCAAAATCTTCACTTTATAGCAGTAGGGGCGAACATCTTTTTCTGTGGCTCTGCCCACCCTTTTTAAAATTATATCCTTTAAGAATTGGACAGGAAATGTACACTTTTAGGTTGTAAGCTCCTGTACATCTGGTCATGCAATGATAATAAATTCAATATTCCTCTTTGACGCCTAAAGTGTTGGTAATGGCTCTCAGCAACCTCTATGTCTTCTGAGGAGAAAAAGGAACTTTGATTCTTTTTATCCTTCCGGGGACTCATCCTCAGAATACTCAGCCTCTTCCTGTATGGAGGAGTCTTCCCAGCTACGAGGGAATAGCCGATTGTCTGGAAGCATTTGGCATAGGCATTGCATCTGCAGACCTTGAACCATATTCCGTAACAAAAGTAAAGGTGGCCGACGTTTTTTTTGATCGAAGACACTTTAGACCTTTAAAAACACCTTGCAGCTCTTTTGCCACCAGTTTGTTGATGCACTTTTGATAGAGGTTTAGCCCAGCAAGCTGTCAATTTTGAATTGCATGAAGCGCATACTTTAGGTTGTGAGCGGGAGCCACTGCTATTCTTCTGGGGCCTGGCCAAAAAACAAAACGACACAAGGAACCAGTGAAGAAAAAGCACTATATGCTCAGCTCCCAGTAACATCTGGTTTGGCAAGAGAAGAGGTTACCTCTGTTACCCTCTGGCTTACCTTGGAGCTATCTGCAGGGCAGGTGGTGTGGTGTCTTAACATGAGGAGTTTGTGCAATAGCCATGCACCACCCCCTTTTAAATGTTTTGCCTTGGCTCCAGTCCCTTAATATGCAAGGTGGGTACACACCGGATGTTTCCCTCTGCCATTCACCTCCCTCTGTGTTGTAAACACCTGGTTTTATGCCATGTTCCCAGTTCAGTATACGCCCTGATACAGAAATTTTGCAAGCCCAGCATCAATGGAACATGCAGGGAGGGGAAGATTTGGAGGCCTCCTTCAATATAGATGATCCCTGAACAAGACCAGGCCAGTGCGAGGTCAATGCGGCAGGAGCTGGGGAAAGCAGCCATCAACCTTTCAGCAGGGGGGATAGTTGCACATCTCCCAATACAGATGTAAACCTTGGGCTGAAGTGTTCCCTGGAATCCCGAGGTAGGACTCTGTTTCCGGGGGTCCCTTATCTGCGCTTGCCTGGCAGCTAGGTGCCTTGAATGCTGGAAAGGGAGGCTCCTGAAGAAAAAAACAAAAAAAAAAAAAAACAAAAAAAAAAAAAAAACAGGTGATGTCCCGTTGGCCAGCAGAAACAGACAGAGACTAAGGCGAGTGCCTTGTTTTATAACGGTGGTGGATGATGCATTTACTGTTTCAGTTGAAGCCTAATCTCAGTTGCTGCCCTGGAAGAGGACTTGAGAAAAAAAAAAAAAAAAGTTAGAAGTATGCAAATGCATGAAGGGGTCCCAATTCACCAATTTGAGTTCTCTTTACGATACTGCTAGTAAAAGGTGATGAATACAAATCACCACGAGCCCAAAAGGAATGATCAATGTGAGCAGATTGCTAACCAACACTGATATTCATAGAAGTTTTGGGGGGCTTTGGGATAGGCAACTGTACCTTAAGCTAAACCTAAACTTCTGGAAGCAAATCACTGGCCATCACAGGTCAGTTCTCTAGTGGGATAAATGTCTAAAAGACCCACATTGCTAGAATTCCACAGCAAAGTCCATAAATCTCACAAGAGCAGACAGAGGTCTGGCATTACATCCAGCAATATATCTCATGCTTTCCTACCAATTTTTACAGGTGTGAAACCACAATAGCAGAAAAAGATGCTATTAAAAGTTCTACTTTTGGTTCAGTGTCCAATGTAGGAAGCAGCTGAGCTCATTCCTGCAGACATGCCACTCGCAAAGCAAACCACCTTTAGGCACTACACTGTGCGCCCGTAGGTCAGGCACTCAAAGAAAAAAAAAAAAAAAAAAAAAAGTCACTCATCTATAGCTAAGACACTGAAGGATCTTAAAGCAAAGAAACACTGAAAAGTGGAACTTCTGCTTAATCTGTCTCCTCCTGCCGGTGCCACATTTGGCACCTTTTAGGGGAGGAAACCGGTACCCGTTTTTTTACAGGCCCCCCCTTCCCTACTTCCAGAGATGGCACCGTCCCTCTGAAGTTCTCCCCCCTCCTCCGTCACCAGGCCAATTAGAAAGCATAGTGCACTTCACGCATATGCAGTAGGGAACTGGCTGTTAAGGCAAAAGGCTCCACTGCCAATTTCCCTTAATAGGAATGGCAGCGGCAGTACCCGACAGCCAATTCCAAAATCAGCTGGGGTGCCGACATGACAGGAAACCTGGACAGGCAAGTGTCCTACAGTATTTGTAGCTGCTGACTGCCCCAATGCTGTATCCACCTAGGTAAGTATGATATCTAAATAAAAACATAATTCGCTTTTAATAATGGCAGACAGGCCCACCCTATGCCACTTCTGCCCCTCTGTAATGGTCCAAAAACTTTCATTGCCATTCACTGCTTAACCCTTTCCCACCCACCCCAGCATCCCCTTAAAAGTTTTGAATGCCAAAAGGGAAGGGGGATGGGGGATGTGTGATGTGGGCCTCCACCACCCCCCCCCCCCCCATGCTCTGCCATTCACCTAGGTGAATTATGTCAGTGCTCCCGATGCTTCTTGGAATACGTGATGTTCATATCCCAGGAGGCACCTGGAACTCTGCACATCACCCCATTAACTAAGGCTGGGTTCACACTTGCTCTGACATTGGGAGCTGATGTCGTATGACGTGTGTAAATCAATGATTCCCTATGAGAGCTGTCTTAACTGGTCCAACACAAGTCGGTCCGACTTTGAAAATGCTCCCTGCACCACTTTGGTTCTACTTCAGCCCATTGAATATAATTGAAGTCGGATCAAAGTAGGATCCTTGTCCCAACCATCCGACTTGTGACATATGACATGGTGATTACAGCAGCAGTATAAAAGGAAGTTATGTCACACTGGCATTGTTTTGATTGGTCAAAAGGACAAGTTGTACTAGTACAAAGTCGGATCAAAGTAGTATCCTGTTCATTCAAGTCGGATGGATGTAGGACCAATGTCGCAGAGCAAAGTAGGATGACAGTCGTATGACTGTCATGTAGTATGAGTGTGAACCCAGCCTAACAGGATGGGGGCGGGCCTAGTGGCGCTTCATTGGGAGGCTGGGCCTTAACCTGGAAGTGCCAGGGCAGCCTTCCAATGATGTCACGTAGAAGTATGGTGGCACTGGACCTGGGGGCTGCTGAGAAGAGGATCTTAGGAGGACAACGCTGGATTCACCATGTAGGCGGATAGCTGCAATATGCACAGATAAGCAGGAGGTGGGGGATGCCTCTTTTACAGCTCCATCTCTGTGCAGGGAGTGCAATCAGCACAGAAAAATTGTCTGCACAGCGTGTGGGCATTGAAGCCCACCCCTTTTGCTGCTGCACATGTGTTGGGCTGTCATAAAGAGGTTAATCCTGGTTTTGTTCATCGGTTACATTGGAAAAAAGCAGTAACCTTATGTTAATGAATGGACATTAAAAAATCACACTGTACCAGGTTGGTCCAGGTAGTGTCCTATTGCCTTTGAGATCGGAAGGGAAAGGTTTACACTCAAAGCATAGTCCAGACAACACTTGCAATTGACTTTGCACCTTCCTCTGGATCAACTGCAGGATTGGGGTTCTGAGGATGCAAGGTTTTTTTTTTGTTTTTTTGTTTTTTATTTACTCCTTTTTCTTTTTCCTATTCAGCACGGTACAGTCCTAACCAGCACAGTGGCAATACTCTGCACCAGAAAGAGTCCCAGCCAGAATCAGTCATTTTGCATTGAAAGAAAGATGTAGACTTCTGCTGTAATGCCATCCACAGATGGATTGGATAGATTGTTCTGGCTCACTATTATTCAGTCCACTTTTGAGCCAGTGTAATATTCCCTCTACTACACATATCTGCAGTCTTCATGCTGAAAATAGATCATCCCTGGAACATCAGATATACCCACCTGACTCCCTCCCAACACAGACAACCTGCCATACCTCTAGGGCAGCAAGTGAACATTCAAAGCCAGCTAACTCTGGGGGCTGTAATTAGAAAGGATGCTGTAGAAGCGGGATAGGATGTTCACACAGTTGGGGGACTCAGGGTGAGCTGCGCACCTGACGGGGAGGGGGGGGGGTGGAGGCAGGCAGCACACCTGAAGACAGGCGGGGGGAGTGGACGGCACACCTGATGCCAGGCGGTAGCACACCTGATGCCAGGGGTGGGCAGTGCACCCAATGTTGGTGGGCAGTGCAGGTGATGTTAGGGGTTCAGGATGGGCAGTGCAGGTGATGTTAGGTGGGCAGTGCAGGTTGTGTTGAGGGCTCAGGATGGGCAGTGCACCCAATGTTGGTGGGCAGTGCAGCTGATGTTAGGGGTTCAGGATGGGCAGTGCAAGTGATGTTAGGTGGCCAGTGCAGGTTGTGTTGGGGGTTCAGGATGGGCAGTGCACCCAATGTTGGTGGGCAGTGCAGCTGATGTTAGGTGGGCAGTGCAGGTTGTGTTGAGGGCTCAGGATGGGCAGTGCACCCAATGTTGATGAGCAGTGCAGGTGATGTTAGGGGTTCAGGATGGGCAGTGCAGGTGATGTTAGGTGGGCAGTGCAGGTTGTGTTGAGGGTTTAGGATGGGCAGTGCACCCAATGTTGGTGGGCAGTGCAGGTGATGTTAGGGGTTCAGGATGGGCAGTGCAGGTGATGTTAGGTGGGCAGTGCAGGTTGTGTTGAGGGTTTAGGATGGGCAGTGCACCCAATGTTGGTGGGCAGTGCAGGTGATGTTAGGGGTTCAGGATGGGCAGTGCAGGTGATGTTAGGGGTTCAGGATGGGCAGTGCAGGTGATGTTAGGTGGGCAGTGCATGCTGCCTGTCTCTCCATAGGAATGAATGGGCAGGGTGAGTGTATGTCGGCGCCCTCCTCCTCCTCACATGCAGGAACCGGTGGAGGAGGTGTCTGCTCAGCACTGACAGTAGGACCGGGCGGAGGACTGGCTGCTCCGAGTCACGATGCGGCCTCCTCCCCTCTCCGTCCCCGCAGTGCCCCGGGGGGAGGAGGGAGTGCGGAACCCGGCTGCCCCCCTCAGTACCCTTGTGGCCCCCGGGGGCCCCTCACCTGATACAGCTTCACCCCCTGACAATCCGGGCTCGGCGGCGCGCTCTGCTCTTTGTCTCGGGACAAAGCCGCTAAAGTTTCCCTCCTGAAGCCGCGCTGATCCTGACCCAGACTAAATAGGACCTCATGTCACAAGGACCCCGCGCCGGGGCTGCCCTCACTCATGCCTGACAAAAGGGAGTAACAGGAAAACCCGCCAGGAGTGGGGGAGGGGCGCCCCGTCCTGTCAGGGTGCTGATTTTATTATTCAAATAAAACAATTGCCGGATATATTGCATTGAATTTTCACTCTCCTCACCTAACACACCTCAGAGCCCGTCCCCTGCGAGTACAACGGCACTGTGTTCACTCTACACTTCACCACTCTTTATCCCCAGCACATCCTCTGACATATAATAAATAGTGATATGACATCCTATTACAACACCCACCAACTATTTGTACTTCATCCCGTTCACAATTTTTTAAAAAAATCCGCTCAGGCATATCCTTAGGCAGCTACACACTTAAAGGAGCCGCTTCTTAAAAATTAGGGACCGTCTGCCAAGCGACAGTCGGGATGAGGTAGCAGGCCGCAAGGAATGTGTAGCAAGGCACAGGGGGCGGCTCGCAGCAGAAAAGCGCGAGTGAGAGGCATATATGGAGAGAGCTGGAGTTCAGTTATCAATATCTATCGAAGGAAAGCGCCGGGGGCACGGAACGGGAGAAACCCAGCGGCCGAGGCCTAAAACTGCTGAGGGTTTCCCTCCTCCGGTCGGGAGGCACCGGGCGCTGGAGCGGAGAGAGCCCTCTGCTCATTGGTGCAGACGGCTGGGATTGGGCGGGGACAGCAAATCTACGCCAATCAAAAGCGGCGTCACAGAGGCCGGAGAGAGCCGAAGAGAGCTGTGCAGATGGTCCCTAACTTTTGTTTCACAGAAATAGATGTAGGAGTTTAATGCCTGCGGATTTCACACACACCTGACAGGACACGGGACATGCTGCCATTCCATACTACAGCCATAGCTCTGCCATAAACATAAAACTATACGAGTTATTCAAAGTGTTAACAACACAAGCAGTCACAGTCCATGGCTCATTTTCTTAGTTCAGCTTGGTGCATGAAAGCAGACATCTGATTGGCTACTGGAGGCATCTTTTAATTTTTATGAAGCAGCTGAAATGTGTGAAGTGTTTGGCCCCATGCACACAGGATGGGTTTTATTACTCCCCTGGACTCCTGTGCTCTAGAGGAGAAGAAAGCAGCGTAATATGCACCCAAAGACGCATTCTGCAAACATGTTTAACCGCTTGCTTACTGGGCACTTAAACCCCCCTCCTGCCCAGACCAGCTTTCAGCACTGATGCACCTTGAATGACAATTGCGCGGTCATACAACACTGTACCCATATTAAATTTTTATCATTTTTTTCACACAAATAGAGCTTTCTTTTGGTGGTATTTGATCACAGCTGGGATTTTTATTTTTTGCTAAACAAACAAAAAAAGATGGAAAATTTTGAAAAAAAAAATCATGTTTTTATAGTTTGTTGTAAAATTTTGCAAGCAGGTAATTTTTCTCCTTCATTGATATGTGCCGATGAGGCGGCACAGATAAGATGGCACTCATGGGTGGCACTGTTAGGCGTTACTGATAGGCACTGGTAGGTGACACTAATGGACAGCACTGTTGATGAGGCACTGATTGGTGACACTGATAAGTGTCAGTGACAGGTGGCACTGTGGGCACTGGTAGGTGTCACTTTTGTGCACTGGCAGGTGGGCACAGATGAGCTGGTGGGAGCTCTCCTTGATCGGGACTAATGTCCCTCTGAGAGCCGCCGGTGATTGGCTTTTTTTTTTCCCCTCACGCTGTCAGCGCAAGGAGAAAAAATAGCCGATTACCGACTCTGCTTACATCACATGATCAGCTGTCATTGGCTGCCAGCTGATCATGTGGTAAGGGGTTGGGATCGACCCCTTACTCCGATCTGTGATCACCCGAGTCTCAGACTCGATCAAAGAGTGGGCCCTGCAGGCCGCTCGGGTACAGGCGGACGTTTAGTGACATCCTCCCAGAAAAGTAGGTCCGCGCTGTAGCCGTCATTCGGCTACATCGCGGATCTGAAGAAGTTAAAGCGGTAGTAAACCCGCAATTTTTTATTTTTTTTTAAACCTGTAAGGCAAAAGGCATAATGAGCTAATATGCAACGCATACTAGCTCATTATGACATAAATACCTTAGAACGAGACGTTCTCCGTCCACGCCGAGGGAGTGCACATTTTTCCCTTGGCGTGTCTTCTGGGTATCGCGGCTCCGGGGCTGTGAGTGGGAGACTTCTTTCCGGCAAGGTCCAGCATCTGCCAGACCTTTTGAGGCGGGGAACTCAGAGCGCATGCGCCGCTGAAGTCAGCGGCTGCATGCAAGGGGAAGATCTCCTAAACCGTACAGGTTTAGAAGATATTCTTTTTACCTACAGGTAAGCCTTATTATAGGCTTACCTGTAGGTCAAAGTGAAAAAAAAAGGGTATACAACCGCTTTAAATGCGTCAAGCATTTGGCCGTTCATTTATTTTATTGGCCAGAATATTCATTTATTTTGCCATTGCAATGAATAAAAACCAAAGCACTAAACGCGCCTAGCGCTAAAGTGCATTTAAGAAAGCCAGGCATTTTTTTTTTTTGGTGACCAAACGCTCCTCTCCTGAACATGCTGGCCCTGCTTTTTTCTACCTCTGTTTGCATGGACACATAGGCTAACATAGAGGTGTGTTTAGAGGCAGAAAAAAAACACAAAGCAACTCAAACAGCGGTGTTTTAAACGCTCTGTGTGCATGAGGCCTAATAAGGAAGCAAGTCAGTATCATTCAGGCTCCATTCACATTTGGCATTTTGGATTTCGGGCAGAATTGCTGTAATTCTTCCCATAATTTCAAATCGCAGTGCAAGTGCAAAAAAAAAAAAAAAAAATGTTGGGTGTCATTCATTTTCAATGGCATCTAAATGGGGTATGGTTTTGCTGTGATTATCATGCTACAAAGTGCAACCAGCAATGCTTGTCAAATCGAAGCTCATGCTTCTTTTTTGAGCGTCAAGTTTCACCCGTTGCAGTTTGTCACACAATTTATGGTGCGATAATCGTGGCAAAACCACATCCCGGAGCTGACAGAATAGTGGGAGCCAGCGTCGGAAGAGCATTTTTTATTTTCAAGGGGTTGGTGGCGGCAGAAGAAGACATTGCCGGGCTGCATGCTTGGATAAGGATCTGGTGTGGATTTTGGGGGGGGGACCCCAAGCCCTTTTTTTTTGTGGCGAGGGGTTTCCCCTTAAAAATCAATACCAGACTCAAAGGGCCTAGTATGGATTGGGGGGGACCCTACGCTGTTTTTTTTAGGGGATTTTACATTGTTAACATTGCACACACTTGATCTCAGAGCACAAGTTGTATGTCACAAGTCAGATCAGTTAAGATGGTGATCTGACTTGAATGAGACTTCCATTCAAGTCAATGAGCTGAAATCACACCCAAGTCAGACAAGTAGTGCAGGAACCTTTTTCAATGGTGGACCGACACAAGTCGGACCAGTTAAGACAGTTCTCATAGGGAATCATTGATTTTGACATGTCATGCGACCTGTGCTCTCGAAGTCAGAGCACAAGTCACACCAGTGTGAATCGGGTGTAAGTGTGTGAGGTAAGGGTGAACTCTCATGTGAGGGCAGAGATGTAAGGAAGGACTCTGAGGTAAAGGGGGACTCTGATGAAAGGGCAGCAATGTAAGGGAGGACTCTCAAGGGGCTCTTTTTTTAAGGGTGACTATGGTGGGAATTTTGTTGTCATGGGGACTCTGATGTATAACAAAGTGATAAAGAATGGCGCCACCTTAAAACAAAAAAGAGGCTTCCTGAGGACACACGGAGTGCAAAATGCATAGAGGCCACGCTGCTGCTACCTTAGAATCACTTTCGGGTTAACACTACACGCGGGCCTTTTGGAACGCACGCTCTGTAGATGAGCAGCGGTGCTGAAACAGCTGAAGGCTCCTTGTGTTGGTGCTTTTAAAGCCTCTATAAATGTAAGTGCAATATATTCTCTGCTTTTACTTCCCTATTTGATTAAAACACTGCACCATGATTACATGATCTTTTTGGGTTTATGGTTTGCATTACATATGAGAGAGTATTGGTGGGGAGTGTATGGACAATGGTGAATCCATCCTGTACTGAAAATTCTGAAGAGCCTTAAAGACCTGGCGTAATTATCTGAAGAGTGATTGAGACCTTCGGAGGTCACTTTTATCTGGTGAGTGAGCATTCTTCTCATGTGGTGGAGCACTTGTATGAAAAGCTCTCATCACCCTCTTCAAAGACTTTGTGTTTGAAGGATTTTCCATGCAATGAACTGATAATCACTTGACGCATGATTTATATGGAATCTTTTGTGTTTTTAATACCTCTTTTTACATGGTGTAAAATACTTTTTTATTCACAGTGATTTGGTGTACAATCATGTTGGACCCTTTGAGTGGTTTTTGAAATTTTTGCACAGCATATTATTTTGTGAGGAGCAGCACCTTTCTTGCTATTTATCTATGGGGACTTTGATATAAGGGCACAGATGTAAGGGAGGACTCCCATGTAAGGGCAGAGATGTAAGGGCAGAAATGTAAGGACGGACTCTGATGTAAGGGCAGGGATGTTAGGGAGGACTCTGATGTAAGGGCAGGGATGTAAGGCAGGACTCGGATGTAAGGGAGGGGGGGCTCTGATGTAAGGGCAGGGATGTAGGCGAGGACTCTGATGTAAGAAAACGCGTGTCTTGCTTGCCATGTTTGGGGTGCCAATAACAGTGAATGGTGCCGCAAGTTTGACACGTGTTCTATAGTGTGAATGCAACCTAAACCTGCATAGTGTTCTGGTGAGCACTGCCAATATGGTGTTGCATTGAGCATGTTAGTAGAGATTTGTGTTATTTGCCTCCTGAATATAATGAACATATGAAACGGTTGAAAAAAAATAAATAAAAAAATTGGCGCAATTTACTTGTGAGAATTCTAATTACTAAAGTAGCTGCTGTCACTTAAAGTGATTTCACTTCCACCTACAAACAATATTACGTACCAACAAACAGTGCTGCGCTACTAAATATCTTATAAAATGACTAATCTGTAAGCAATATACTAAGTGAAAAGCAATAATATCATACAAATTGATATTGCACTTCTAAATGTGTTCAAAACTATTAATGTAAAAAATCTTATAACAAAAGTTCATGTGAATAATGCTTGATTGAAGAAAATCCTGCCATAAATCAATTCACCATACTGCAAACAAGGATGAGTGCTCTCCGACACCAGTTTCACAGGCTGCTCACCTCATAGCAGCGAAAAATCAGCAGTTATCCCCTCTGGGGAAATGATGACACCTGGCAAACTTATGGTTCACAGACCTCCCTAGATGAATGGCTCCTCAATAGGGTTCCAGGAACCCGTATCGTCTTGCCCAATGAATGTTATATGTAAAAGCAAGGTAACATCTAATGCTCTCCGTTTCCAAAGGATTTAATTGTAAAAAAGGCTAATGAATACACTTACAAATGAAGCACAATCAGCTTGTGCAAACTGCAAGGCATGGCAAACATATCATTTTCGAGATGGCCGCGGTGTGATGTCAGTGCGTAAGTTCCGCCCCTAGATGCGTGTCGTCAGGGCGTTGACTTCCTCAGTAAGGGGTAGAGCTATAACCTTACTGCACAGGCTTATATACTCCCCTATCATCCCTACACACGTGCGCAGCTCGTTAGCCAGCAATCACGCTGTCCAGACCGGACATATAGTGCGCAGGAAGGGGTCACTTGAGAACACACTGGGGACATGCCAGATAAAACTGACCTCATGTATGCAACAAGAATAAATTACAAAACCGGAGCCTGCACACTAATCAACCACATCACAGCCATCTTTACAATAGCATACACTTACTCAAAATATAATAATAATAAAAATAATAAAGATAAAAATAACATAAAAATAAACTCAATAAAATTACTCAACAAACATGAATTAAAATAAATCCTTAAAAGATACACTGTATGAAAAGTATATAAATATATAAAATATACCACAGGAGATACCAATTCATCTGTCACTAATAAAACAATTCAAATCAAAATCTACCTTCAGGCCCCTCGGCACAAGGACCTTGGCCTCAAATATCCATGAAGATTCTCTCTTACTAAGTTGCCTGATAAAATTCCCTCCCCTCCAATGTCTTTCTACCCGTTCGATCCCCCAAAATTTAAATGAATAAAAAGGTTTTTTTTTTTATGAACATGTCTAAAGTGCTTAGGTACATTGTGTATAACTACTCCTTTTTTGATATTCCTCATATCTTCTTCCACTCTAATGTGCAATGGCCTTGATGTACGGCCAAAATATTGGAGCCCACATCCACACTCCAACACATAGATGACACGAATGGGGTATTCTTTCCCTGTGCTGGTGGAAATATAATATTTCCTTTGATGTTTAAGCTAGCCTGCTGACATGCTAGACATTTTCCACATGCATAAAAGCCTGTCAATACATTATTAAACAAGGTGCTCTTGACGGGTCAATAATCCCAGGGGCAAGCTTATCCTTCAATGTGGGAGCCTTTCTATAGATGAATCCTGGATGTACCGGCAGAAGAGGTCCCGATACCTCATCTTTTCTCAAAATGTCCCAATGATTTCTAATGATATGTTCACCCTGTCTAAACTCTACATTAAAGACTTAAATAACCTTTTACTCAAACCCAGAATTAGTACGTTGGTGACCATCCTGTAATGATAATTCCCTAACCATCTCAAACACTTTGTGCCTGTCTGTCAATACTGACACGCGGTCATAACCTTTTTCTATGAATCTATTAGTCAGAACCTCTGATTTCTGTAAATAGTCTGATGTTTTAGAACAGTTTCTTTTATTCTGATAAATTGTCTCTTAGAAATATTGCTCAGCCGGGAAATATGATGACAATTATCCCAGGGCAAATAGGCATTTCTATCACTGGGCTGGAAATGATTCCTGGTGAGTAACCGGTCATGCTCTTTAAATATTTCCAAATCCAGGAATACCACCTGCTCCGTACTAACAGTCCAAGTTAGTTTAATATTTTTGCAGGTACTATCCATTTTCGCCCTAAACTCATCAAACGATCGTCAGTCTCCCCTCCAAACGATCAATAGGTCATCTATGAATCTTTTGTAACATATGAGTGCCTCTGGGCGTTCACATAAAATCTGCTTTGCTTCCCAGCATGCCATGAACAGGTTCGCTACACTAGGTGTGAACCTGGCTCCCATGGCTACGGCTCGGGTTTGTAAATAAAACTGATCACGATACCAAAAATAATTTTGACCCAAACAAAATGTTTAAATTTTAAACATTTCAACACATACTTCTTATGGCTAATAGTAAGGTTAGACTTCTCCAATGCCCACTTTGCCGATCTCAAGGCATCTTTGTGACCTATGATTGTGTAAAGTGAGCCAACGTCGGCTGTGGTCAAAATGCATGACTGAAGCCCTTCAAGTGTACCCCAAGCATTGAATAATATGCTTGGTGTCCTTGATATAGGCCTTAGTCTGGTGCACCAACGTTTCCAAAAAATAATCTATGTATTGATTCAACCAGGAGCATACCGACTCTATCCCATTGATGATAAGTCTACCAGGGGGTCACAATGAATCTTTGTGGATTTTAGGTAAAAAGTATATAATAGACGTTCTACACGCTACAGGGTTAAGGTATAAGGCTTCTTTCTTAGTATATCTCTCCTCTCCCCATTTTTAATCAATACTTCTAATTTATTTCTAAATTCAGAAAGGGGATTAATATTAATTAATTGGTAGGTTTTAGAATCTGATAATTCTTTTTCCATTTCCTCCCGATAGTACTGTTTACCACCAATCCCCCCCCCCTTTATCGGCCAGACGAATAAATTACATTCTTCTTCTGTTCTATATTTTCAATACCCTTTTTAATCCACTGGGGGTGGTGGACCTTCCTAAACATCAGATTTTCTACATCTTCCACTACCATATTCCGAAAAACTTCTAAATATTTGTTATCGCTATTAGGAGGGTTAAAAAATGATTTATTCCTTAAAACAGGACCTCTCTCCCTCTGCTGAGATTTTACATTTTTTCTTGTTGCATACATGAGGTCAGTTTTATCTGGCATATCCCCAGTGTGTTCTCAAGTGACCCCTTCCTGTGCACTATATGTCCGGTCTGGACAGTGTGATTGCTGGCTAACGAGCTGCGCGCGTGTATAGGGATGATAGGGGAGTATATAAGCCTGTGCAGTAAGGTTATAGCTCCACCCCTTACTGAGAAAGTCAACGCCCTGATGACACGTGTCTAGGGTGTGGAGCTTACGCACTGACATCACACCGCGGCCATCTTGAAAAATTGGATGTTTGCCATGCCTTGCAGTTTGCACAAGCTGATTGTGCTTCATTTGTAAGTGTGTTCATTTACCTTTTTACTAATAAATCCTTTGGAAACGGAGAGCACTAGATGTTACCTTTCTTCACATATAACATTCATTGGGCAAGACGATCCGGGTTCTTGGAACCCTATTGAGGAGCCATTCATCTAAGGAGATCTGTGATCAATACATTTGCCAGGAGTCATAATTTCCCCAGAGGGGATACCTGCTGATTTTTCTCTGCTATGAGGTGAGCACCCGTGAAATTGGTGTTGGAGAGCACTCATCCTTGTTTGCACTGTTTGGTGAATTGATTTATGGCAGGATTTTCTTCAATCAAGCATTATTCACATGAACTTTTGTTATAACATTAATAGTTTTTGTTTTCACATTAACAGTTTTGTACACATTTAATAGCGCAATATCAATTTGTATGATATTATTGCTTTTCACTTATAATATGACTAATCTGTAAGCAATATACCAAAATATTTAGGAGCGCAGCACTGTTTGTTGGCACATAACAGATGAAACCATTTATTATAATTAGGGTACGTGTTAATTGGTGGAAATCAGAGCTTTTATATCTTTCTGATGGTGTCTCCGGCACCAGGAGCCTTCTGAAAAGGTTTTCTGTTCTGGTAGGTTCCATGTGCAGAGTAAAGTTGCAAGCTTTGTCTGGGTACATTTGGGTGAGTATTGGGGGTCACTGACACCTTTATAAGGAGGTTGGTTGGAGGGCCTTAACACAAGGAGATAAACCTAGAAGACAGATTAAACATGGATTGCTTGTTAATATATTTGCACTTAAAATACTTTAGTGCTAAAAATGCCATACCAGATTCAGTATATTGTCACAAATGGTTACCTTTTAAGCTTTGTTACTCTCAAAAGCAAACATTTATTATATTGCAGCTTAACAATTCTTAGATGTTATGGCTGCATTCGTTTCCTTTCTTCTATTTTCATCTAGTGATCAAGCCAGCAAGTCTGTTTTTCAAAAGCACAAGCTCTCCAGCAGAATGTATCCGTATACATGGAGGAGACAAACCATTTACCACTGGCAGGCTGATAAACTGCAATAGATTACATTTTTGGGTTTAATACCGCTTTACGTTTAATAACTGCATGTGCACTTCAATGCCTTGAAATGCCTCATACACGTTTTCACATTACGCACTGTATATATGAACATATATGGTATAGAATTTCTAAACCGGTTCCTTAGGAATGTTTTTGTGTGTTTGTGTGGAGGGGGGTGGGGATATACAATAACATCATTTTGGCAACCTAAGTGACTTGTTGAAATCTTCTTTGGATGAACCTTTTCCCTTCTAGAGAAACCAGGGGGTTACAAGAATAGGAATTGTACGGCTTTTCTAGAAATATTACCGTTAGCGCTTGTTCATACCATGTCTGTTGAGGTGTGTTGCTCTGCAGAGATCAAAGCAAGTGCAACGCAAGGTGACATTAAAAAAAAAAAACTATTTTCTGTGTTCCCTGCCCATACCTCAATATTGTGCATCATGTGGTTTTACAACATTTAATAGAATTTAAAAAAAGTAGACACCCCCTGTGTGCATTGGTTCTTAAAGTGGAGTTCCACCCAAAAATGGAACTTCCACTTTAAGTGATGGTGACCCCGGCATTTTTTTTGTGGGGGGATACCCTCTTTTTGGAGGCATCCAGCTCCCACTTCCTCCCGGCGCTCCACGGCACCGGAAGGAAGATCACCACCACCTCCTCCCCCCCCTGCAATCTTCTGGGACACGTCAAAGGTCCCAGAAGATTGCCCGGCCATTCACAACGTGCAGCCCAGGTCACACATGCGCAGTGCATGCCCGGCTGTGAAGTCACAGTAAGAATTCCGGTGCTGTGGAGAGGAGCGGGGCTTTGTACACCCGCATCGCTGGACCATGGGACATGTTAATGTCCGATTATTAAAAGTCAGCAGCTACACTTTTTGTAGCTGCTGACTTTAAATTTTTTTTTTTCCCGGCAGAACGCCGCTTTAAGGAAAAAGTGTTCTATATCTTTGGTGAGCTCATATTTTTAATATGTAGCCTCCCTGGCGGTTTTCCCGAGTGTGGCTCGGGTTTAAAAATCAGGACCATTAGCGGTAACCACACTCGGGATTACATTGCAGGATCCTGGTGTGGCTTTACTTACCTTGTCCCCGGGATCCTGCGATGTCCCCCGCAGTGTCCGTGGGCTCTGTCCTCGTCCGAAGCCTCTCTGTGCCAGGCTCCGTTCCCTGCGAGCGTTGCGACGCATTGGGGCGGAGCCTGGCGGCAAATTTAAAAAAAGTCAAAATCATAACACATACAGTACTGTAATCTTACAGATTACAGTACTGTATGAAATGATTTCACATCCCTTTTGTCCCATGCCCTGCATGCAGTTTTATGTGATATATACTGTTCTTTCTGCCTGGAAACTGGAGATTGTCCATAGCAACCAAAAAGTGTCCCTTTACGTCAAAAGTGGCTTTAGACCAGCTAGAAAACAGCGATAGTAAATTAGAACACTTGCAGAATTGAGCGATAGTGAATCGTGGGGAAATTTATTTTATTACTATTTATTTTTATTTTTTTAAATTATAATATAAATAAAAATAATTTATGTTTTTGTGTTTCAAACTTTATCATACCCGGGATATCTACCAGACTCTTGTTTGGACAGATTTAAGTGTGTTATTGTTAAGAATTACAGACCTACAATATAAAACGCCAAATTTCCATGCAAAATAATTGTACCGCTTTCAGCACCTAAAATCCGAAATAATCATACCGCCAGGGACGTTAACCACTTCACCTATGGAAGATTTACCCCCTTAATGACCAGGCTATTTTTTGTGCTACGGCACTGCGTTACTTTAACCACTTAAGGACAAAGCCTCTTTTTTACACTTGTTTACAAGTTAAATTTTTTTTTTTTTTTGCTAGAAAATTACTTAAAACCCCCAAACATTATATATGTTTTTTACGAACACCCTAGAGAATAAAATGGCGGTCGTTGCAATACTTTCTGTCACACCATATTTGCGCAGCGGTCTTACAAGCACCCTTTTTTTGGGAAAAAATACACTTTTTTGAATTAAAAAATAAGACAGCAGTAAAGTTAGCCCAATTATTTTTTAAATTGTGAAAGATAATGTTACGCCGAGTAAATGGATACCAAACATGTCACGGTTACCAGTTTTGAGTTACAGAGAAGGTCTAGGGCTAGAATTATTGCTCCCGCTCTAACGATCGCGGCGATGCCTTACATGTGTGGTTTAAACACTGTTTTCATACGGGCGCTACTCACGTATGCGTTTGCTTCTGCGCGCGAGCTCGTTGGGACGGGGCGCTTTAAAATAAAAAAGTTTTTTATTATTTATTTATTTTACTTTTAATTTATTTTGACACTGTCTTTTTTTTTTTTTAATGGACTCACTTTTATGTAAACATCCCTTGTAATAGAAAAAAAGCATGACATAACCCTTTAAACATGAGATCTGTGGTCAAAAAGACCTCAGATCTCATTTACACTAAAATGCAATAAAAAATTAAAAATAAAAACGTTACTTGGAAAAAATAAATACAAAATTCTCCTTGTTAAAGAAATTCCCATTTTGACGTTGCTTCCTTCCCATGCTATGGAGCCGAGCGGGGGGCCATCTTCCCCTCAGTCGGCAGCCAGGCATCCATGGGAGAGGACGCAATCGTTTTTTGCGCTATAAAACAAAGTCTTACAATTATGAAAAAAAAAAAAAAAAAAATTACTTTCTGTTCTAAAATATATCCAATAAAAAAAGAAAAATAGAAAATATCAAATTTCTTCATAAATTTGGGCCAATATGTATTCTGCTATATATTTGTGGTAAAAAAAATCCCAATAAGCGTATATTGATTTGTTTGTGCAAAACGTATACCGTCCACAAACTGGGATATTTTTATTTATATATATTTTTTGTACTAGTAATGGCAGCGATTAGTGACTTATAGCGGGACTATGATATTGCAGCAGACATTCTGACACCAACTGACACTTTTGACACTTTTTGGGGACCAGTGACACTAATGCAGTGATCAGTGCTAAAAATATGCACTGTCACTGTACTCATACCTCTCAACATTCTGAGATGGGAATGACTCTGTGCAGGCCAGTCATGTACCTCCATAGGTCAAGTAACCCCCCATGGGTTAAACGAGTGTAACCTGTCAGTGTTCTTAACACCTTAGATCCCTATGAAGATTCCTTATGTTTTTCTGTTCTTACTAATATGATGGCATATTTATTTACGCCTGATCCCTCTATTTGTCCAATTTCCTTATTGCCTTATTTTAGTATTCCTTTTACTCCTTTTAATTTCTTTCTTTTTTCTTTTCTATATATTTTCCTTTTGCCTTTGAGGAGGCGGTGCACCCATGGACGGGCCTGTTTTACCTATAAGTTTCTGTTGTCTTATGGTATGAATGGCAGTCTATCTGTTGCGCTGTTGCCTGGACAACCGTTAGCCGGCGTATCCACGTCTAAGTGGGAGGGCTATATGAGCTTTCTGTCCAGGCTATGGCGCATGCTCTGAAGAAATCCCTGTGACGGATGAAACGCGTCAGCATGACGCCATCACGCTAAACTTGGCATACACACAGATCCACCCACAAGCCCTGGGCATTCTGTCCTCCTGCTGGTGAAGCCCCGCTGTATGGAACCAGGAAGTGGATGGTGATCCATACCGCACACAGGCGGTACGCTTCAACACGCCTCCACTCCCCACAAATCTTTGCGGGCATTTGACCACACAGACCCATGAATCACATCAAGTCGGCCGGAGAAGGATCCAGCTGTCCCGCACAGCCTGAGTAGGACCGGAGTGCTCTGCATGCCTGCCGTATATCGATATCCATGGATTGGTGAGACTGTATCTGTCTATTTTTTCAATTCGTGACCGCTGTCACTACAGCAATACATGTGTCTCCCTTCCACAGCTCAGCAATCATGCTGTGTCCATTCATCACTACCGATGCAGGCACACTCCCATTTTCACCTACGCACAGCCTCTACATAGCGTTTAACCCACATTATCAGCCATTGTGGGGTATATAGCTGCAAGTGCTATAATTAGCTACCTTCACGGCCCATACCACAAGATTCACTCAAGGTCTGTTACCGGCACCCTGCAAGACGAACTCCCATTATCTACGGCTGCATACACTCACCCCTTGGCCCCTACCAGTATTTTTCAGATATATATTCATGAGACTGTTTTTTTTAATTTATTGATCCAGCTGGGTGTATGTATGTGTTTAGTGGTGGCCATCTGTGTGTTGTTCTGTTTTTAGACAACATTGTCTATTTTATTTATCCTTTCAGTGGTGGTTTTTGGTTCACTTATTGTCATTTGATTTTTGTTTGGTGTACATGTGGTGTCATTTTTCTACAATAAATTCATTTATATTTTTGCTATTTTGCTGGTTCCTTGTTGAAGAATTATTTTTACTTGGGTGGAACTGGTACTCTATCCCGTTCCTTTCCCATGTGCCCCCCTTTTTTGATATGCTTCTTAATTCAGGGGAACACACCCTTCTGTGATTCATTGAGCCTCTGGGTGTTCGCAATTAGCTCTATATATATGCAGATGTTGCAAGGACACCTCCCTTACCTGTTATTACTTATATTGAATTAAGCAAAGCTCCTTGGTTCATAAGTTCTTTTTTTGTTTGTGTCAGTCAAGTACCTCCACCCGAAACTCGCTTGTCCATGACTTTATGGACCTTGCTATGTGCACTGGTCCAAATTGGTGGAGGGGGGGTTATGGTGTGTTTTTCAGGGGTTGGGCTTGGCCCCTTACTTCCAGTGAAGGAAACTCTTAAGGCATCAGCATACCAAGACATTTTGGACAATTTCATGCACCAAACTTTATAGGAACAATTTGGGGATGGCCCTTTCCTGTTCCAACATGACTGCGCACCAGTGCACAAAGAAAGGTCCATAAAGACATGGACTTAGCAGGGGTGGTGAAAAATTAACTTCAAGAGCAATAATTCACATTATAATAGTAACTAAAACATATAAAATTAAGTGTAACAATCTAAAAAATAAAAATTCCAAAGTGCTATAATGTCGTGAACCTTCCAACTAAAAAGTTGTTGCACTTGAAGTTAATTTGTATTGCTATTATCTATAGAGGGGTTTCCACCATCCCTGCTAAGCTTTATTTATGTCATGTCCTGTTTTCAGTTTGATGTGTATTATATCTGAAGTTGCGTATCACAGAGACCGGTATTGTGGTAATATTGAAGTTTGAGATTTCCATACATTAGAGGGTTTCACCATTATTGTTAAGTTATTGATTAGTAAGTTAGCACTTTTCTGCACTTTTCTTTTGTGGTGTGGGAACACGCAACAGTGCTTAGTGGCAGGCCTTTTACTGACACTTTATTTTACTTCCAGTAGTTAATTGTAAATAGTAGTGTGGTGATTACCCATTATACTAATGATCACCATGTGGCATTATTAAACATCAACAGATTTCGGTTGTGCCCCACCAGGCAGCCACCCCCCATGGACAATGTGCCTGGCTGCCGAGTTCATCACCCCATCCCTGCGCTGATTGCCAGCACTGATGGGCCCTGCTTGACACTGATAGGTGGCACTGATTGGCAGCAATGATGGGCACTTATAGCTGCCCCTGATTGACACTGATAGATGGCACTGATTGGCAGCACTAATGTCCACTGATAGGCAGCACAGATTGTTAGCATTGATTGGCAGCACTGGGCACTGATAGGTGGCACTGTTAGGCAGCAATGATTGCCACTGATTGGTAGGACTGATGGGCCGCCCGGTTCGGCACTGTAGGGCCCTGATTGGCAGCACTGATTGGCAGCATTGATGGGCACTAATTGGCGGCGCTGATAGGCAGCACTGATGGGCAATGATTGTCAGCACTGATTGGCAACATTGATGGGCACTAATTGGTGGCACTGATGAGTAATGATTGTCAGCACTGATGGGCACTAATGGACACTGATAGGCAGCACTTTAGGGCTCCGATTGGCAGCACTGATGGACACTAATTGGCAGCATTGATTGGCACTAATTGGGGAGAGGGGTAGTTTCACATTCAGCAGATACTGAGGCTTGCAAGAGCCGCTCAGTGTGTGACACTGTCAGATAATGTAACTGCTTACTGGGAGAAAGACCAGCTGTCACAACTCAGCCGCAGCTATCAAACACCAGCCAATGATTGAGCTGCTTAAGAAAGGGTGCGGAGCCACAGAAATGTGGCTGCCCGAACAGACCCCATCCCATTGGCTGGTTTTTGATAGCTGTTTGGTCCCACCCACCCCTCCGACATCACCACTGAGTTTTGACAGCTGGTCTTTCTCTCTGCAAGCAGTTAAATTATCTGACAGTTCACACACTGAGCGGCTATGACAAGCCTCACGATCTGCTGCCTGTGAAACAGTTTCACAGGCAGTGTGGGCTACACACTCCTTGGATGCAGCATTTCGGGGCAGATCTCTGGAGACAGCTCAGGGTGATTAGGGTGTGCCCAGGCACACCCCGTGTGCACGCCTATGTAAATATATTCTTAGTGTTTGGATTGCATTAAAAGATACAAAATGTAAAGTGCCTCTATTAATGTTTTTACTGTTCATCGTATCAGCAATGTCATTTTTTGGGTCACTATCAATTTTGGGGTCACTATAAATGAAATGACAGAATAAAATTGCACTTTTTCTGTTGTAGTTGAGGGTTTTTATTCAAGTTTTTAGAAAATACAATGCACAACAATCCAGTACTCAAGCAGTTATTGTACTTATCACAGTGTTGTCAATATTAAGGTTAATGGGAAATGACAAAAATACCAAAGCACATAAGATACATTTGATTATTTTAAGGGGAGATTTACTAAAACTGGTGCACACAGAATTTGATGAAAATTACTTGGAACCCACAAACATTATATATATATATATTTTTAGCAAAGACCCTAGAGAATAAAATGGCAGTCGTTGCAATATTTTGTCACACAGTATTTGCGAAGCTGTCTTTCAAAACACAATTTCTTTGGAAAAATTACACTTCACTGAATTAAAAAAAACTAAACAGTAAAGTTAGCCAATTTTTTTGCATATGGAGAAAGATGATGTTACACCAAGTAAATAGATACCTAACATGTTACACTTTAAAATTGCGCGCACTTACTCTAAAACTACGGCACTCTCCAAACCTCCATAGACCACGTTTCCAGGAGGTCTTTTGCTCAAATTATTGCTCTCACTCTAACGTTTGCGGCGATAGCTCATATGTATGATTTGAACATGGTTTACAATTGCGATTTGCGTATGCATTTTCTTTGGTGTGCGAGCACACAGGGACGGGGCGCTTTAAAAAAAAAAAAAAAAAAATTCTTATTTTTACCTTTGTTCCTTTAAAAAAAAAAAAAAAATTCTGATCACTTTCATTGCTATCACAAGGAATGTAAACATCCCTTGTGACCGTAATAGGCAGTGACAGGTACTCTTTATGGAGGTATCTGCAGTCTAAAAGACACCAAACACCTCCTCTGCACTTCAAAGTATTCAAAATGCCAAAATCTGAGTTTTTGAATACCTACGATTTTTTTTTAAATTGGCGCCATTTTCAGCCGAGTAAACCGGAAGTGACGTCACTTCTGGGTTATTACTAGGGATGAGCCAAACACCCAGTTCGGTTCGCAGTAGAACATGCGAACAGGCAAAAAATTTCTTCAAACACCCGAACACCCTTAAAGTCTATGGGACACAAAAAAAATTAACAGTGCTAATTTTAAAGGCTTATAAGTTATTGCAATAAAAAGTGTTTGGGGACCCGGGTCTTGCCCCAGGGGACAAGTATCAATACAAAAAAAGTTTTAAAAATGGCCGTTTTTTCAGGAGCAGTGATTTTAATAATGGTTCAAGTAAAACAATAAAAATGAAATATTTCTTTAAAATATTGTGCCTGTGGGGCATGCTTAGCATGCTTGCGGCTGTAATGTATTGTCAGTTCTCGGCAATATAGATGAAAATCATTGGAAAAAAACAGCACAGTTCCCCCCCCCCCCCCCCCCAGTCCATTACCAGGCCCTTCGGGTCTGGTATGGATATTAAGGGGAACCAAATAAAAAAAAAAATGGCGTGGGGGTCCCCCAGGCACTATATACTCTCAACAGCAGTATATATACACACTATACGGCCTGCCCTATATACTCTGCAGAAAATTGGGCCTTAGGTGTTGGTGGTACCAGAACACTGTAAACCCTCACAGTTACTCTTGCTCAGCGCAGGAACGGGCCCTGCTGTGAAATTCTATATCAAGAATTGTAATTACATGCCCCTGTTAAACAGGGGCAGAAAAATTGGGCCTTTGGTGGTGGTGGTACCAGGACACTAAGCCCTCACAGTTAATTTTGTTGGGCACAGGAACAGGCCCTGCTGTGAAATATTAGATCAAGAATTGTAATTACATGCCTCTGTTAAACAGGGGCAGAAAAATTGGATGGCCTTGGGTGGTGGTGCCCTAAACCAAAAATATTGTTGGAAGCTAGCATCATTAAGATTGAGGAGGATTAGGAAAGTCAGCATAGGCAGTCTTCAAGGGATCCCACATCCATAGAAAATTCAATCAGTAACATCAGCATCAGGTGCTTCATAGCTGCTGATCCAAGACTGATTCATTTTTATGAATGTGTGCCCATCCACTGAGTCTGTGGACAGGCGCACTCTATGATCTGTTACAAACCCTCCAGCAGCACTAAATGTGCGTTCCAAAAGAACGCTGGATGCAGAACAGGCCAGTACAGTAGCTCAATTGCATATTGAATAAGTTCTGGCCAGTGGTCCATCCTCAAGACCCAGTAACCCAATGGATGCTCTGTTGGAAAGGTCTCCAAGTCTGCTCTTGCACTTCGATATTCCTGCACCATGTAATGCAGATGCTGGCGATGGTTGCTTGAACCGTTCAAGACCTTGGCGCTGAGGACTGAAAAATTGTTTAAAGGCATCGGTCAGCCGGCCACCTTCTCCACCACTCTTCCTCTGACTGAACAAAGCCTCAGCAAAACATTGTCCAGCACCAGGAAATAACCTCCCAGGGTCTGGAAATGCATTGCACAAACCTTTCTTCAAGGCCTCCTGAAGCTGTTTCATGCTCTGATCCCTCTGCGAAGGCAGGATGAGTTCTGCAACCTTACCCTTGTAACATGGATCAAGAAAGGTTGCCAGCCAGTAATGATCCCTCTCCTTGATACCACGAATCCTAGGGTCCTTTCACAGGCTTCGCAGAATCAGGGAGGCCATGCAGCGCAAGTTTTCAGAGGCAATCGATTCTGAGTCCTCTGGGTCACTAAGGATCACATGATCTGTAACTACCTCCTTCCAGCCACGTACAACTCCTTGGGTTTCTGGAGACTGAAAACCATCCCTTGAGGACTGCTGCCAAGTGTTATGCTCTACATCCATGCTGACACAATCCTCCTATTCCTCCTCTTCTTCCTGTGTGTTTGGGCCCACAGGAATGCTATCTGGATAAAGGGGGCCTTGAGAGATAAGGAAGTCCTCTTCTTCCTGCTGTTCTGCCTCAAGTGCCCTGTCCATTATTCCACAAAGCGTGTGCTCCAACAGGACGACTAGAGGGACAGTGTCACTAATGCATGCATTGTCGCTGCTCACCATCCTTGTGGCCTCCTCAAATAGTGACAGGACAGTGCATGCATCCTTGATCAGTAGCCACTAGCGTGGTGAAAAGAAGCCAAGCTCCCCTGACCCTGTCCTTGTGCCATACTCGCACAGGTACTCATTAATGGCCTTCTGCTGCATGTGCAGCCGCTGCAGCATTGCCAATGTTGAGTTCCACCTGGTGGGCATGTCACGAATGAGGCGGTTGGTGGGCAGGTTGCATTCCCTTTGAATGTCAGCCAGCCAAGCTCTGGCATTGTATGACCAGCGGAAATGACCAGACTTTTCTGGCCTGCCTCAGGAGATCCTGTAAGCCTGGGTACTTGCTCAAGAACTGCTGCACCACCAAATTCAGGATGTGTGCCAAACATGGAACCTGGGTCAAGTGTCCCTGTCGGAGGGAGGAGAGAAGGTTGGTGCCATTGTCGCATACAACCATTCCTAGCTGAAGCTGGCATGGCGTCAACCATCTCTGAGCCTGCCCCTGTAGAGCTGACAGAATCTCTGCCACAGTGTGGCTCCTGTCCCCTAAGCAGACCAACTCAAGCACCGCATGGCATCTTTTTGCCTGACTGCTTGCGTAGCCCCTTGAACGCTTACCGAGCACCGCTGGATCAGAGGACAAATCTGCAGAAGAGGCCATAGAGGAAGAGGAGGGGGTGGAGGAGAGAGCTGTGGCGGAATCACCACTAGCATTTTGGAGGCATGGTGGCAACAATACTGAACCCTGTCCTGCATCCTTCCCAGCTGCCAGCGGGGTTACCCAGTGTGCCGTGAAGGTAAGGTAATGTCCCTGCTCATGCCTGCTGGACCATGAGTCAGTGGTAATATGCACCTTACTGCTGACCGTCCTGTCCAATGAGGCCAAAACATTGCCTTCAACATGCTGGTAGAGAGTCGGAATGGCCTACCATGAAAAGAAATGGCGTTTTGAAACCTGCCACTGAGGTACAGCACATTCCACAAATTCACGAAAGGGGGCAGAGTCTACCAGCTGAAAAGGCAGCAGTTGCAGTGCTAGCAATTTGGCCAAGCTAGCATTTAGACGCTGAGCATGTGGGAGCGAAATTCTTTTTACGGTTCAGCAACTGGGGTAGGGAAATTTGCCTGCTAAAATCAGAAGATGGTGTACTGCTAGCAGATTGGCTGCAAGTACTTGGGACACCTATTGCCATACCTTCATTCCTCTCAGTGCAGGTTTTTGAGAGGACTGGAGGTATAGTGGGGTTGGAGATCCCAGATGAGGAGCAAAGAGAAGTCCGCCTTTTTCTTTGATGTGGGTCTTTCAAGTGCTGTTGCCAATGGACTGCTTGGCAGGTCGTCATATGTCTGGTCAAGCATGTGCTGCTCAAGTGGCTGCTGTTCTGGCTATGCTTGATTTGCTTCAGACATAGGTTGCAAACAGCAATGGTGCGATCTGCTGCACACTTGTTGAAAGGCCCACACCAAGGAACTTTTAAAAGTCAGCGGGAAGTCAACAGCACCCTGCACCTGCGGAGCTCTGTGGTGTGATGCAATAGGGTGGCTGCCTTTAAGCTGCCCCCTAGAGGACATCCTGCCTCATTGGAGTTGTGCCTCCTCCTCCTCTCAGGCATCCAAGTACAATCAGTGACCTCATCATCCCCTAACTCCTCATCACTGGAGCAAACTTGGCAGTATGCTGCAGCTGGGGGAACATGACTGTCAGTTTCTTGACCTTCTTGGGCACCCCCTCTCTCTAGGCTCACGTTACTCCCTTCCTCAACCTGGGAACCAACCTCGGAGCCTTCAATTTGCTGCGCATCCTCCAGCAGCACGTACCGGACACTGTGGTCGAATAATTCTGGGGACTCCTCTGTGCACGATGGTGGAGCTAAGGAGTGACTGTGGAAAGGAGCCAGTGGAATAGGCCGCTTTGGCAGCTGCATTGGAAGGCAAACTACTCTCAGCCTGGGTGACAGAGGATGAGCACGGCTTTGTTATCCACTCCACCAACTCTTCTGCATGTTCTGGCTTAATAACACGGCCAGCAGCAGAAAAAAAAAAAAGACAATTGTGGCCCCACGGCCACCTGCAGAGGATGCATCATGTCCACGACCAGCACTGTTGACTGTAGACACAGAGGCTGCTTGCCCTCTTTTAGTGGCCTGTGAGCATCTGCCTCTCCGTGGTGGCCTTCTGGACATGATGTATGTTTTGTTTTGCAACACCACACTACACTGTATTAGATATTGTGTACACCGCCTGCACTGTATCAGCAACTGTACTACGGCTGCACTGAATTGTATTGAAGTGTATTAGAAACAGTACACCACAGAATTCACTGTAGATATATATATACTCTGCATCCAGTGTAGCATATATATATATATATATATATATATATATATATATATATATATATATATATATATATATATATATATATATATATTAATACACTGCCTGCACTGACTGAATATAGAGTAAACACTGAATTTATAGGCTATGCTAAATAATGCAGTAATATATATATATATATATATATATATATATATATATATATCACCCTGACCTGGTACTATTTATCATCCTGACCTGGTACTTTTTATCACCCTGACCTGGCACTATATATCACTATGACCTGGCACTATATATCACTATGACCTGGCACTATATACCACCCTAACCTGGCTCTGTATATCACCCTGACCTGACACTATATACCACTCTGACCTGGCTCTATGTATCACCATCACCTGTCTATATACCACTCTGACCTGGCACTACATCACCTAACCTGCCAGTATACTACCCTAACGTCACTTGACATTGACGTGTGGTGTGCTGCCCACTCACCTGGGGGGGTTCCATATATAGCATCCAAACGCTCTAGGTATGCCCTTGCGCATTTAACACTTGAGTATCAATTTATTTCAAGGGCCAGAATGAATTATTATTCTGGCCAACAAAATAAACTCCCAAATGCTTGACATGGCTAGATGTGTTAAATGTGTTTACAAGGTTTTTGGTTTTTTTTGCCAAAATGCTGCTACCAGGAGGAAAGGAGAGATGAGACTTATGAAAGGTACACAGACCTCCCACCAGAGCATAATAATGAGCTGTTTTAAATGGAAGACAAAAAGATGGAGAGAGAATGATTACCCAGGGGGTGGCATAGGGTGAGCACACAATGGCCAGATGCATTGCAAATGTACTCTATGTGGTTTTGGCATGCTGTGGCTTACATGGTATCGGAATCTAGCAGGTTCTTGGAAACCGGGGGGGGGGGGGGGGGATTGAATGAGGGTTGCCAGTGGGGCAGAGGTAGACATTAGCTGCCCAAGTATTTCACAGGGTCTCCTATACAAAGGAAGTCATATTATGGGGCTGTCTATAAGTATACACAAGAAGGTATCTATATCATCGGTCTCCAAACTGTGGGTTGGGGCCAGATGCGTCCTTTGCTTGCCTTTATCTGGCCCTTGGGGCACTTTTTCACTCATTCAGTGGGGTACTTTTCTTCCCGACACCAATGATGGAGTACAATTCCTTCCACTGACAGCTATTCCTCCCACTGACACCAATGATGGTGCTCTATTCTTCCCAATGACACAAATGGCAGGTTACTATGCCTCCCACTGACACCAACATCTGGCCCCCCTAAAGTTTGAAGGACAGTAAACTGGCTCTTTTGTTTAGAACATTTTCAGACCCCTGCTCTATATCTATGATCCTCATTAATCAGGCCAATCTCTTTTGCTTTTAGGGGGACCCAGAGATGAGCAACTGGAGAAGCATGGTAACCTGAGAGCTGCACAACCTGTCCATTCCAACTACTATATGGCTAATGTGGAGGACTGACTGCATCTGCCCACCCTTATGTTTAGGATATATAAACATACATCATACAAAACTAAGGGGTATATTTATATAAGAAATTTGCTGTACGAATGTAACAAACATTCACACAGCTGCAATTAAAAAATGCCTTATTTCTTTCCTTATCCAATTACAACCCCAGTTGCAGAAAAAAGTTACAAAAAAATTACATAAAAACAGAATGCAATGATTTGCAAATCTCAAACCCATATTTTATTTACAATAGAAAACATATCAAATATTTAAAAAATGAGAAAATGTACTATTTTAAGAATAAAATAAGGTAATTTTGAAATTGATGGCAGTAACATGCCTAAAAAAGGTGGGACAGGGCAACAAAAAGTTGGCAAATACAACCTCAATTCCAAAAATGTTGGGACATGGCCATGTTTACCAAGGTGTAGCATCCCCTCTTAACAACACTCTGCAAATGTCTGGGAACTGAGGAGATCAGTTGCTAGAGTTCTGGGAGAGGATTGTTGCCCCCTTCTTGCCTTAGGATATGCTGCTCTAAAACTTGGCTCTATCTTTCAATATTGCGCCCAATGCACCCAAAAAAGCACCCCCATACCATCAGATGCCGGCCTTTGAACTTAGCACAGATAACAAGCTGGAAGGTCCCTTTCCTCTTTAGTCCGGAGAACAAGGCGCCCATGGTTACCAAAAAAAAAATGCCAAATTTCGATTCGTCTGACCACAGAAGAGTTTTCCAGTTTGTAACAGACCATTTTAAATTATCTTTGGTCCAGAGAAGATGGCAGCATTTCTGGATCATGTTCAGATATGGCTTCTTCTTTGCATGATAGAGCTTTACCTTGCATTTTTCGATGGCATGGCAAACTGTGTTCACAGACAGTGATTTTTGGAAGTATTCCTGAGCCCATGCAGTGATGTCCTTCAGAATCATGCCTGTTTTTAATGCAGAGTTGTCTAAGGGCCTGAAGATCACATGCATCCAATATGGCATTTCGGCCTTCTCCCTTACGCCCAGAGATTTCTCCAGATTCTCTGAATATTTTGATATTATGTACTGTAGATGATATATTTAAAGTCTTTGCAATTTTACTTTGAGGATACTTATTCGGAAATTTTTCGACAATTTTTGGATGCAGCTTGTCACAGAATGGTGAATCTCTGCCCATCTTTACTTCTGAGACACTCTGGGAAGCCTTACTAAAGTTGAAGAGTGCAAAATCTGGTGCAGCTGTACATGACAGCCAGCTTCTAACTTCAGCTTGTTCAGTTAAGTTTTGACAAAAAATAAAAAAAACTGGAAGCTGATTGGTTTTTATGTAGAGCTGCACCAGATTTTGCACTCGCCGGTTTTAGTAAATCAACCCCTCTGACTCTAAGATGCTCTTTTATACCCAACCTTTTACCACTTGGAGGAGAGCTGGTTTTGATAGGTCACATGACTGTTCACTTGTAAACAAGGCATTTCCCTGTTCTGCCTAGCAACATGACAGATCTACTGCTCCCAGTGATCTCTGTCATGTTCTAGTGAGCCCATCCCCCTACAGTTAGAACACGCTGAGGGAACACAGTTAACCCCTTGATCGCCCCCTAGTGTTTAACCCCTTCCCTGCCAGTGACATTTACACAGTAATCAGTACAGTTTTTAGCACTGATCACTGCATAAATGTCAATGGTCCCGAAATAGTGTCAAAAGTGTCCGATCTGTCTGCCGCAATAAAAAAAAAAAAAATTGCTGATCGCTGCCATCACTAATACAAAAAATGTATAAGAAAAATGCCATAAATCTATCCCTTATTTTGTAGATGCAATAACTTTTGCGCAAACCAATCAATATATGCTTATTGCAATTTTTTTACCAAAAATATGTAAAAAGAAGAATACATATTGGCCTAAGCTGAGGAAGAAATTTGTGTTTTGGGGATATTTTATTATAGCAAAATTAAAAAAATATTACTTTTTTTCAAAATTGTCGCTCTCTTTTTGTTTATAGTGCAAAAAATAAAAACTGCAGAGGTAATCAAATACCACCAAAAGAAAGCTCTATTTTGTGGGAAAAAAAAAAAAAGGACGTCAATTTTGTTTGGGTACAACGTCACACGCACAATTGTCAGTTAAAGCGACGTGTGCCATATCGCAATAAGGGCTTTTTTAATGGCAACTTTTAAAAAATTTTTTGTAAGAGTGCAATTTGCTACTTTTTTCAGCTTGCAATTTACAAATGTCCCCCAGTATATTTTGTTTCCATTTTGAGACACTTACCAGTTTAGTACAGTTCACACCTATGTGAATTTAGAATATATCTATGATGCCCAGATGCTGAATCCTACATAGAAATAATGTCTGGTGTATGCTGGCTGTGATTTGCATCTTGGCCGATACATACGTGCGAGATATTCGCATTTTCACACAATGTTAATAACAGAAGTATGAGAAAAAATTGCTGGATCAGGTGAGGTGTGGTAGATGGTGACAACACCTGCGTGCGTCACTCTTTGTTCAGAAACTGAAGATATAAACCAGGAAATGGTATACCTGGTCCCACATATCAGTCAAAAGGTATTGATCAATGTCACATGTTGTAAATGTACTTTTTACAATTAAAAAGCACTAAAAACCTAATACATTTACTTAGGTGGCAATATTAAACTGACCCATAAAGTTGCCAATGTCCTTAGTAAAAAATGGGGGAAATTTTTATTTCACCATTATGAAAATACAGCATAACTGGGTTGTGCCTATTGAAATGACTAGAAGATGACTGCGTTCAGCCACCTCTTACATACTGTATTCTAGTGCTATTCCCTTGGGGGTTTTGTATAACAAAGGAAAGTATGCACAACCTCAAGGCATCAGGGGAAATCTGTTAAATGAATCATCTCAAAGAATATGTAAACCCAATCTTGAAGATCTCATGTACTATAACATTTTAATGTAATTTTTTGTAAATATTTTTCAACATGCAACTTTCATTTAACCACTTCCCGCCCGGCCTAAAGCAGAATGACGGCTGGGCGGTGGTTCAGTTATCCTGACTGGGCGTCATATGACGTCCAGCAGGACAACAGCCACCATCAGTGCCCATCTGTGCCACCCATAAGTACCCATCAGTGCCGCCTATGAGTGCCGCATACCAGTGCCGCCTATCAGTGCCACCTCATCGGTGCCACCTTATCAGTGCAGCCATATCAGTGCCCATCATTGAAGAAGAAAACTTACTTATTTACAAAAAAAATTAACAGAAACAAAGAAAAACTTTTTATCTTTTCAAAATTTTTGGTCTTTTATTTGTTGCGCAAAAAGTGGGTACAATGTAGCATGACCGCGCAATTGTCATTCAAATTGCGACAGCGCTGAAAGCTGAAAATTGGCTTGAGCAGGAAGGTGCGTAAGTGCCTGGTATTGAAGTGGTTAAAGAATACTTGGTAAATCTGTTGTAAAGCTTCTTGTTCAGACACTTTCTGTTATGGTGCGACAGCTATCTCTATCTCCAACTTATGCACCTGTGTTGTCACATTATCTCCTGGTGAAGGCTACAAGTGGCTAGGCAGACACACATTGCGAAGGCATGGTCTGCCATTGTAATAATTGAGAAGCCAGTCTAAAGAAAATGATGTAAAGCCAATGCTTGAGTGTATGGTTCTAGCTTTGTTACATAATTTTTAGGAGGATCTACTACTGGCAGGTGATTTTGCCAGAGACATGAGACCAGTGGCGGCCCGTCCATAGGGGGTGCCTGGGCGCCGCCCCCCCCCCCCCCTCCAGGCAGCAAAAAATTAAAAAAAAAAAAGTAAAAAAAAAACAAATTTTTTTTAAATTACTGTCCCTTTAAAAAAAGAAAAAAAAGGTCCTTAAGTGCACTGTGTTCGGATGCCTGACACAGTGCGACGCCGGACACAGTGCACTTATGGGAAGCGCCACGTCTATGCAATCACGAGATTGCAGACGTGGCGCTGCATTTGCGGGCATTTAACCCGCCTTGTGGCGTTTTCTAAAGCGCCGAGTAGCTTCCGCCCGGCCATAGTAATACATACTACAGGCACCGGGCGGAAGCTACTCGGCACTTCAGATTTGATTGACATCTTCCCTGACTCAGATGTCACTTCCTGCTTCGCTCTCTCATTGCGCCTGAGAGAGGAAACAGGAAGAATGCTGGTGCCAGTGTGAGGAGGAGGACACCGCAGGAGACCCAAGGTAAGTACCGTGTGGAGAATGGAGGGACAGAGGCTGTATTGGGGGGACAGAGGCTGTATTGGGGGGAGAGAGGCTGCATTTGGGGGGGGATAGAGGCTGCATTTGGGGGGGGATAGAGGCTGCATTTTGGGGGGGGGCAGAGGCTGCATTTGGGGGGGGGGACAGAGGCTGTATTTGGGGGGGGACAGAGGCTGCATTTGGGGGGGGGACAGAGGCTGCATTTAATGGGACACAGGCATGCTGCATTGGGGGGGCAGAGGCTGCATTTGGGGGGGACAGAGGCTGCATTTGGGGGGGACAGAGGATGCATTTGATGTGACACAGGCTGCATGTAAGGAGGGACTCCGCTGGGAGCACCTGATGTAAGGACGGACTGCTGGGGACGCCTGAAGGCATCTGGTTGTAGGCGACGTGGCTAGTGACGCACTCGGGGCTCCCACTGATTCTGCATTATGGTGAGTTGAATGATTTAATTTTATATTACAATGTAATAATAGAAATAATGCACTTCAATCATCCTGACACCATAACAACCATGGTGCCGGGATGATTGAAGTGCTAACACCAGGTGTTTGGAGTAGCTATATCTGCTGATTGTTAAACTTTCTAGAATACACATATTTCTATTGTGTAGGATCTGGGCCTGCTGTCCCTCTCCCTCCATCCCTCGTTCATCTCAGACGCTAACCACACCACCTTAAAGCCACGCCCACTATTTCGCTGAAACCACGTCCATTTTCACCAAGTGGGAGGGGTCAAAAAGGAAGGGCGGGGTCTAGCGCCTCTCTATCCTAAAACTTCACCAGCCGCCACTGCATGAGACTGAAGACAGTTACCTGATCGGTCTAAATTTGGCTGGGTAAAGTGACAAGCTTGTATCCACAGTATAGCAAACATTGCAGCTTCATCTATTTTAGAGAAAAAGAAACTCACTAGACAGGTATGAAAACCATGTTGTGCTAATTGTATTTCGAAGTGCTGGGAAAAATCTTCCTCAGGCATAAATGGACAAATTCTTGTGCCAAGTATCAGCTAACGCAAAAATGAAAAGTTTCTTTTTTGATATTCTCTAATGATACACTGTAAAAACTAGTTATTACAGGTACTTAAAGAGCACCATCCATTTACACAGCACTTTACATATACAGTATATCGTACATTCACATCAGTCCCTACCCTCAAGGAGCTTACAATCAAAGGTCCCTAAATTACATTCGTATATACACATACTAGGGCCAATTCAGACAGGAGCCAATTAACCTACCAGCATGTCTTTGAGGTGTGGGAGGAAACAGGAGTACCTGGTAGGCAGAGGGAGAATATGCAAACTCCAGGCAGGTAGTGCTGTGGTTGGGGTTCGAACCAATGGCCCTCGTGCTGCTAGGCACAAGTGCCAACCACGTGCTGCCAACACTAGTTAAAGCGGCTGTTCAGTCATTTTTTCAACTTTCCATCTATTAAATCCTCTGCCCTTGTATTAACTTTGGATAGTAAAACATTTTTTTTCCGCCAGTAAATACCTTATACAGCCCACTTCCTCTTTTTCTGGTCATTAGCCTAGGCTTATGACATCATTCACAGCTCTCTCTCTCACGAGTTTGCCAGGAAGGGAGGGGGGATGAGTCATAAGAGGGCCAATGAGAGCTGCAGAGCGGGAGGTGTGCCACTGTGTAAATCCAGGAAAAGAACAGGCAGCAGCTTCAGCTGCCCACAGTTAAAATGGATGCAGCCAAACTTAGTGGAGGGAGATTTCTGCAGCATATTTGACAAGTACAGAATCACACTATATATAAAATATGCAAAGTGGTTGGAGGGAAGCTTCAGAATGGCAAAGATATTTTTGTTACAAATTATGTGAGCAGACTGCAGTTCCCTTTTAAACTGTTACTAAACCCAGGACCCTGCATTCATATATCTGGTCTCCTACAGTACACAGAACATGGAAATGCAATTATTTTAGCAAATATAGACGGCTAAATACCTTTTCTCATCAGCAGCATATAGCAGTCTTGTGACTTTCATCAGTTTTAAGCCAAGCACTGGTTAAAGCTTGTAGGAGTTTCCATTCTTCTATGAGGCCACAGGACCCCTGACCCTCTGTCTGGACAGTGCTGATTGGCCCTGCGCTGATCACATGCACCCTCCCAAAAAAATAAATAAAACCGCTCTAGCAATGCACATCAAACTGAGCATGTGCAGAGTGCCCTCAAGGCTCTGTCCTATCAGTTGATGGTTCGGGGACTGTGGAAGAAGGGGAGGATCAGAGAGGACAGGATCAAACAGCCTTTTTACATAACGCGCAGGATTATCCCCGCAGTGAGTATAGCAAGCATGCTTTACTGTTGTGGATTTAGTAACACTTTAATATATAAACACTCTAAAGGGAAAGTCCTCTCTTACCTGCCCATGGGGGGTCACATGTGCCTTGGGTCTCCTGCATACTATCCCAGGTCTAGAAATGCATAAGACTTGCTGGGGACGCCTGAAGGCATCTGGTTGTAGGCGACGTGGCTAGTGACGCACTCGGGGCTCCCACTGATTCTGCATTATGGTGAGTTGAATGATTTAATTTTATATTACAATGTAATAATAGAAATAATGCACTTCAATCATCCTGACACCATAACAACCATGGTGCCGGGATGATTGAAGTGCTAACACCAGGTGTTTGGAGTAGCTATATCTGCTGATTGTTAAACTTTCTAGAATACACATATTTCTATTGTGTAGGATCTGGGCCTGCTGTCCCTCTCCCTCCATCCCTCGTTCATCTCAGACGCTAACCACACCACCTTAGAGCCACGCCCACTATTTCGCTGAAACCACGTCCATTTTCACCAAGTGGGAGGGGTCAAAAAGGAAGGGCGGGGTCTAGCGCCTCTCTATCCTAAAACTTCACCAGCCGCCACTGCATGAGACTGAAGACAGTTACCTGATCGGTCTAAATTTGGCTGGGTAAAGTGACAAGCTTGTATCCACAGTATAGCAAACATTGCAGCTTCATCTATTTTAGAGAAAAAGAAACTCACTAGACAGGTATGAAAACCATGTTGTGCTAATTGTATTTCGAAGTGCTGGGAAAAATCTTCCTCAGGCATAAATGGACAAATTCTTGTGCCAAGTATCAGCTAACGCAAAAATGAAAAGTTTCTTTTTTGATATTCTCTAATGATACACTGTAAAAACTAGTTATTACAGGTACTTAAAGAGCACCATCCATTTACACAGCACTTTACATATACAGTATATCGTACATTCACATCAGTCCCTACCCTCAAGGAGCTTACAATCAAAGGTCCCTAAATTACATTCGTATATACACATACTAGGGCCAATTCAGACAGGAGCCAATTAACCTACCAGCATGTCTTTGAGGTGTGGGAGGAAACAGGAGTACCTGGTAGGCAGAGGGAGAATATGCAAACTCCAGGCAGGTAGTGCTGTGGTTGGGGTTCGAACCAATGGCCCTCGTGCTGCTAGGCACAAGTGCCAACCACGTGCTGCCAACACTAGTTAAAGCGGCTGTTCAGTCATTTTTTCAACTTTCCATCTATTAAATCCTCTGCCCTTGTATTAACTTTGGATAGTAAAACATTTTTTTTCCGCCAGTAAATACCTTATACAGCCCACTTCCTCTTTTTCTGGTCATTAGCCTAGGCTTATGACATCATTCACAGCTCTCTCTCTCACGAGTTTGCCAGGAAGGGAGGGGGGATGAGTCATAAGAGGGCCAATGAGAGCTGCAGAGCTGGAGGTGTGCCACTGTGTAAATCCAGGAAAAGAACAGGCAGCAGCTTCAGCTGCCCACAGTTAAAATGGATGCAGCCAAACTTAGTGGAGGGAGATTTCTGCAGCATATTTGACAAGTACAGAATCACACTATATATAAAATATGCAAAGTGGTTGGAGGGAAGCTTCAGAATGGCAAAGATATTTTTGTTACAAATTATGTGAGCAGACTGCAGTTCCCTTTTAAACTGTTACTAAACCCAGGACCCTGCATTCATATATCTGGTCTCCTACAGTACACAGAACATGGAAATGCAATTATTTTAGCAAATATAGACGGCTAAATACCTTTTCTCATCAGCAGCATATAGCAGTCTTGTGACTTTCATCAGTTTTAAGCCAAGCACTGGTTAAAGCTTGTAGGAGTTTCCATTCTTCTATGAGGCCACAGGACCCCTGACCCTCTGTCTGGACAGTGCTGATTGGCCCTGCGCTGATCACATGCACCCTCCCAAAAAAATAAATAAAACCGCTCTAGCAATGCACATCAAACTGAGCATGTGCAGAGTGCCCTCAAGGCTCTGTCCTATCAGTTGATGGTTCGGGGACTGTGGAAGAAGGGGAGGATCAGAGAGGACAGGATCAAACAGCCTTTTTACATAACGCGCAGGATTATCCCCGCAGTGAGTATAACAAGCATGCTTTACTGTTGTGGATTTAGTAACACTTTAATATATAAACACTCTAAAGGGAAAGTCCTCTCTTACCTGCCCATGGGGGGTCACATGTGCCTTGGGTCTCCTGCATACTATCCCAGGTCTAGAAATGCATAAGACTTGCAGGTGATAGGTGCAGTGATTTCCAAATCCATCAGTGCCTGAATAATTCCGGTGCCAATGTCATTCAGAAGAGCCAGAGCTGTAAAACCTCCCAGATAAGTAACCCCTGATAAAATACTCTATAGCGCTCCAACTGACCACCAATGTGAGGGTTACCGCCGGTCACCAATGTAAGATGAGCACTTCACCAATTATCACCAATGTAAGGACACTTCACCAGTGACCTACAACAGCAGGCAGGTATGTCACCATTGAAAATAAAGAAATTGGGTTGGTGCTAAATCCTTAGAAAAAATTATGCAAATATATATTGTGACATATAAAAAAAAAGTGTTCAAATAATATTGTGTACATTCAAATAGATGATACACAAATAATCAACAGAATATTAAACATAAACATCACATAATAAATTTGGTTAGCCCAAAAAAGTAGTGCACCCAAACTTCCAGTGATGTGTGAACCTTACAGACAGTTCTTAGTAAAAATACTGTGACAATTCTTCAAATGTGGTGATAATGAAGTATCATGCAATCCAGTGTTCAATCCAAGTGCTCCACCACTAAGTTCAATGGCCACTCACCTTAAGACTCAATGTCATACGCTTCAATTGAATCAGTAATCTCCATACTGTGATCACTCAATGGTAGATGGTGCTCAAACGGCCAATACATGGAACAAGAATGGAAATACAAATAGTGTAGTAGTAATGCACAGGTTTATAATAAAAATGTGTAGACTTACAGTTAAAATCGCTTTGGCAAACAGTTGAGTAAGACGCTGGTAAATCCGAACTTATGGTCTCAGCCGAGACCTGAAGTGACGTCATCCGGTCTCCTCCCAAAGCGTTGCATCACTGAAAAGTGACTTTCTCAAGGGTCCATTGACCTCCAATGTAAGAGGGACACTTCTCCATCAAGCTCCAATGTAAAGAGGCAAGTCACCACTGCCCTCCAACATAAGGGGATGCTTTAATGCTGACTGCCGAGCTAAGGGAAATATGATGAAAGGGACGACTGATGAACCTCGAACTGTGTGTCAAGAATGAGGGAGTTGTACTGAACACAATGTCACTCCTTTTCTCCGGTATTTACAAGTTAGTAAAAAAAACAAAAAAAAAACTTCCGATTTAAATCTAACGTCATAAACCTTTACTAACAGGGTCCGCAAAAGACTCCCAACAAGGCCTGTCATAAATAGTCGGCAGAGGAGCTCAGAAGTGCACACGAGTTTGTTTATTAAAATATATACAAAATACCTGTGACGTCATTACGCCCGCCGATGCCGGCTGTTGGAGAGGTGTTTGCCTGTGATTGCATGTATTTGATGTGAGTACCCTTCTACATTTTTAATAAACACACACTTGGCAGTATTCACGCTATGTATGGCCTTTGTTTTTCTTCTTCCATGGCGGCTGATTTATGTAATGTGATCTGGAGTTATTATATTCAGAGTCATTTGATACCGGTGGCTGGGATGCAACAGACCGGATCTAGAGAACTGTAGGAAACCTGAAGGTGTCAATTACATATGCTGGTTTGATCCCTGTAATTGTGGATCCATTAGGAGGCTTAAGTGTGGTGGAGGGCACATGTGTGTGTTGAATATTCGGTACCCTTCATGCTGTTGGTGGAATTGGATTGCATAATTACATATAGGGAAGATTGGACTATTTTTACACTTTTTTTCACTATCTAATTGTGTCTAATTACCTTAGCATTTTCTATTTTTTATTTGTATAAATTTACATGAATTTACATTTTGTATGCATTTCTTATATTTATTACAAAAATTTGTACTGTATCAGTTATAAGGTTTATATCAGGAAACGCATGATATTTTGTATAGATTTGTTTGGATCATCTTATGTATTCAGATGATATATAGGTGCAGCTCTTGTTAAATTAATTACACTTTAGCACAAAAATATTTTTTATTACCCTCCTCTGAACTTTCAGAACCAGACCAAATACATAATTCTTGCTTTGATGGAGTTCATAAAAAGTATTCACCTTATTACCATAGGAGGAGATACTAATCTAGCAAACACCAAACCTGTATAAGGTCCACAAAGCTATTACTACACATTATACTTCTTAGAAGAAACATATATCATATTTAAATGCTTTGGGCCGTTTGGCAACACCCATCATGGGAAAAAAAAAAAAAAAAAAAAGTTGTCTGCCCTAGAAGCTCTGAGCTCTCATTTTAGCATTGAAACTATGTAGCAATGCTAAGAGTCATTTACAAGAGCCAGTGACTCTGACATATCAGATTGGATTTACTCTGCAAGAATATCAGAATCTGCACGAGACCAAAGACCTGGCAAATTACGTTTTATCAAACTTATCCCTTTTATTTTACTGTTGCTTATATTTGTTTTGTAATATCTCCTTTGTAAATATTTCTTGCACAGTTTTTCTTTTTAAATCGCATGTGTGTGTATATTGTCAGGTGTTCACGCCAAGTGTAGCGCTTTAAGGACGTCACCACTTGCTTTTATCTGTTTCAGTGCTGGTTTTGCCCACTTTTATTTAAAAGAAAGTTCAAAACAAACACAGAATATTCCCTCGCAGGGCTATTCAGTGTGAAAATATATTACTAAATATAAACTCGTGCTGATGGAAACAACTAAGTGATAATGAAATGCAGCTACTGTAGACAAGGTGCTAATCGCTTCGATAAATGTGGATAAAAAAAATACAGCGCTCGCAACACACAATATAAGTGAAAACAAAAAAGTCCAAATAAAAATCCAAATACCGTATATACTCGAGTATAAGTCGTTCCGAGTATAAGTCGAGGCCCTAATTTACCACAAAAAAAATGGGAAAAACTTATTGACCCGAGTATAAGACGAGGGTGAGAAATGCACAGCTACTGTAAGTGGAAAAGAGGGTCAACAATGCCCATTTGCAGCATCACTGTGCCCATTTGCATGCCTCACTGTGCCCATTTGCAGCCATAGGTCCCCTGAACTTCAAACTTGGTAGTTAAGGGTTCCTAGATGCCCCCTAGCTGCAGCCAAAATTTGGGGTCTCTGAACCCAAAGGGTCCCGAAATGACATTGCTGCAGATGGACACAGTTGACCAAATTTGGGGCCCTGTATCTTGGGGCCACTTAGTGCTAAGAACCCCAAATTTGGTGTGCAAACCCAGTGGAACTAGCATCATAAAATTTCCAAAGCTGGGGTTACTAGCACCAAGTGGCCCTGAGATACAGGGCCCCAAAAATCAGTTCAGAAAATGTCAAGCACTTTTCTGCAGCAGAAAATGACATTTTCCGAACCGGTTTTGGGGCCCCGTATCTCAGGGCCACTTGGTGCTAGGAACCCCTTTGGATATGTTATGGTACCAGTTCTACTGGGTTTGTATACCAAATTTGGGGTTCCTAGCACCAAGTGGCCCTGAGATATGAGGCCGCAAAGTCGGTTCGGAAAATGACTTTTTTTGCTGCAGAAAAGTGCTTGACTCGAGTATAAGTCGAGGGGGGCACTTTCAGCACAAAAAAATGTGCTGAAAAATTCGACTTATACTCGAGTATATACGGTAAGTGCAACTGAAATGTTAGTCCACAAAAGAAGTAGGTGCAGAAAGTGCTTCGCAAACTTGCAGGAGTACAGTGACACCCCCTTTTGCAACCTCATTCACCAGAACAGGACAACCCCCAGCTTTGCAGTACAGGGGTCACTTCAGGCTTGTAAATGGTATCCCACACACGTGGATTGGTGTCAAAACATCAGATGGTGGATCGGTGTAAACATCAGATGATAGATTCCAATAGGAGGCTCTCAACAGGATATACAGGCACCCAGAAATGAAGAGGATGGACTAATAGTGAAGTACTGTTATAAAAGTTGACTTATTGCGCATAGGGATCGGCACTTACAAAAAGGCGGTTAAAAACAGGCATTATTATAGAGCTGTAGATATAGGAAGCAGCCGTTCATAGTGTGCGTTCCACAGACCGGAAGTGACGTCAAACCAGGAAAATATGTCAATGCATTTCGCCCTTTCCTCAGGGCGTCATTTCATGCTGATAAAGCTGTCCTTAAATACTGGGAGAGAGAGAGAAAAAGAAAGAGAGAAACTCCCCTACTGAAAACCAATCAAAATGGCATTGCGGCCATCTTGTTGGTTAGATAAAAACTTTCACTACCATGGCTGGAGCATGGTCCATAGGAGAGACAAGGTCGCCATGGACCTGGTTTTAAAAAAAACTAACTTCGAAAAAAACTTTGACGTCAATTCCGGTGACATGGTAAAATTGGTGCCCAATATAAATACACAAAAATACCTAAACACATGAAATGAATAGAAATAAAAATAAATATAAAAATAACAAAAAAACTGAATAAAAATAAAATGAAAAAAAGAATAAAAATAAAAAAGAATAAAAAATAAAAATGAAAATAGGAAAATATAAAAAAAAGGAAAACAAAATGAAAATAATAAAAATAATAATGATAAAAATAAAATAAAAAATAGAAAAAAAAAAAAGATAAATAAAAGTAAAAATAAATGAATACCAAAAAGTGAAAAAAGAAAAATGATAAAGTAAATAATAAAACTAAAAACAACCCCTAACAGGACAACAGCACTAAACCTCCCATACTAAAAATTGGACAAGAAACAGTTCAGGTCTAGTTCGATGTTCAACCCCTGAGGGCTCATATTTCTTAAACGATGGATCCACCGAGAAATGGCTCTTTTAAGATTACCCCCTCTCCAATGCCCTTCAATTCTGTCGATACCACAGAAGGTAAGCCCGCTTGGGTCCTTACCGTGGACCAACTTAAAATGATTGGCTAAGCTATGATGTTTAAAACCTTTTTTAATCCTGTTAACATGTTCACGTAATCTGACTCCCAATGCACTAGTGGTCCTGCCTACGTACTGAAGACCACAGGGGCAGGACTAGAGGTAAGTGACATGGATTGTACCACACGTGATGAACTTGTTGATTTTAAAAAACTCGCCTGAGGCGTGTGAAGTGAAATCCATAGTTTTCCCTACCCTATGTTTGGATGTTTTACACAACACACACCTCCCACAACTAAACCCACAACTTGGTGTAGATAAACTGTGGTTTGCTTGGTAGCACCTTAGCGAGATCATTATACTTCAACAGAAGGTGCCAATATTTACAAATGATTTTTTCCACCTGTTTGTACTGACGGGTGAAACCAGTCATAAATGAGATGCCAAAGTCTATCGTCCACCACTTTTTTCTTAAACAGATAATCTATCAGTGCCTCTTACAACTGTCAAAGTCTTATTTAACTCACAAGGGCAGTATCCTTTTTCCAAAAAATGGTCAAACAAAACCTTAGCCTGTTGGTTGAAATCCTCGATTCTGGCACAATTCCACCTAACCCTCAGGAATTGGCTTTTAGGAATTGTGCCAAGCCATCGGGGGTGGCGACAGCTTCCTAGCGGAATGTAGCCCTTTCTGTCCTAAAGTAGGTTTTAGTGGACAGATGATGGTTCTCTTTGAAGATGACTAAATCCAAAAAATGTATGCTTTGATTGTCAGAAGTTGATGAGAAGGAGATACCAAATCTATTCTCACCAATTTTTGACAAAAAAAACGTAAAAATTACTCATTTGATCCTGCCCAAACAATAATGATGTCATCAATATAACGCTTGTAAAACTTAAGCTGAGGGAAATTACTACTAAAGATGGCATCTTTTTCCCAGTAACTCATGAACAAGTTGGCAACTGAGGGGGCGTACTTAGCCCCCATTGCTACCCCTCTCTTTTGCCTATAAAACTGCTTGTCATGCCAGAAAAAGTTATGACTCATGGCCAAATCTAAAGAATGAACCAAAAAATCTTTTTGTGCGTTTTTCATCTTTGTACTATTTAGGGCCCATACCACAGCTTCAACAGCATGTTTCTGTTAGATATTGGTATATAGAGAACTGACATCAATGCTGGCCAGTATGTCACCTTCATTAACCTCTACTTGTTGTAACAATTCCATGATGTTCCTACTATCTAAGATATGCAGGACAACTCTGAGCCAACGGCTGCAAGAAACTGTCCAAGTATTCGCAAATTCTGGTAAACAAAGAATCCACCCCACTCAAAATAGGTCTCCCTGGTGGTTTGAGTGGGTTCTTATGGATCTTTGGTAGTTGGTAAATAACTGGTACTCGCAGGGCATCGGGCACCAGATATCTAGCTTCCTTTTTGTTAATACCTTCATCTTGGGCACTTTTAACCAGACGTCTCAGCTTGGCTTTGAATTTATTGGTAGGATTACCCCCCAATTTTTCCTTTTTTTTTTTTTTTAAATTTAAGTAGTTTATTGAGAAATAATACAGTACATTGTATATCCATCTTTGTATGCTGTAATAATACAAAAAAAGTCCGAGATCTTCAAGTGAGAAAAGAACAACACAATGCGGAAAAAAAACCAAAAAATAAACAAACAATTGCAAGAACTAAAGTACAATCGAGCACTATAGATTAGGGACCGACCTGGCACCCCATATGGGTTCACACTGTCAAGGTCTGACCCTATTAAAGCAAAAACTGAGTGCTCTATGAAGGATGGGACTTGTATTGCCTCTCCGGAACTACAGTAATGTTCCCGAGAAACAAGACCGCCCTCTATGGGTGGAATTGAAAACCGTTGATGAAAAAAAAAAAAAAAACTCTGATTAAACTAAGGCACCCCAATGTTATGAGGAGAGAGCGTATATGATCTCACATAAAACAAGATGGATAAAGTTCGTTATTAATCTTTCGGTTGCTTAATAACCGATAAAATCTGACGTGATCTTAAAAACAACTAATCAGAGAAGGAGGGAAAGAGTAGAAAGAGGGGGGAAGGGCGGGTGACGCCAGCACCCCGAACAAGTTTAGCTATCATACTGTGGTGATCCCTGCTATAAGGGATATGCCTAAGTGCCCAGCACATGGTTCCCAAGTTGTCCCAAATGCTTTGGTGTTGTCCAGAATGGTGCGGACTATTCTTTCTTGGGACATGATCCAAGAGATTTTTCACTTAGCGGCTATGATGGAAATTTTCGGTGTCTTCCATGCCTTAGCGATCGTGATTTTCGCTCCAAGCAACATGAAAGTTATCAGCCTATGGGAATATTTAGGAATTTTGGGGATTTGCGCGTTCAGCAGAGCAATTTGTGGGTTTTTAGGGATCGGAAGGCCTGTGACTCTACGGGTAAGATTAAAAAATGTATTCCAAAATCCTCTAATTCTTGGAGATTTCCACCACATATAAAGCATGGTTCCCTGGGCTTGGCAGTCCCTAAAGCATAGTGGGGAGGAAGAGGGGAACATCTTAGCCAGTCTTGTCGGTACCAGATACCATCTGGTTAGAACTTTCCAATTAACTTCTACCAGTGAGATGTTTAATATACCTTTATAAGCTCTTGATCCTCTTCTGTGCCATTCCTCCAGGTCCCAGGTTTCCTGCAAGTCTTTTTCCCAAGCTTCCATATATGAGAATTTGGAGGAGGATTCTGATAAGGAGGTGTAGATTGTGGAAATACCCCCCTTTTGCTCTGTACCCTGACCGCACCAGCGTTCATAGTTTGAGAAGACCGGGGGGGGCGGGTTTGTTTTTCCAAATTGAGGATAGGAAGTGGGTAATTTGATAGAATCTAAATTTCTCCGAATTGGGGAGGTCCAACCTATCGATGCAAAATTTCAGTGAGATCGGTCCCGATTGAGTGAAAAAGTGTCCGATACAATACATCCCCTTATCCAACCACCATTGGAAGGATTTGATATCCATACCTGGTCTGAAGAGGGGATTATGAAAAATGTGAGCCAACGGGTGTGTTTCTGATGTCAGAGAGGGTAAGTGTTTCATGTCATCCCATAATAGCATGGATTGTGAGAGAGTGGGGGACATAATCCTTGGTGTAGATTTATGGGGGCTCCATAAAAGGAAATCTAACGTGTATGTGGGTACTGCCTGTCTTTCTATATTGATCCAGTCCAGTTTCTCGTGTCTAAAGTAAACCGTTAAAAGTTGAGCTAGTCTTCCTGCTTGATAATACTTAAAGAGTTCTGGAAGACCCAGTCCTCCTCGTGTTTTGGGGCTACAAAGAATCCTTCTAGGAAATCTGTATCCCTTTTTGCCCCAGATAAATTTAATTATCTTGCCTTGAAATGACTTAAGATGATCTTTCCTAATACATATTGGAAGGGATCGGAATAAGTAAAGTAGTCTAGGTAAAAGGGTCATTTTAATGGAATGAATTTTACCTATCCAAGAGATGTTGTGTAGGGACCATGTTTTTGAAGGTTTTTTTCTAGTTTACGGTACATGGGGGGAAAATTTGCCTGATAGAGGTGTTCAATCTTTGGGGTAAGGTTTATTCCTAGGTAAAGAATTGAAGAGTCACTACAGTTAAATTTAAATGAGTGATCCGGGGTTAGTGAAATGTTCAGTGCTTGTGATTTATCCATATTCACCTTTAGACCTGAGATATTCCCAAAGGATTCTAAAAGCTTATTTAAATGAGGCAATGAGGTTATTGGGGAGGTAACGAAGAGCAGGACATAGTCTGCGAAGAGGGCACATTTGTGGACTGATTGTCCGCACCTAACCCCTTGGATATTTACATCTGATCTGATTGCTATGACCAGAGTTTCAATCGCTATGGTGAAGATTATTGGAGACAGAGGGCATCCCTGCCTAGTTCCTCTTGAAATTTTGATGGGATTGGAAACGAAGCCCTGAAGTTTAACCCTGGCTACCGGATTAGAATACAGGGATTGTAATAACCCTATGAAAAATTCTCCAAACCCCCATCTCCGGAGGATTGTAAAAAGGTACGACCAAGAGAGGGAGTCGAAGGCCTTTTGTAAATCTAGCGATAGCAAAAGGCCTTCCTGGTGAGGGCTTCCATCCCAGGCAGATTGTAGGATTGAGTTGATATCAATCGCCCTCCTAATTTGATCTGGGCCCTGTCTCCCTGGGATGAAGCCCACTTGATCCTTGTTAATGTATTGATTTAAAAAAGATCTTAATCTGTTGGCCATTATTTTGGTAAGAATTTTCAGATCATTGTTTATAAGGGAGATAGGTCTAGTGACGGGTCTTTATCTGGTTTGGGGATAACTGAAATGAAAGCCGAGTTCAAATGGGTATCTGTGTCTTCTCCCTTCCGTTTAAAATTAAAAAATGTGTTAAGATGAGGGACTAGAGTGACAGCAAATGTCTTGTAGTAAAGGGTGGAGATCCCATCTGGGCCCGGGGCAGAGCCAATTTTTAAATTTGTAATCACTTCCAAGGTTTCCTCTGTGGAGAAGGGTGCTTCCATCAGTTCTACATGTTTTTTGTTAAGGCAGGGTATACTTAGGTCTTCCATGAAGGCCTCTATTTCAGATGTCAGCCCAATTGCCTCTGGTATAATTTAGCATAAAAATCTTGAAATGATTGCAGAATACGCTGGGGATTTAAAGTGGGTGTGCCATCCTGTTGTCTAATCTTAGGTAGAGAGAAGTTACGGGGTTTGGGGGATAGTTTAGTGGCTAGCATAGTATTCATTTTATCCTTATGCTGATAAAATTTCGCTCCAGTCCAACGCAGGGAAACCTCGGCTTTAACCGTGAGTGCGAAGTTTAATGCCACTCTTGCAGCATCCAATTGTGCAATGTTGACCTTTGACGGGTCTTTTTAGTGTAGCTTACATAATGCTGCAAAATTTTTTTCAAGTTTTACTACAACTGAGGCTTTCTCTTTTTTGATTTGCGTTGTCATTTGGATTAGCTGTCCCCTGACCGTAGCCTTATGGGCCTGCCTATAAAGTTTCAGCCGAGGTTCCCTCCATGTCGTTTAGGAGGAAGAATTCCTTCAGAGCTTTCTCAATGATTGTGACCCGGATAGGATCCTTAAGCAGGGATTCCCTAAGTCTCCACTGGGGAAGGGGGGGTTTAGAATGGTCGCCCTGTACAACTAGAATGACCATTAAATGATCTGAGAGGGAGGAGTCCTTGATGTAGGATTTTTTGACTGAGGGGACGTGAAGAGCTGATATGAAAATGTGGTCAATCGTGGAATAAGATTGATGGGGGTTCGAGAAATGTGTGTAGTCCCTGTTGGACGGGTTAAGTTCCCTTCATAGGTCAGCGAGACCTTGGTGAAAAATCATTTTTGCTATTTTAGTACTAATTATCTTGGGGCGCGTCAGTTGGCGATGTGTAGAGGTTTTGATTTATCTAGGGAAAGATCAAATGCTATATTGGAGTCTCCTCCATATATCACTGTTCCCTCCAATAGGGGTTCTAACGTTTGAAACAATGATTGGAAAAATTGAGCTTGACCCTTGTTGGGAGTGTAACGAGAGTACAAATGATCCTCCAGCATTCCTTTCACCATGATAAATCTACCCTCCGTGTCTTTGTGAACCTGTATGGTCTTAAAATGGCAGGATTTTGCAAACAATATTGCAACCCCCTTTGTTTTATCCTTAGCATTTGCTAAGTGGAAATGGGGATAATGGGCATGAAGAAAGGGAGGGTTGTACTGTATCGGGAAGTGTGTTTCCTGCAGCAATACCACATCCATTTTTTGGGAGCGGTATGCCTGCAGGATCTTCCTTCTTTTAACTGCTGAGTTAATTCCCTGCACGCTATGGGATACAATTCTGAGCAACGGAGAGATGAAGGTGTTATGCCTCGTGCACACGGTCGGAAATTACGACCGTGTGTAGGCTCCATCACACATTTTCCATTGGATTTTCCGACACACAAAGTTTGAGAGCAGGCTATAAAATTTTCCGACAACAAAATCCGTTGTCGGAATTTCCGATCGTGTGTACACAAATCTGACGCACAAAGTGACACGCATGCTCAGAATAAATAAAGAGATGAAAGCTATTGGCTACTGCCCCGTTTATAGTCCCAACGTACGCGTTTTACGTCACCGCGTTCAGAATGATCGGATTTTCCGACAACTTTGTGTGACCATGTGTATGCAAGACAAGTTTGAGCCAACATCCGTCGGAAAAAAATCCTAGGATTTTGTTGTCGGAATGTCCGATCAATGTCCGACCGTGTGTACGGGGCATTAGAAGACATAACCTTGCGTGAGAAGTGGTGCCTTAATATGTAAAACACTTACCCCTGAATGCTTAGGAAGGATCGAACCTGGCAGTATTACGGGAAGAAACCTGGGACCTGGAGCTTCTGGAAGAGATGGGATCATCTGAGTGCTGGCAATCAGAAAGAAGAGGTTAGAGAGAGGAAAAAAAGAGAAAAGAAGAAGTGCAAATAGGCCAAACATAGGCCTGTAACGAAGAGAGGGGGATAGAGTCCCTCCTTCGTCAGTAGGAAACAAATTTGAACATCCCTCAGAGGGCTATCTTCCCAACACCCGAATACAGAAACACCATATTAGAGAGTTGGGAGGGTACACATGACTGCTGCCCGAGCCGCAGCCGACCTTGGAGATCAAAACACATAAAACACAAAAAAAAAAAAAAAACAGGTAAAGATTATAACAATATCCAACATCTTAAATGAACAACTGTAGGTGAAAACAGACCTTCAGGACATTTTAAAACTGTTTCTATGAAATCTGCCAAGAAGGTATCGGGAAGGGAGGGAATTTGGAGTAAATTGGGCAGTGGGTCCAGGAAAAAGGAGATATCTAAGTACTTGGGACATAGGGGGGGGGGGGTGCCAATTATCTCAAAACTCTAGGTTACCGTTAGGTGAGCCCATGGTGGGTCATCACCCCAAAAGAGATGACCGTGACCATCTATTCATGAGTTATATGCATCAAACAATGCCTTTTAAGCTTACACCAAAGGTAACAGTATATGTCCTCTTGCTTGGAGCGACCCCTCCATCCTAAGTAGAGTCATTTGATGAGGTGGTGTTCTAATATCTACAGATTATTGTATGAAGAAAATTCCATATTCGGCAATTAAGTGGATCCATGCTCCTGTCAAGGGAGTAAAAGGGTTAACGTATAGTATACAGGCGAATCTCCAGGGCTAAAAATATGAACCCAGTAGAAGTTGCCTAGCAGGGCAGTGCCCTGGGGTAAAAGGAAAATAAGAAGAAAAAAGTCAATCTTCAGGTGGGCATGTGTTCCTTTACTCTCCTACTCTTGGTTGACTTCCACGATGGGGAGATTGAGCTTGCGGGTGTAGGCCGCTTGGATGATCCTGCCTGCGAATTAGAAGTGTCCATTGTAGACTCCAGAGCAATAAGTTTCAGGGAGAGAAGAACCTGTTCTCCCTCGGGGAAGGTGGTGAAGGAGAGAGATCTGCTGTTAAAGGTAAATTTAAGAGCGAAGGGGAAGGCCCACCAGTATTTGATTTCCTTCTGAGAATGCGGGACTTTTGTCGAGATACTTTCATAATCTCTTCTCTCACACCATAGTAATGTGGTTTTACCACTATATCCCTGGGGTTCCCATCTTTCCTAGGAGGTCCCAGTGACCTGTGTGCCCTGTCCAGTTCCAATTTGTGTGGTGGTAAGGAAGTGATAAGAGATTGTATGAGGTCCTGGATGGCTTTAGGGGCGTCTGGATGGATTCAGGGATACCTCTGACCCTAAAATTGTCCCTCCTGGAACGGTTCTCAAGGTCATCAATACGGTTCAGGGCCACATCTAGTTCTTGTATCACATGTATGTGGTCTGTATTTTGGTTAGCCCTGGAAACCGTGATATCAAGTTTATGCTTTATTGCCTCCATTCTAGAGCCCAAATTTTGGAAGTCGACTCGGATATCATTAGTGATCTTGCTGGCTGTAATAGCAAGTCCACGTTCCAGTAATTCAGAGAATCTGATGAACAAATCCCCTGCGTTTTGGGGTATATCCTGAATCTGGATACATGAGGGGGTATTGTCTGCCACATGCCCTGGAGTAGCATTCAGAGACAGTATGTAATTGTCTATTGAACGCTCAATCAGCGATTCAGTGGATGCAGGCGAGGGGGTCATAATAATGGAGCTGCTGGGATTAGCTTGGGAAGTGAAGGCTAAAGTAGCTGGAGCTATGACTTGCCTGTACTCCGTCTGACCCCCAGCATGTGTGTCTCGTGTCTGAGACGCGGCCGCCATCTTGGAAACGGCCTGTGTCCCCTTGGCCGAGAATTGTGGCCCCAGATCGTGGCGGACCAAGCTGCCTGACAGCCAAGTGTGCTTGAGGTGCTCCCCGTGCGATACCCGCTGCTTACGGGCGTCCCTCTGGTCTGATTCCGGTGCTAGGACGGCTGGCTTGCTTGGGCAGAGCGGAGCTCCCGGCTTACGTGGCCATATTGGAAGTCCTGCGCATGCGCACTCTCTACCCCCCAATTTTTCATCATGGATAAATCTGTTGAGTTCCATTAAATAGTCAGATTTGTTAAGGATAACTAAACCCCCGCCTTTGTCAGCACTTCTAATGGCGATCTGCTTATTTTTTTCTAAACATTTAATACCCCTTTCGATATCAGTTTTACGCCTACTAGCTTTAATGACTAAACCTTTTAAGTCACGTTGGACCAAGGATTTAAAAACCTCAGAAAAATGACTATTGCCTCTGTCATGGCAAATCATTTCATTAGTTACATTTCACATACCCTTCACTCCGATTCGAACCAATCGCATCTGCGACGCACCGATTCGAGTCGGCTCGTTCTAGTCATTTCATCTAATTTCATTCCATGCTCCACAGTCTGGTTCGTTATTGGTTGCAAAATTGCGGCACACCGATTCGTGCTACTGTCATGGCAAACATTTCATTCAATTTCGCATACTCTTCACTCAGATTCGAATTCCTTCGCGTCTGCGACGCACTAATTTACGTTGACTCGCGTTAGCCATTATTTCCTGTTTCTCAGACAAGTTCGCTGTCAGTCACCATCGCGACACACCAATTCATGCCTCTGTCATGGCAATCATTTCAGTCACTTCATTTCATATACCCCACACGCTGATAGAGGCCAGTCGCTTTAGCAGCACTCCGATTCGTGTCAGCTTAATTTTGCTCATTTCATTTCGCTCTCATTTCATCCCATATTCCACAGTTCGGGTTCACTGTCAAGTCACAGTTACAGCACCCCGATTCGTGTCACCATCACTTAAATCATTCAGTGGTATTTCGTATATTGTCTGTCATGTTCTCCTTGGGTTCGGCAGTCGCTTCGTGTGGGGTCATTCGTGCATTTTTCATTTTTTTTATCCCGTCATACACTCTACTGTTGTTCGATGTCGGTCACCTCAGCGACGCAACGGTTCATTTTTAAATTCAGATCACTGTATGATTTGTCACATCATTGACGTTACCAGTAAGGCTCACCCTACGGTCCAGTTCAAATCCAGTCGCAACAAGGCACATCGGCCGACATAGCTTCAGACCAACCGTACTCAAAGCAGTTTTTCCTTCAAATTCCATTCATGGTTTCAAATTCGTTCGTTTAACCATTATTCGCCTCCCGATAAGGTTTCTCTTGCAGTCCCTATAAAGGCATCTCAAAGTCGCACGACCCAGCCACTCATTCACCTCCCAATGGCATGTAATTAGGCCACTCACTGTTGCCCATCTGTCATTTCTCCTCTAGGTCAGTCGAGTTCAGGTAGTTCCATCCTGCACCAGGTTGGACGTTATTCCCCCAGGTTCCAGACGACTGAGCTTTCGACCTCAAAACCAGGACTTTGCAACTAGAGCACAAGTCAGCCAGAGCCATGCCACAGGCCAGCAGCAAAGACCTTACATCTGCCCCTCTGTCACCCTCTCCAGTTTCAGAGAGCAGCAGCGTGCAGTCCCTCAGGGGATGGACCATCCCCAAGTTACAGTGGAACTAAGGCACAGGGGCATGCCTTTCCCTACTACAGCCAGGAAAGCTGAGCTCTTCAGCCTCCTCTTCCCACCACCGACAGACGGGCCCAGCACCCAGCAGGCGTCTCTTCAATCCGTGTCCTCGGCCATCTCCCCCAGCTTCACATAAAATTTGTTGTGTATGACCTGTCTGTGCCTCATTCTTCCCTCATCCCAAGTTTGAATTCCTTAATTCCTGCAGAGGAATTCTCCCTGAAATATGCTTCATTCGACATGGCGATCCAGGCCATTATCAAAATAGGCACAAGCGCCTGACTCTCTAAAGCCGACATATCAGATGCATTTAAGGTTCTACCCATCCAACCGTCCTTCTGGTGCTGGCACGGCATTAAATGGAAAGAGTCATAACTTCGCCATATAACTTTGCCACTTAACCGACCTTCGGCTCTAAAAGCAGCCCGTGGCTCTTTGACACCTCCACCCAGTCCCTCACTTGGATCCTATCGCACCAAGCCCAGTGCCAGATGGTCATTATATGGATGACTTTCTGCTAATCAAACAGACCAGCCTGCCCCTGGTAGACCTAGATAGGTTAGGAGTGGTGTTTTTGTTCTGCTTTGGGCACATTGAGATACTCAAAGTGGAAGGCCCAGCAACACTCGCTCCAAACTGATCCCTATCAGCTTGGTTCTTCATGACTTTACCAGTGCACAGGGGTGTACTAAGAAATAGCTTCAATCCCTCTTAGGGATGCTCAACTTCGCAATGAGAATTATTCCCCAGGAACAATCTTTCATTTCACGCTCCTTGGTCTCTCTCAGACACAGGACCCTGATCAAATCCTTAGATTAGACACAGCAGCAGTAGCAGATTTGTCTATGTGGGATGGGTTCCTTTACTAGTTGGAATGGCATATCCATGTTCATACCGTCAGTATCGCCTTTATCACCGCAGGTAGTAACGTATGCCACAGACTCCACAGGCTTCTCTGCAATTTTTGGCCATCATTGGTTTGCAGGACCAGGGTCTCCAGAGATACTCCTAATCCCGGGTTCATGCAGTCTTCCTCATTTTGAGCTACACCCGATCGTAGCAGCCGCTCAGGTCTGGGGCCATACCTGGACCGGACAAACGGTGGCCTTAGCCACCTACAACCAGGCCACGGCCGATATCGCCAACAAGGGCAGATCGAAGTTAATCCTTTTATTTCCTTCCTACACAGGCTGGTACAATTATCCCAGCAGCATCAGTTCAATGTGCATTGCACATACATTCCGGGCAAGTGCAACATCGCAGACAGACATACTGTCCAGTTTTAACTTAATTTCACCTTTTCAGCAGAAACCCGGAGCCGACAGCGTCACCTCTTATCCCACCTTGGTCTCAGCTGACATTAAAGTAGCACCTTCACAGCGCGACCCAGCATAATCAATCCTTATACCGCAACACACTCAAGGCCTATCACACAGCTTGGAATGCCTTCTGCAAGTTTCTGGCATCCTGCTCCATGGCAACGTTAACAGACACTAAGCACATACTAGCTTTCATTTCATATTGCCACACTCAATTGGCTTTATCACACACCACCATCAGACTATACTTAGCCAGCATACAACACTTCCTGGCCTTACAGGATCTCGCAAAGCCATCCTCGTTCACAACCCATGCAATCCGAGCCATTTCCGGAGGTGTGTTTGGGGTCGTTATCAAGTTGGAATACAGCCCTGCGGCCCCATCTCAGAAGGTAGGGGATCATGCTCTGATTCAGTATGTCACAGTACATGTTAGCATTCATGGTTTCCTCAACGAACTGTGGCTCCCCAATGCCGGCAGCACTCATGCAGCCCCAGACCATGACACTCCCACCACCATGCTTGACTGTAGGCAAGACACATTTGTCTTTGTACTCCTCACCTGGTTTCCGCCACACATAATTGACACCATCTGAACCAAATAAGTTTATCTTGGTCTCATCAGACCACAGGACATAGTTCCAGTAATGCATGTCCTTAGTCTGCTTGTCTTCAGCAAACTGTTTGCAGGCTTTCTTGTGCATCATCTTTAGAAGAGGTTTCCTTCTGGGATGACAGCCATGCAGGCCAATTTGATGCAGTATGCGGCGTATGGTCTGAGCACTGACAGGCTGACCCCCCACCCCTCAACCTCTGCAGCGATGCTGGCAGCATTCATAGGTCTGTACCCCAAAGACAATCTCTGGATATGACGTTGAGCACGTGCACTCAACCCCTTTGGTCGACCATGGCGAGGACTGTTCTGAGTGGAACCTGTCCTGTTAAACCGCTGTATGGTCTTGGCCACCATGGTGCAGCTCAGTTTCAGGTGGCAATCTTCTTATAGCCTAGGCCATCTTTATGTAGAGCACCAATTCTTTTTTTCAGATCCTCAGAGTTCTTTGCCATGAGGTACCATGTTGAACTTCCAGTGACCTATAAGAGAGAGAGCGATAACACCAAATTTAAACACACCCACTCCCCATTCACACCTGAGACTTTGTAACACTAATGGGTCACATGACACCGGGGAGGGAAAATGGCTAATTGGGCCCGATTTGGACATTTTCCCTTAGGGGAGTACTCACTTTTGTTGCCAGTGGCTTAGACATTAATGGCTGTGTGTTTAGTTATTTTAAGGGGACAGCAAATTTACATTGTTATACAAGCTGTACACTCACTACTTTACATTGTAGCGAAGTGTCATTTCTTCAGTGTTACATGAAAAGATATAATAAAATATTTACAAAAATGTGAGGGGTGTACTCACTTTTGTGAGATAGTGTGTGTGTATATATATATTTATTTATATATATTTTTTTTAACATTGGGGGTTCTTTAGCTTAGTGTAGAGCCTACCAGTGAGCGGAGTCCACACCAGATATGCTGTTTAAGGGCTTGTTGGCCCACGTTTATTAACCACTTGACATCCACGCTATGGCCGAATGACGGCCACAGCGCAGACCTGAATTCCCGGGAGGCCGTCATAGGACGGCCTCCCCTGTGCACGCACCCTGCGTGCAGGCGCCGAGCGCGCTGTGATCACCGAGTCACTGAGACTCGGGTGATCACCGATCCAAGGGGCCGGTCCCGGCCCCTTACCATGTGATCAGCTGTCAGCCAATGACAGCTGATCACATGATGTAAACAAAAGATCGGTAATCAGCTTTTTTTTCTACTCACGCTGACAGCGTGAGTAGAAAAAAAAACAGATCACCGGCTCGGATGCGAGGGACATCGGTCCCGAAATGGAAGAGGCACATCTGCCTCATCTGTGCCCAAATAACAGTGCTCACAGTGCCACCTAACAATGCCCACAGTGCCACCTATCAGTGCCCACAAGTGCCAGCTATCAATGCCCACCAGTAGTGTCAATCAGTGCCACCTAGCAGTGCAGCCTATCAGTGTAACTGATAGTGCCCATTATTGCTACCCATCAGTGCCCATCACTGCCACCCATCAGTGCCCATTACTGCCGCCTATCGGTGCCCATCAGTGCCGCCTCATAAGCGTACATCAATGAAGGAGAAAAATTACCTGTTTTAAATTTTTTATAACAAAAAAAAAAAAAAATTTAATTCAGTTTTTTTACATTTTTTGAATAAAAACCGCAGAGGTGATACCACCAAAACAAAGCTCTATTTGTGGGGAAAAAATGATAAAAATTTCATTTGGGTACAGTGCTGTATGACCGCGCAATTGTCATTCAAAGTGCGTCAGCGCTGAAAGCTGAAAATTGGTCTGGATAGGAGGGGGGTTTAAGTGCCCAGTAAGCAAGTGGTTAAAAGGGAAAAAAAAAAAGTCCAGAAGAGTTGCCCACACGGGTTTCAGCTTTCCACAGCAACACTAAGTTAAACGGAAAATACCAAGCCACCTGGCTCTCTTTAGCAGCACTGCTGCTCAGTCTTATGCTTCAGCCCTCTTGGCTCTATAATGGAGTTCCTGTACACCCTGTACATCGGCACTCTTTTTTCAGCTTCCTTGCTTTTCCAGCCCACAGGCTTGGACCCTCTGTCAGCTCTGACAAACAGAACTGTGCAGACATGCACACTTCTCCCTTGCTTGCCTGGACTCCATAGGAGGGTGGAGCCCAGAACCAGTTTACATTTATTTTTATTTAAATTTTTTTTTTCCACATTTTTTTCATCTTCTAAATAAATGTTTTAACTCTAATTCCACTTACTATTATTATCCTTATATTTATTAAACTTACCCCCAATTCATCATATTTTTTAATTCTTCATACTTTACTTTCAACTTTTTTGTGCTTTTTGGAAGATTGTGGGTCTGCTGGCTGTTGTGGTTCCACAGCCACAGACCTCCAGCCCATACACCTTAACCTAATTAACCTAATTGCCTCCACTATATATTCAAGCTGCTCTCCTCCGGCGAGCAAAAAGGCCAGTAGGAGCTGTGAGCCTCGAGCGCGTAGCCTGTACTATCCCTGCATTATCCCCAACACGAGCCTGGACGTTTGCCGTGCATCAGTGACGTCATTTCCACTTCCGCGCTCCAGAGTGGTCAGCGTGGAGCTTTCCATGCACTGGATGCAGCGGTTTAGCCTGTGTACAGACTCCACACCCAGACGCCAGAAGGAATGAAATCCGAGCCGGAAACAAGATAATATCACATCCCAGGACACTTTTCCATCTCAAAGAAACACCTCCACCCTGCAAACCAGTAAGTGTAATTGTTACACTAACTTTTATTTTTGCATAAACAAGCTACCACAGTTGGCGCCTCCACACCCCTCCTTTTTTCAACATTGATTATCAACAGAGGTAATGGACACCCTCTGAGGATGGCTGCCTCCTCATTCTAGAATTTACCTGCCTTATTTTAATGTGCTATTATAGCTACCATTGTACGATTTACCTTAGACACCACATGTTACGGAGCGCCGGAAAACCCCCCTTTTGTTTCTCTGCTGATTACTGACCAGTCAGTATGCTGGTGGATCTCAAAATCAGGACCCAGGACTGGAGATTTCATCCCACCCGGATCGCTACGAAATCCCCGGGCTCCAGATCCCAAGACGGATTTTCCTAAACAATGAGGAAACTGAAAAGCCAGTTTCCTCCCAAACAAACAAATCCCCTGGAGCCCCTCAACCCGCCTGGTTGAGAACCCTGCGTCCTTCTGCTGGTGGGGTACCACACTACCATATATCCCCCCCTTGTTTCGACCCAGAGGGCGGAACACACAAGTTTCTTTTGGCACCTCTGTGCCAGCTACCATTTACAGAAGTCCAATCCTGTCTGACCTCACTTGTCCTAAAGAGGAACTCTACCCAATGCCTCCTTTAGTGTCTCCCTCTAAGCCTCACTGTCACTCTGCTATGAGCTTTGATGCGACCTTCCCAACCCTTCTTCCGCGTGCATTTCCATAAGCACTTCCTCTCCTGAAATCTTAACGGGTTACCCCTGGTCTCTCTACCAACCCTTCTGCCTCCACGCTTCAGGGCCCCAGGTTTCCCAACACCTCTCTCAGCATTTGTTAGGGTAGTACCTGCAGAGGGCACACACACCGGAGGGTGGCAATCACCCACGAGAACCTCACAAGATGCCACCTCCCCTGGTGTCACCCACTCAGCAGGCAGCTGTCTTACCACCTGTTTTTTTTTTTTAATACCACCTGGATTTCTTTCCAAAACCAGAACAGACAAGCTCTTGTCTGATCCGCATACCAACCTTACTGCACTTATTACCCATTTCCCTGTATCAGGGACCTTATCAGGTTTGTCACATAAACTTATCTATTGGACTGGTGACCTCAGTCTCTTTAACCATCTCTGTCTGAGCCCCGGTCAGGATTTCTGCCATTTTCTGGTCTACACTTGCTCCTTCCATCTCACGTGGTTTGGCCACTGGTACCGTATACGCGCCCTTCATCGACACTGACAACTGACCAGCACCACCCTGGACCATAGCAGCAGAAATGTTTTCCACCTGGCTGTTAGGAGGTGAAACCACAGACATTTTGGGCTCATTTTCCATTTCTCCAAAGTCTCTCATATACAGTCAGGTCCATAAATATTGGGACATTGTCACAATTCTAATCTTTTTGGCTCTCTACACCACCACAATGGATTTGAAATGAAATGAACAAGATGTGCTTTAATTGCAGACTTTCAGCTTTAATTTGAGGGCATTTACATCCAAATCAGGTGAACGGTGTAGGAATTACAACAGTTTGTATATGTGCCTCTCACTTTTTAAGGGACCAAAAGTAATGGGACAGATTAACAATCATCCAAACTTTCACTTTTTAATACTTGGTTGCAAACCCTTTTCATGCAAGACAAATACAATTCCATAGCTCAACTCACCAGTCTGCTAACCAAACAAATTGGCCTGTCTAACCATCTGTTAAAAGCAGGGGTTTAGTTAGCACACATTTGCAAATGCATGTGAAAGCTGCAAGACCTCGTCACGGCACCCTGTGTTGCTTGCAGTCCTAACACTACAAAATTTATAAGTGTCGCCACATGCATGGAATGGATAGGTGTGGGACAGGTGAGCCTGGAGGCTGCCCTAGCTCCCTTAAAAGGAACAGGAGCACACTGGACACCCAGCAAGAGCACAAAGGCAGATCCTGCAAATCCTTTGCAGTCAATTACAGCCTGAAGTCTGGAATGCATAGACATCACCAGATGCTGGGTTTCATCCCTGGTGATGCTCTGCCAGGCCTCTACTGCAACTGTCTTCAGTTCCTGCTTGTTCTTGGGGCATTTTCCCTTCAGTTTTGTCTTCAGCAAGTGAAATGCATGCTCAATGGATCCAGGTCAGGTGATTGATTTGGCCATTGCATAACATTCCACTTCTTTCCCTTAAGAAACTCTTTGGTTGCTTTCGCAGTATGCTTCGGGTCATTGTCCATCTGCACTGTGAAGCGCCGTCCAATGAGTTCTGAAGCATTTTGCTGAATATGAGCAGATATTGCCCGAAACACTTCAGAATTCATCCTGCTGCTTTTGTCAGCAGTCACATCATCAATAAATACAAGAGAACCATTGAGAACCAGAGAGTTCCATTGGCAGCCATACATGCCCACGCCATGACACTACCACCACTATGCTTCACTGATGAGGTGGTATACTTTGGATCATGGGCAGTTCCTTTCCTTCTCCTTACTCTTCTCTTCCCATCACTCTGGTACAAGTTGATCTTGGCCTCATCTGTCCATAGGATGTTGTTCCAGAACTGTGAAGGCTTTTTTAGATGTTGTTTGGCAAACTCTAATTTGGCCTTCCTGTTTTTGAGGCTCACCAATGGTTTATTATCTTGTGGTGAACCCTCTATTCACTCTGGTGAAGTCTCTTGGTTGACACACATACACCTACCTCCTGGAGAGTGTTCTTGATCTGGCCAACTGTTGTGAAGGGTGTTTTCTTCACCAGGGAAAGAATTCTTCGGCCATCCACCACAGTTGTTTTCCGTGGTCTTCCGGGTCTTTTAGTGTTGCTGAGCTCACCTTTTTGCTTGTTGCCGAGTTCTTTCTTTTTAAAGATGTTCCAAACAGTTGATTTGGCCACACCTAATGTTTTTGCTAGCTCTCTGATAGGTTTTCTTTTTTCAGCCTAATGATGGCTTGCTTCACTGATAGTGACAGCTCTTTGGATCTCATATTGAGAGTTGACAGCAACAGATTCCAAATGCAAATAGCACACTTGAAGTGAACTCTGGACAATTTCTCTGCTCCTTGTAAATGGGATAATGAGGGAATAACACACACCTGGCCATGGAACAGTTGAGCAACCAATTGTCCCAATACTTTTGGTCCCTTAAAAAGCGAGAGGCACATATACAAACTGTTGTAATTCCTACACCGTTCACCTGATTTGGATGTAAATACCCTCAAATTAAAGCTGAAAGTCTGCAGTTAAAGCACATTTTGTTTCATTACAAATCCATTGTGGTGGTGTAGAGAGCCAAAAAGATTAGAATTGTGTCGATGTCTCAACCGTGATGCAGGCTTCTGATCGCTCATGGTCCTGCCTCTAGCCTGCTGCCGTTCCCCCCCGACACGCTGTTCTTGGTCCCTGCTTCAGTCCACTTACCCTTGCAGCTCTGGGTATTGGCTGCGTAGTGTGGAGGAGGTGGGAGCGGCGTGCCTGATGCCACAGCCATAAGCGGCCAGCGAAGCGAGGACTCCCGCTGAATGCGGAGGGCACGCCGAACCTCCCCTGACGCAAGCCAGCGCTCGATGGGCTTTCGTGGAAGTGGAGAGGCCAAAGAGAAAGAAGGAAAAGCATGGGTCTGCTGTAAGGACCCCCCAAGTAGCGAGAAACAGATAGCTTGACATGCGACCTGACGGCTGTATGGTGCAGGTGAGAGCCCCAGGAGCTAAAAAGGAGACGCACAGCTGGTAAGAATCTGCTTTGTCCTAACCCGTTCAGAAGAGTAAGTGAATTCTACGAACTTTTAAAAGAACTGCATGTGATCTTTTTTCTTTGCTGGTCACCACCTTTCGGCCATATTATCTCACCGCATATGGAGTAATATTCAAAGGAGGAGATTTTTGACTGGCAAAAGCCTGGTTATACTGTAATATCTGTGGATTGTTAACTATGCAGGCAGTGAAATGATTGAGGATCTGATTAGCTGGGTAGCTGTGTGACATGCTTGGCTAGGCATCCTTTTGGGAACGGTAGTCACTTCTGAAGTAGCGGTGACAGTCAGAAACAGCCTACACTGTATTCTTTGCAGGAACTGGAGAAAGGTTCATAAAGACCCGGTAGCATGGAACGAGCACTTGCCAGCCTCCCCACTCCCGCTGGAAACAAGGTTCTTTGATTATCACTGGCTTTCATTTTACAGGGTGAAAATGACATATTAAAATAAAAAAGTTCTGTTAAAACGTAGCTGCAGAAAGAAAACCGGAGGGACATTAACTGGCGGGATCAGAGGGTAAAGGGACCCACGTGAATAAATTTATCCACCGTTTTTTTTTTGTCTTCTACTCCTTTCAGTCCCCCCCCTGCTTGTCCTGTCCAGCTTCGAAGCAGAGGGCCTCCCGGGTGCGGACTCTAGGTGGGCTACTGACGTTTGGTCGACAGACCAGGCCTACAGTATAAACCCACACTAGAGTAGGGGCGCCCCTGTGCGGTAGAGGGGAGTGCCCCGGGGCTCGGACGTGGACCTGCGGGGTCACAAGAAAAAAAAAAAAAAAAAAGAGGGGAAGACAGGAAGAGGCCTGAGAAGAGGGCAAAATTAGAGGAAAATCAACAAAAGGGGCAGACGCAAACCCGCCTAGAACAAGTGCAAGCCCAGGAGCGATCAGAAAATATATGGTAAACGATGGCAGTAAAGAAGGTAGCAACGGCAGTACAGATAGCCCGGGTAAAACAACAGGGACCAAAAATAAAACCCCAGAAGGTTCAGCTAAAATTGGGACAAGAAGACAGCTGGCTGATACCAAAATTCAACCTTCTGGCAGCGAGGCTGTGGAAGAAACGTCAGTAGGACCCCAACAGAAAATACATCTCCCTACAAAAGGGAGAAATGGCAGAAATGTTCGCTAAACTGGAAGCGTCGATTAAAGAGGAGATCAATACTGTACATGAGAACATGAGCCACATTCTAAAAAGAGTGGAGGAGGTAGAAAACATTGCGGATAAGCAAGGGGCGGAAATAATAGATTTGAAGCACCAGATGGAAGCACTACAGATAGAACAAAGAAATATTAGGTACAAACTGGAGGACCAAGAGAACCGCAGCAGAAGGAAGAATCTCCGGATTAGAGGCCTCCCTGAGACGCAAGGCGGAAAAGAAAATTTGCAAGAAAAAATGGAAGCAATCTTTAAAGATGTGACAAATCCAAATGATGCAAGCTATAAACTAAAATTGGATAGAGTGCATAGGATCAGAAAGCCAGCTGAAATCAGGGGAGATATCCTGCGCGATGTTATCGTTAGAGTTCATAATTATCAGGACAAGGAGCAGATCAACGCCAACCTAAGAAGAAATTTACATATCTTCCAGGATCTGGCTGTAGACACTCTTATTAGGAGAAGAACTTTGAAACCATTACTAGAGGTACTAAAAATCGCATGAGGTACAATACTCCTGGGGCTTCCCTGCCTGTTTAATTGGCCGCAAAGAGGGCCAAATGGCAGTGCTGAGATTTCCGGAGGAAACACAAAAATTCTGTCAGCGTTTAGATATCCCCCTAACGGAGATCCCTGGATGGTGGGAAAGAACAGCCAACCAGGAGCCAATAGAGGAGTTAACTACATGGAAGCCTATAACCAAAGTAAAAAGATCTTAGGGGTCAAGATTAATGATGACTTAAAAGGACTCAATACTGACTACTTGATATTTTTGCAGTTGTTAAAGGACTGGGGCGGGGGGGTGTCGGGGGGGGGACAGAAGGGACAGTTTAATCTCCAACCTAGCAAGGAGGTATCGGCACTTGACTAGGCCCAACCCGAGCTAAACCTCTGGGGGGAAAACCGGGGGAGGAGTTGGAGGGCCACGGTTTTGTTTTAGGCGCAGGAGAGGCCCGTTCTTCCCCCAATGTCTGGAGAGAGGGGTGGGGGGAGGGTAGGTGGGATTTGGGGGGATGGTTGAGGGGCGGGAGCGGCAGGGGGGGGTCGGGGTGTGAAGGGAGGGAGGGAAGAGGGCGTGAGGGAAGGTAGGTTAAAGAAATGGAGTCGTGGGCCTATCCCATTCAAAAAAAAAAAAAGTGAGAGGATGTCTAGTTTAAAAATTATTTCTTATAATGTCAGGGGCTTGAACTCCCCCACAAAATGAGCTAATATTTTAGGCGAGCTGAAATTTCTGAATGCCGAGGTGGCAATGCTCCAAGAGACACACTTAAACACTAGCAAGTGCCAAAAAATCTTCTCTAGAGACTTTCCGGTATGGTTCTATGGGGGATTCACCAATAAGGGGGGCAAGGGGAGTGGCCATAGGGTTTGCCAGAGAGGTTAGGTATGAGCTAGATGAGAGATTGGCTGACCCTGAGGGCCGATTTCTCTTCTTAAGAGGAAAAATCAATGGCGTAGAGTGCTCTCTGGCAAACATATTTATGGGCCAAACAAGAATACACATAGATTTGTAATTAGCACCCTGGTGAAATTCGAAGAATTTAAGAGGGGGAGCCATCATCGCGGGGGACTTTAATCTATGCTTAGACCCCGTAAGGGATTGTACTTCGCATGTCCAGGGGACAGGTGGAGTTTGGATAGGCAAACTTAAAAAGAAGCTACACCAACTCCAGCTGGTAGACGTATGGAGGATGCAACATGGAAACACAAGAGATTACACATTCTACTCTCCCGTGCATGCGACATACTCGAGATTAGATCTCTTTTTGGTTGAACACCGGCTGCTAGAGGCGGTTACAGGGGTGGTTATTGGTAACATGTCATTCTCTGATCATGCACCGGTAAGCCTACAAATAAAAATAGGGGAACCCCGTACACAGGGTACAGATTGGAGACTGAACGAAGACCTGCTCCAAAATAAAGAGATTTTGAAGAGAATTAAATAAGAATTGGATCTGTACTTTAAAATAAATGTCCCCAGGGAGACCAACCAGGCTACAGTTTGGGAGGCCCATAAAGCATACATTATGGGAATACTAATGATGATAGGGTCAGAAAGGAAAGATTGATAAAAGAAAAGAAAGCACTCTCTAAAGAAATCCAAGAACTAGAACAGCAACACAAAACATCAGGAAAGAGGGAGGTGTGGATAAGTTTACAAAGGAGAAGAGAAGAGATGAGGACCTTAATGGAGCAGGATACACGTATAATTTACAACCTGGTCAAAAAAGATAGATACATTTACGGAAACAAACCGGGCAAACTACTAGACAGGGCCTTGAAAAAAAAAGAAAAAGACTAACTATATTGAAAAAATAAGTACGGGGAAATTAAATATAAAACGTGCGATGTTGCGAGAGCGTTCCAAGAATTTTATGGAGAGTTATATGCGATAAATCTAAATAACTCACACAAGACTAACAGACGTAAAAGAGAGGAGAATAAAAACTTCTTAAAAAACGCATGTTTACCCAAGATAGCAGAAAGCGATAAAGCCATCCTAGACGCTCCTATAACAGAACAGGAACTCAAGAAAGCCCTCCAGGACACCCCAATTGGGAAAAGCCCAGGACCAGATGGCCTGACTGTCCTTTATTACAAAAAATTCCAGGAATTATTGATCCTGATCATGTGTTCGTTCATGAACGGGATAGGGGAGAACTGGGAGATGAGGAAAGAAGCATTAGAAGCCAGCATTGCCATCTGGCAGGAAGGGAAGGACAGTACGTTATGTTCTAGCTATAGGCCCATCTCCCTTTTAAATGCCCACACGAAATTATTTGCGAAGATTTTAGCCGATAGGTTGAAACAGATTATCAACGAGATTATCCACCCAGATCAGGTGGGATTCGTGCTGGGGAGAGAGGAGATACAATGGTATAAAAATGTTAATGGTGGTCCAGAAAATAAAGGATAACAGAGCCCCAGGTCTGTCGATCGATGCTGAAAAAGCTTTCGACAGGGTAGACTGGGGCTTCATGTGGGACACCCTTGAGGAGATCGGCCTAGGTAACAAAATGCTTAGTTGGATAAAGGCCCTATATACATATCCCACAGCAAGAGTAAAGATTAACGGTACCCTATCAGAACCGTTTACAATGTATAACGGTACCCTATCAGAACCGTTTACAATGTATAACGGTACCAGACAGGGATGCCCACTCTCCCCATTGCTGTTCGTTTTGATGCTGGAACCCCTACTTGCGAGGATAAGGCGCAATCCCAACATCAGTGGAGTAAAAATAGGGGAAGAAGAGTATAAAATAGCTGCCTTTGCGGATGACATTTTACTCTATGTCACACGTCCGAGGATCACTCTCCCGAACCTGTTAGAGACTATTAAGGCCTATGGTGGATTATCTAATTTTCGGGTTAACGCAACCAAGTCAGAAATTATGGAAATAGTTGAAGATAAAGGAGGGGAAAAGGCCTACCAAAAGAGTCTTCCATTTAAATGGGGGATGAACGAGCTTAATTATCTAGGAGTTAAAATTACCACAGTGATAGAATCATTGTTTCATGCCAACTTTTTAACTCTCCTCAACGAGATTAGGACCGATCTGAACCGATTTCCGCGCAACCAACTCTCATGGGGAGGTAGAATAAACCTATTTAGGATGTCGATCCTGCCAAAAATAACTTCTAAAATACAAATGCTTCCAATATCAATTCCATAGAGCTATTTCAATAAATTGCACACTGAGTTTCTAAAGTTTATATGGAGAGGAAAAAAACCCTGAATAAAGTTTGCACAATTAGTTAATGATAGGAGGAATGGGGGGTGGGGGGCACCAGATATTAAAAAATATTACACTGCAATAGCCTTATCATGTATCCTAGATTGGGTAAAAAACAAGAAAAACAATGGGTGAAAATAGAGAAAAAAAATGAGTGAAGTCGAGTTGGGTAAGATAGTATGGATCCCACCACAGCATAAAAAATTGAGCACGAAAGCACCGGATATCACTAAACACGCATTAAATATATGGGACAAACTGCACGAAAAGGAGCACTGGCGGTATAATTCACCGCTCACCCCGCTTAAGGACACAGATTACTTTACACCTGGGAGGGAAGATATGTTCGGAAGGTGGATATTGAAGGATGACGTTTAACTAAAAGATATTATGAGACAGGATGAGATGTGCACATACCAGGAGCTGAAAGCTAAAGAAGATTGGTTCATTATAGATACGTGGAAATACAGGCAGTTGAAGCACTTTGTTGACACACTCCCACAGCCAATAAGGTTGATGAAAGAACTAAGTCCCCTGGAAAAAGTATTCCTGGAGAAAATAAAAGGAGAGGAGGCATATCTGGGATAAATAAGACATTTATTAAGGCAGGAGAGGGAGGGTGTCCACCATACCTTAAGAAATGGGAGGAAGAATTGGGTATCAAGATCACCGAAAAGGAGGTTGGGTCAATTTTGAAAAGGGTAACGGCCACATCGGCTAGCTTTAAGTTATCCGAGATGAATTTCAGAATCCTTGCAAGAACGTATATCACTCCGGATAAAGCACACAAAATGCAGAAAGAAACATCGCAACTATGTTGGAGGGGCTGCAACGAGTTTGGGACAATGGCGCACATATGGTGGCACTGTTCGGTGATTAAAAAATTCTGGGGGGAGATAAGGAGAATAATTTCCGAGGTCACTAGCATAGCTGTCCCAGACGACCCCTGGGTGTGCTTGCATCACGGGAGTAAAATGCCCACGAAGAGGTACTTAAAATCATTGTTACCACACCTCCTCAATGCCGCTAAAAGCCTTATCCCCAGATATTGGACGGATAGAAGGAGACCTACACTGCGCAAGTGGTTCAATAAGATAAACGGAATTCACTGCCTGGAATATCTGAGATACAGCGAAGGGTTAGATATGGAAACCTATGAGGAGATGTGGAGAGATTGGGTAAAATATAAGTCCTCACTTCAGGTGGCTGAGGTGTGGGGAACTTAGCCTGATGCCCCATTTGAATTTGGGTCCAGGTCTGGACTCGGGTTTGGATTTGGACTTAAATATAAGCTTAAGTTTAAACAGGAACATAAACTAGACGACTCACACTAAATATTGTACAAGTGAAGGATGAGGATAGTGATGGGTTTAGGTCACGACACCAGGGGCTGAAGGGGGGGGGGGTTTAGGGAGTACTGAGGGGGGGTGGGAATAGGGGCAAAATAATTTCTATGGGTTTTTTTGTACTGCTTGTTTTTTGAAGCATTTCGTAAAAAATGGAAAATAAAGAATGATAAAACCACAATGATGTGAATATGTTAAGGGACGAAAATGAACTGTTAAGTTGAAACTATATCTCCCATATAAACACCTCGCTGATGTGAAAAAAAAAAAAAAAAAAAAAAAAAGAATTGTGTCGATGTCCCAATATTTATGGACCTGACTGTATATTATATCTTCCGGGCGTAATCCAGCAGCATAGGCAGTGGCAACTTTAACAAAAGTAACAAATTCAGGAATAAACCATTCCTGTCCTGTTAGAAAAAATTATATGCAACAGAGTGCATATGGGGGACGCCCCTTTGGATGATGGCAGGTCTGCACACTAATATATTCTCATATAATTTAATTTTTTCATCATTCCTGTCCTGTTGTTCTTTGTTCTATACAGCCTGCCATTCAGTGCTCCACCTAGTGGTACTCCGCAGTACCAGACCATCAGACTGGAGGAGACACACTAGTATAGATTGGCTGTACATCCCAAAGTTCAAGCATCTTTTAATGCTTTGGTTACAGACCAGACCCTTGATCCCAGGCCCAAGTCCTTCCTGGGGACTGTTATTACACTGGGAATGCAGACAGACTCAGTCGCTGAGAATTGAGTTGCAACTTTTAAACAAACATCCTCCCAGCTGGAGGCAACCACAGCCTGGTGCTCTACCAGAGCTCTGCCAGGTGCTGGACTCATACCCAACTTCTAAGGCTCAGCATCAGTGAACTGCTCCAGAACATTACCAGTGACATCACTTTGACACTCCATGTCAACCTCAGTTTTGTGGGTCATGGACAATGTCTTCGCTGTGCGCTCGCCCTTATTTGGTCCATCTTTCTCATGAGGGTTAACCCCTGCAGCAGCTACTGCGCCTTCTGGTACAAGTTGTTCTGCAGTCCCTCCTGCTGGCACAGCCGAAACAGTGTCCACCTTATTTTTGTGCATAAAAGCCTTATCTATCATGGAGATAAGATTTTTTCCCCCAACTATCCCAATCCATTGTTTGTGCGCTTCATTTACCGGTACTCCTCAGCACCGATCCATCCACCCAAGGAGACACAAAAGAACAGACGGGCTTGGTTGCAAACTCATTACACAAGTCATTGTAAATCATGTCAGATTGTGGTAATACGTGTTTTAACACAGCAGGTTGCAATACACCATATTCACCACCGTGCTCGGATGGCGCTTCACAAACTTCAGCGACCTTTACACTTTCTACAGGTTGCATCAACCCACTATTCACCTGCGCATTTTTAGAATTAGCAGCTTGCACTAAGACATTACCATTATAAGGTGCAGTTCCACTCTGCCCCACCAGAGTGACATCATCGTTGTCCAGGGCAACCTCTGGCTCCAATACATGAAGTTCCCTGGAGATGTCTAGGGACAACTGTGCTGTCTTACCACCAGTTGCTATGGGCAACGACCCATCTTTAACCACAACTTTTGCTTTGCAAGAACCTGGGGTTTTCCCAACAGCAAACTTTTCATTAACATTAACGGCATTTTTAGCTCTTGCAGGCTGTCCGAGCCCACTGCCAACTTGAGACTGGCAGACATTAGACACATCACTATTCCCTTCTTGAGAAGCACATATAGGTGCAGGTTTGACTTTAACCCCTGCCTCCCCACTGTACAGGGTACTGCACAGAGAAAAGTCACCCTCAAGAACACATTCAGTGGCCCCAATAACTGGGGTCACTTTCACATCATGGACAGTCTCATAACCAGTCGTTTTCCACAAATTCAGCATTTCTAGTCATTATTCCATTAAAGACAGTCTTACCCACCGCAGTAGTAGGGGTCACCATCTTCATTTGAGTACAGCGTCTCACGAACCAGTCCTCTGCTGCACTTTTACTGACCAACTCCCCCTGTTGGCCACGGGATGAAACTACAGCAGGTATCTCCCACTGTTTAGCACCCCCTGCCGACACAACAGGAGACTCCTTGCTGCTAGGGGTGACTGCAAACATTTTCACGGGAATCTGAGCCCGCAGATAGACTTTTGCGCAGCAATATTATCTCCAGGTGAATTCCAGAACCTAGGGCACGAAAACATGCCATGCCCCAGCTGACCACATTCCAGGCAGTAGTAAAGAAAGACAAGGTGCGCCAATCTAAGTGCAGTACCAAAAAACTAGATTTTAACATAAATGGTAAAAACAGCGGCCAAATGACTACTCACAATAGTTCAGTAAAATCAGGCACGTAAAAGTAAAGTGGGTGGTCCAGAGACATCATGCCCGCTGCTTCCAATGCAGGATCCGAAGGTGTTCCAAAATGCTGGGGGGAGGCAGTCCACAATGTGTGATCCTCGGCTGGTGGGTGCTGAGCTGTGGGGGGAAGAATGGAACCCAAGTGTCTGTAAGGTGGGACAGGCATAGGGTCAAATACTAAACCCGGAAACAGGAACCGGAAGAGGACCAGCGTGGAGCGCACCGGAAAATGGAGGAGGCGCAGCGGAAGTGTCGTTGGACGTGTTAGATGACGCGTTTCAATGCATCCGCATTTTCCTCAGATCTAATGGGCTAATAGAGTAGGCAAGGTTTATATAGAAGAACTGGAGGCCGTCGCCAAGCGACGGCATGACCCCGAGCCGGAAGTACTAATGATGTTACAGGAAATCATTGAGGGGACGACAACAACAATAATAATGTGAACTAATGAGAATTCATACCTAAGATGGAATAAGGTGAAAAATAAGTATGTGGGGTGAAAAATGAAAAAGAAGAATTGTGTAAAAATGCAAATGAGATTAAGAATGGAGATAATAAAGGTAAAAGAAGAAAATAGAAAAATAAATGGAGAAATAAAAAAAATAAAATAAAAAAGGCTGAATAATGAAAAATAATACGAAAAAAGATATAAAAAAAATTATATAAAACATTTTTTTTTCTTTGTTGAGGCCATTGGGTGTCATGCTGTTTAAAGTGTATATCCAGAAAGTTTCTTGCCTACATAGGCGTTGGGATCTTTCTGCTGAAGAGAAGTGATCTGGTATAGATTCAATGACCCAAACATTTAAATCAGAAATATTTTGTTGATGATGAGTAGTGAAATGGCGAGCAGTACTGTATTGAGGATTGTTGGCTTGAACCGCTCTTCTATGATCTCCAAACCTAGCACGTAAAGTCCTGATCGTTCTGCCCACATATAGGAGCCCACAGGGACAAGAAATACAGTATACCAGGTAAGTTGTGGAGCAGTTGAAAAAAGATTTAAGGGTATATTGATTACCATTAGTACTAAAGGTTTTTCTACCATGTGTAACATGGGAACAGGCGAGGCATAGCGTTTTGTTGCACCGGTACATACCGACCAATAGAATAAGGGCGAGTTGTTTAGATGTATAAAATTTTTTCTGTGCTGGAATTTTGCTTGGAGCAATTTTAGCCTTGATGTTGGGGGCCCTGCGATAGGCAAATTTGGGAACAAGAGGTAAGGAAGATGATAGATGGGGATCCTGGGTCAAAAGGGACCAATGTTTTTTGATGATATGTTCCATTTTTTTATGACTCGCATGGAATTGTGTAATGAATCTGATTGTTGGTTCAGTGTTCTGATTCTTAGGTTTAGGAGGAGTATCTGTCAAATAGAAAGAGGCAGCTTCATGGATAGTATTGGCCGGATATCTGTGCTCTATAATCCTCTAATCTGGTACAATTTCTCCTAAGTCTATGGAACTGACTTTTGGGTATATTGTAAACCCATCTGGGGTGATGACAACTGGAGGAATGTAAAAACGAATTGCCGGCCGTGGGTTTGGTGTAATTCTTAGTGGCGATCTGATTGTTGGTATTAAATAGTTCCAAGTCCAAAAAACAGATGGACTCTGGATCAATAACAGATGTGAATAATAAACTAAAAGGGTTGTTGTTACAAAAAGTGATGAATTTCTGAACAGAACTGGGGGGGACCATCCCAGATGATAATGATGTCATCTAGGTAGCGACCATAGAAGACCAGGTGTGCCGAAAAAGGATTGTTGTCCCAAATACACCTGGTCTCCCATAGTCCCATGGTCAGGTTGGCGTAACTCGGTGCGAAGTTGGCACCCATAGCCGTCCCTTGTTTCTGTAGATAAAAATGGCCATCAAAAGTAAAATAATTGTGTTCTAAACAAAACTTGGTGGCAGAAATGATGAAATCTATTTGTGATGAATTCAAAAGGGGGTTGGAATTAAGGTAATGTGAAACTGCTTTGAGTCCTACTTCATGGGGTATGGACGTGTAAAGAGAACACACATCTAGAGAAACCCAAAAAAAAAACAAAACACATTTTTATATAATTTTTTTAATATATTTTTTCGTATTTTTCATTATTCAGCCTTTATTTTTTTATTTTTCCATTATTTACTTTTTATTTTTCCATTTATTTTATTTCTCCGTTTATTTTTCTATTTTCTTCTTTTACCGTTATTATCTCCATTCTTAATCTCATTTGCATTTTTACACAATTCTTCTTATTTTTCATTTTTCACCCCACGTACTTATTTTTCACCTTATTCCATCTTAGGTATGAATTCTCATTAGTTCACATTATTATTGTTGTTGTCCCCTCAATGATTTCCTGTAACATCATTAGTACTTCCGGCTCAGGGTCACGCCGTCGCTTGGCGACGGCCTCCAGTTCTTCTATATAAACCTTGCCTACTCTATTATCCCATTAGATCTGAGGAAAATGCAGATGCATTGAAACGCGTCATCTGACACGTCCAACGACACTTCCGCTGCGCCTCCTCCAGTGTCCGGTGCGCTTCACGCTGGTCCTCTTCCGGTTCCTGTTTCCGGGTTTAGAGCTTGATCCTATGTCGGTCCCACCTTGCAGACACTTGGGTTCCATCCTTCCCACCACAGCTCAGCACCCCCCAGCCGAGGATCACACATTGTGGACTGCCTCCCCCCAGCGTTTTGGAACACCTTCGAATCCTGCATTGGAAGCAGCGAGCATGATGTCTCTGGACCACCCACTTTGCTTTTACGTGCCCGATTTTACTGAACTATTGTGAGTAGCCATTTGGCCGCTGTTTTTACCATTTATATTAAAATCTAGTTTTTTGGTACTGCACTTAGATTGGTGCACCTTGTCTTTCTTTACTATTGTCTTTCAGAGTTTTGCTTCGACTCCCAAGGGAGCTGCCGCTGGTGTTCAGTATCACCTTTGACTTTTTCAGATTTTTCCATTTGGGACTTTTTAGCCATATTGCACATGCATATTGTATCAATTTCACTTGGGACTTGACATTAATGCTCATTTTATTGTGAATTTTAATATATTTTATTTGGGTATTGTTTTTCCTTTGCACGTTTTGGTTGATATCTTGCGCCATTTTCTCCTTTTTCACATTCCAGGCAGGGTACTGGATGACTTTTTCCCAGGGCGCTTCTCTCCTGGTGATTCCCAGCTGGCTGTATCGCACAGGCCACTTTGTGGGGGCGCTGAGCCATATCTCCACTGCAGCTCCTCCTTTCAGGCACAACTTTCACTCCTGTCGCCATGGGAGACCGCACTCTCCCAGCAGAACTTTGCTGGCTCTCTCCAACATGATGTATCGGCTCCTCCTAAAGCCACTTGCCACGATCCTTGTTAGACATATCCCATGGTACACAGACAGCCCGACAGGCTTCCTCTGTATTGCTATGGGCAATCACTCTCGGTCTCAGACTTTTGTCAGCCTCTCTCCTTGCATATAGCATGGGCTTCTCTGCTGTATCCTGTCTCATGCTGTGACACATTCACATCTTTCACAGTAGCTACTGTTTTAACTGCAGCAGTGTTGCCAGGGGCAACACCCCTCTTCCAGTTATGGACCTCCAGCAGCTCTCCCTTTGCATTGAGGGTTGGCTTTCTTTCCTCTGTAGCTTGGTTCAGCACTGCCAGGTGCCGCTTGCACCAGTCCACAGCCGATTCAAACACTGGTGGACGCTCCATATTCGCAACCACTCCACTGCACAGAGCATTATCTCTTTAAGGGGCCTCTCCCTTCCAGGTACACACCACCTGCTGCAGAGCAGAGGCAGTTTCTGGCAATAGTTCACTGGTATATGTGAGGATCTTCAGTTATGCCCCCATCCGAGCACCACTTGTAACATTGGGGGTTCTTTAGCTTAGTGTAGAGCCTACCAGTGAGTCCACACCAGATATGCCGTTCAAGGGCTTGTTGGCCCACGTTTATTAAAGGGAAAAAAAAAAAAAAAAGTCCAATAACAGAAGAAGAGTTGCCCACACAGGGGTTCCAGCTTTCCACAGCAACACTAAGTTAAACAGAAAATACCAAGCCACCTGGCTCTCTTCAGCAGTGCTGCTGATCAGTCTTATGCTTCAGCCCTCTTGGCTCTATAGCGGAGTTCCTGTACACCCTGTACCTCGGCACTCTTTTCCAGCTTCCTTGCTGTTCCAGCCCACAGGCTTGGACCCTCTGCTCTGACAAACAGAACTGTGCAGACATGCACACTTCTCCCTTGCTTGCCTGGACTCCTCGGGAGGGTGGAACCCAGAATCATGGTCAGGTGTCTAACAAATAGCCCACCACACACCTGACCAGTCAGTATGCTGGTGGATCTCAAAATCAGGACCCAGGACTGGGGATTTCATCCCACCCGGATCGCTACGAAATCCCCGGGCTCCAGATCCCAGAACGGATTTTCCTAAACAATGAGGAAACTGAAAAGCCCGTTTGTTTCCTCCCAAATAAACAAATCCCCTGGAGCCCCTCAACCTGCCTGGTTGAATACATACAGTTGTACTCCTAAGTTTACATACCCTGGCAGAATTTATGATTTATTGGCCATTTTTCAGAGAATATGAACACAAAAAATTTTCTTTCACTCATGGTTAGTGTTTGGCTGAAGCCATTTATTATCAATCAACTGTGTTTACTCTTTTTAAATCATATTGGCAACAGAAACTACCCAAATGACCCCGAAAAAAAGTTTACATACCCTAGTTCCTAATACAGTGTATTGCCCCCTTTAACATCACTGACACGCTTGAAGTCTTTTGTAGTATTTGTCGATGAGGCTCTTTATCTTCTCAGATGGTAAAGCTGCCATTCCTCTTGGCACAAAGCCTCCAGGTCCTGTAAATCCCTGGTCTGTCTCGCATGAACTGCACGTTTGAGATCTCCCCAGAGTGGCTCGATGACATTGAGGTCAGGAGACTGAGACGGCCACTCCAGAACCTTCACTTTATTCTGCTGTAGCCAATGACAGGTCGACTTGGCGTTGTGTTTTGGATCATTGTCATAATAGAATGTCCAAGTACGTCCCATGCGCAGCTTCCTGGCTGATGAATGCAAATGTTCCTCCGGTATTTTTTTGACAACATACTGCATTCATCTTGCCATCAATTTTTACCAAATTTCCTGTGCCTTTGTATTTTACACATCCCCAAAACATCAGCTATCCACCTCAGTGTTTCACATTAGGAATGGTGTACCTTTCATCATAGGCCTTGACTCCTCTCCAAATGAAGCGTTTATGGTTGTGGCCAAAAAGCTCAATTTTGGTCTCATCACTCCAAATGACTTTGTGCCAGAAGGTTTGAGGCTTGTCTCTGTGCTGTTTGGCGTATTGTAAGTGGGATACTTTGTGGCATTTGTGTAGTAATGGCTTTTATTCTAGCGACTCGATCATGCAGCCCATCTTTCTTCAAGTGCTTCCTTATTGTGCATCTTGAAACAGCCACACCACATGTTTTCAGAGTTCTGTATTTCACCTGAAGTTATTTGTGGGTTTTCTTTGCATCCTAAACAATTTTCCTGGCAGTTGTGGCTGAAATCTTAGTTGGTCTACCTGACCGTTTTTTGGTTTCAACAGAACCCCTCATTTTCAACTTCTTGATTAGAGTTTGAACACTGGTGATTGGCATTCTCAATTCCTTGGGATATCTTTTTATATCCCTTTCCTGTTTTATACAGTTCAACTACCTTTTCCCGTAGATCCTTTGACAATTCTTTTGCTTTCCCCATGACTCAGAATCCAGAAATGTCAGTGCAGCACTGGATGAAAGATGCAAGGGTCTGTCAGGAGTCCAGAAACTCATTGACCTTTTATAAACACACACTAATTACAAGCAAACAGATCACAGGTGAGGATGGTTACCTTTAATAGCCATGCAAACCCCTTTGTGTCAACTTGTGTGCATGTAATCAGGCCAAAATCACCAGGGTATGTAAACTTTTGATCAGGGTTATTTGGGCAGTTTCTGTTGTCATTATGATGTAAAAAGAGTAAACACAGTTGATTGATAATAAATGGCTTCAGCCAAACACTAACCATGAGTGAAATGTTTTTGTGTCATCATTCATATTCTCTGAAAAATGGCTCAGAAATCACAAATTCTGCCAGGGTATGTAAATACATACACACACACTATATATATATATATATATATATATATATATATATATATATATATATATATATATATATATATATATATATATATATATATATATATATATATATATATATATATATATATATATATAAAATATTATATATACACACACATACATATGTACACACACACATACATATAGTATCTCACGAAAGTGAGTACACCCCTCAACATTTTTGTAAATATTTTATTATATATCTTTTCATGTGACATCACTGAAGAAATCACTTTGCTACAATGTAAAGTAGTGCTTGTATAACAGTGTATGTGGGCCCAAAGCATCAATATTTTGTGTGGCCACCATTTTTTTCCAGCACTGCCTTAACCCTCTTGAGCATGGAGTTCAGGGCTTAACAGGTTGCCACTGGAGTCCTCTTCCACTCCTCCCTGACATCACGGAGCTGGTGGATGTTGGAGACCTTGCGCTCTTCCACCTTCCATTTGAGGATGCCCCACAGATGCTCAATAGGGTTTAGGTCTGGAGACATGCTTGGCTAGTCAATCACTTTTACCCTCAGCTTCTTTAGCAAGGCAGTGGTCGTCTTAGAGGTGTTTGGGGTCCTTATGTTGGAATACGGCCCTGCGGCCCAGTTTCCGAAGGGAGGTAATCATGCTCTGCTTCACTATGTCACAGTACATGTTGGCATTTATGGTTTCCTCAATGAACTGTAGCTTCCCAGTGCCAGCAGCACTCATGCAGCCCTAAGACCATGACACTCCCACCACCACAATTGACTGTAGGCAAGACACGCTTGTCTTTGAACTCCTCACCCGGTTGCCGCCACACACGCTTGACACCATCTGAACCAAATAAGTTTATCTTGGTCTCATCAGACCACATGACATGGTTCCAATAAACCATGTCCTTAGTCTGCTTGTCTTCAGCAAACTGTTTGCAGGCTTTCTTGTGCATCATCTTTAGAAGAGGCTTCCTTCTGGGACGACAGCCATGCAGACCAATTTGTTGCAGTGGGCGGGGTATGGTCTGAGCACTGACAGGCTGACCCCCCACCCCTTCTCTACAGCAATGGCAGTACTCTATTTCCCCAAAGACAACCTCAGCATATGACGCTGAGCACGTGCACTCAACTTCTTTGGTCGACCATGGTGGGGCCTGTTCTGAGTGGAACCTGTCCTGTTAAACGGCTGTATGGTCTTGGCCACCGTGCTGCAGCTCAGTTTCAGTGTATTGGCAATCTTCTTATAGCCTAGTCTATATCTTTATGTAGAGCAACAAATATTTTTTTCAGATCCTCAGAGAGTTCTTTGCCATGAGGTGCCATGTTGAACTTCCAGTGACCAGTATGAGAGAGAGAGAGAGCGATAACAAATTTAACACACCTGCGCCCCATTCACACCTGAAACCTTGTAACACTAACGAGTCACATGACACCGGGGAGGGAAAATGGCTAATTGGGCCCAATTTGGACATTTTCACTTAGGAGTGTACTCACTTAATGGCTGTGTGTTGAGTTATTTTGAAGGGACAGCAAATTTACACTGTTATTCAAGGTGTAAACGCATTACTTTACATTGTAGCAAAGTGTAATTTTTTCAGTGTTGTCACATGAAAAGATATAATAAAATATTTACAAAAAAAGTGAGGGATGCATTCACTTTTGTGAGATACTGTATATAAAATAAAATACTTGGAACCAGTAGAGTCCAATATCTTAGTTTTTTAATATGAAAATAAATATTAAAACACAAACATTAAATCCAGAAAGTCAGTAAAGCCAGAAGTCCAGCATGGCCGCTGCATTTTTAAAAACAAGATGGCAAGTATAAAGCAGCATTCATTATTCCGTGATTTCCTGTAACACAAAATACATCTCCATTGGGAACAATTTTACTGGATAAAAAAAATAAAGAAAAGTGAAAGTAGTAACCATTTATTTCTTGCAGTATCAAGGATTTACGCAACCTTATACATGGAATAAACACCTAGAAATACAAATGTCTACATAGGGGTAACACCCTCAGGAATCTCAGGCTCTCTCTCTCAGGAATGAAACCATGCATGAGGTAGACATTAGGAAGATTACAATACCAACAGCATGTCTGCAGGGGTTCTTAGATTATGTTCTGTACAATACACAAAACCTTACTGTAAGAGAAGGTGACACCAACTTGCCAATAAAGTCAAAGGGGTTGCTTTAGGCATATGGATTTAAACACACAATTTCGGCAAGAACCCTCAAGAACCCTGTCTAGGCCTAGGGCTGTTGCACTCCCGATAGGCACCAATCATAATTTACAATTTAGGACCCAGAAGAGAACTGGGCTTGGGAGCATTTTCCCTCTGGGGCACTGCTAAGAAGATATGCTGGGTTACTGGAGTGAAGATACTTTCCCATTTGGTCACTGATCTGGTTCAGACCCATAAATCGGCTCTACTTGTTTGCCATTACTCATATTTCCTGTTTAGTATATGGAAATGCTACTTGATATGAAAAAATTAATGTACCTTGGTGCTATTACTAAATAGAAATTTGGACAGTTGTGGAGGCAACATGGACTCTCGTGCTACGATATGAACTTACAACAGTCAATTTACAAAAATATATAAATTTATTATGCACAAATATACACATCATAAAAAGCCTTCAATAGTAGATAATATACATTGAATGCTGCTATTCATGGAGCATCCACTTGTCTGACATAAATTGGAAGAACTCAGATAGATGAGATAGAGAGATATAATGATAATTCCGCGCTGTTACACACAGAGATTTATTCTTCCAGTTGCACAGAGTGTAAATCTCAATGTGTAACAGCACGGAGTCATCATTATAAATAAATTATAATAAATGTATATATTTTTGTAAATTGACTGTTGTAAGTTCATATCATACCACGAGAGTCCATGTTGCCTCCACAACTGTCCAAATTGCTATCTATTTCCTGTTTAGGCATGTGATCACAGCATCTGACAAAGGACATCTTGAACAATCAACATTTGCAGCTCTTAGATGTCATGTGATTAACTGTCAAGCTGCATAAACAAAGCTGAAGCTGTGAAAAAGTGCACCACAATAAATAGTTTTCTTTAGAACACCCACCTTTTTCCATGCCCTATAATCAATGTGGCACAATGGCACATTTTCTATAGCCCAAAGGAATCTTTCCCTACCACTTGATTGCGTTTTTGCCCCAGGCCAAAAATTTACAGTGCACCCTGCTGGGCCCCAACATACTTAAACCATTATTATATTCATATTCATTATTATATTGATATTCATTATTTAAGGTCGGATTTTGCCCCCCCCAGTACAAAGATCTAGCTTAAGATACTACAAAAGCATTTTTTTTGGGAAATGTGGTCTAATTTACCCTGGGGAACAGAAGCCTGTAATCCATATGCTGTGCAATACTTTTAAGGGCAGAGGAAGTTTGGTACGGGTAAATACCAGTGGCCTTAAATCTGCCAAAAACAGGTATGTGGCCCCAAGTTTGGGCAGCAGTCAGTGTCTGTTATAATGCCTAATCCCTAAAGAGAACCACCTTGCCCTGTTCGCATGGTGATATACTTTGCACCACAGGTTTGGCAAAGCAATATTATATTAAGTCTCAGTTTTCCAGACTCTTTTCTTGCTATTGCAAAGGCCATATGCTTGAGGTCTAATCAACATCATGGGAAACCTTGAAAGAATTTACTTATTCAACTGAAATAGATTATCAGTTAGAAGAAAGCTTTAAATGGTATTTGGCAAAATAAAAAAATAAAACTGTGTACAGCTAAGTGCAAACGTTAATGTGGCAAATTCAAGGTTTGCTGTTGGTAGGTCAATGCATAAGAAAAAAGCGACAATCATTGTTCAGAAAAAAAATAAATAAATATACTAAATACATATACTCGCGCTAATGGTGTGACAAAAATAAATAGTGAAACATAGAAAAATTGCAGCTGCTATACACAAAGTGCTAATCACTTGTAAAACACGAGAAATATAAATATAGCGCTCGCAAACACAATATATACAGTCATGGCCAAATATATTGGCACCCCTGCATTTCTGTCAGATAATGCACCACTTCACCCAAAAAATTGTTGCAATTACAAATGTTTGAGCATTCTCATGTTTATTTCTTTTGTTTGTATTAATTGATTCAGGTGCACAACACCCCCTTATGTGTCCCCACTCACCAGGTCCACATGACCCCCAGGTTTTCAGTCTGGTGGGTCACTTAAGGCTTGGTATGGATGTCTTTGGGATGGTGAATAAGACGTCAGGTCATCAGATTCAGGGTTCTTTGGTGAAGGGTTTCAGCCAAACACGTACCCAGAAGTAAAAAAAAAAAAAATGGAACCAATAGTGAAGAAGTACCATAAAAAAGGGTTTATTAGAAGAAAGGATGGGTTACTTACAAAAAATAGGATAAAAACAAGCATCAAGCATTGAGCAGATCGTATAAAACATGACGTCTTGATGACGAAACGCGTAAGGTGTGGTCATACGGTACGCACACGTCGCTTCTACGTTCTTACTCTGCACTTCCGGTTTCGGTAGCCTAGCTGGTGGAACGCATGCTGTCACCTCGCTACCTATACACCATCCGCCTCTGTTTTACTAGGAGAGCACTGTCAGCTCCCGTTTTTAAACTTTTATTCAGCATTTTTTTGATAATAAACTTTTATTTCCAAACGGATTCACACTATGAGGATTCCTTGTTTCTCCATACATATTTTGTTCCGGTGGATACTTATGTGAAGAACAATGCGGATCCAGGAGGAGGGGGCTCGCTGAACCTGAGAGGGGGATTTCGGGTCTCCAGGATTCCGGCCACAGGATCTACTCTTGCCCTTCACCCCTGCAGGGGTTGGGCTTTCTGGTGAGTGGGGGCACAAGAGGGGGCCTGCCAGTCACGGATACACCAAACAGCAATATTCGTTGGGGATAACACACCTGTCAGACATACCTCCATTGGACAATTTATATTGGACGATTTTGATTGCATCACATATGCTAATTTATTTATATTTTATTTAACACTTTTTTATGTTTTATTTTTCACTTTCATAACACATTTTTTCATTTACTATTCACATCAGGAAGAACACAATAGTTCATTTGGTACACTTTATGCATTTTTTATGTATCACTTATACAAAAAGGGGGGGAAAGGAGATTTGACACTTATGATATTGGACACTTGAGTAGGATTTTTAAACAACGACATCACTTTTTATGATATATTTCTGTATCATGTATGATTTTGCAATTTTTTACTTATGGTTGTGACCCACTATTCACACCCTATGCCATTGCGTATTGGTTTAATTTACACTCTTAGTTAGAGTTTTCTTACACATGTTGCTGTGACCTTGGTGCACTCTGCACATTTATTGTTCTTTATATATATATATATATATATTTTTTTTTTTTTTCTCTTTTCCATCACAAAAATTTTTTTGGGTTGTACATTACATTTGTTGATTTTTTAATATTTGCGAACAGCGCCATTCCCCTTTTAGATTATTTTGGTTATGTGGATTTCACTTCGGTGTCTCCATTTTGCTTGGGGGGCTGCAGTTCCTTGTTATCACTGATCCTAAGCGCGGAATATCTGTTTTCCAGGTCGAATAACTAGTAGTTAGCAGGTGATTAACAAAATCAAATCACGAGATTCAATGTAAGGGTATAAATGCCCTCATCCATCATATGGCAGAATTAGAGCTTCCTGATGATGCCCCTGATTGGCTGAAACGCGTCGAGCCATTACCGCGTCACACTTCCGCCCAAATGAATACCCGGGACTCGTGCTGAACGTAGAGAACGGTGTCATCCCATGAGTGGGCCGATTTCCCCTTAATAAAAATCATCAGCTCTACATGCCGGGTGCCAGGACGCTAGGCACCGTAAAATGGGAGTGAAATTGTAATATTGTTTTATGAAATAAATCTTTAAAAATGGCATTGCACAATGAGGATTTTTGTCTGTTATCTCCATCTATCTACATGAGGCATTTTACTACAGGAGAAGTCAGTAAAACGGACTTCTACAAGGGTATCCTCACACGCTTGAAAGACCACACTAGAGATAGGTGGTCAACTTCTAGGGGTGAGTGCACATCCATGTGGGGCACCCAGTCTGAGCACATTTGAACACGGATTCATTATTGAGCACAAGCACTTTATATCACCACCATTTGGGACTGTAAGATATATATGTGTGCAAGGAAATCTCAAAAAAAAAAAAAAAAAAAAAAGAAAATTTCATTGGTGTAGGGCAGAGGAGAGTTGTCAGTGGCTGATTCAACTTGCAGACATTTCCTTAAAAACTGAAATATTTCCTCAGAATAAATACATAATCAACCATAAACGAGGCTTTCTTTAAATGGCCCTGGATAACTCCCACCTTACTATAAGATATAGAGCCACTTGCAGATAGACAGATGAATGCAACACCACTGAAGTAGTCATTAAATTATTGAAGAGTCTAAAGTGCACTGGACTTTCAGACAGGATTAGTTCACAGCAAGAGGCTTTCAGAACATGCCTGAAAACAGACTCACAGAGTAGTGTTAACCAACTCTTCTATAGCAATTGGTTTTATTTTGTAAAATAGAAAATAAAAGGAGCCTTTTTAAGACTTCACCAAAATGTGTTCATGGATGGCAATAACTAGAACTTCAACTGCAGTATAAATTTTGTCTATGGGGCTGGAAATTAAAACATCATTTTCACAAATTACCAGGGTTATTCACCGAGAACTTTAGAGAAAACATATCACACATACAAGATAAGCAGCCTGTTATGAGCCTAAGGCTGGTTTCACGCAGGCATTCTCCGTAATGTGCAGGGGATCTCCCCGCTGAGCAGGTAGATGACAGGTCCGTGTCCGCTCCACTATCCAGCTGATCTCTATGGGGTTGTCAGATGCAAACAGACCGCCTGTCCGTTTCCATCTGACTGTCATCCGATACACTGTTTTTGGCAGACAGGGTCACATGCTGACAGGTGTTAGCGGACACATGTCCACTGACATTCGCTGCTCCATAGAGAGCTATGGATGGTCCGATCAGGGCCGCCTGAAAAACTGACAGGTGGACCCTATCAGACAAACCCATGTGAAACCAGCCTGAGTTTTGAGACTGCAGCCAATTTGTTTACAAAACATACTATTGGTATTCTTTGTGGATGACACAGGTTATACAACTTCTCTGCAAAGATAGTCTGCTTTCTGTTTTCACAGCAGGTCCACTATTAAAAAAAATTCAGCACTATAAGCAGCTAATATAGCAATTTGCGCATGCCACCACTGATCTATCTAAACGTTCTACAATAGTTGCAGCAGTTACGGTGGAAAATTGCAAGAGATATAGGCCCCTTTGATACTGATGCTGTGCAGTTTTCCTGCATGCAGGACTTTTCTGAAAGCGCTCCAATACACACCAAAACCACATAATGCAATAGAAGTCTATGGCAAAAAGCAGGTAACCCACATGAAGCCCACGGGTATACTGTGCTGCGTATGTGGAGTTGAACAACTACACTGCATCAGTGTGAACGTGCCCTTACAATTTTCCTTGTGGAAACTTTCTTTCAATATATTTGGCTGTAGCATGGTTGAAGAGGCTAAATGATCTCAAAGTAAACTCTCAGGGCTGGAAGATGTAAACTTTAAGGCTGAGTTCACACCATTACAAATTGGATGCGGATTCTCCGCATCCAATTCGCAATAGCAGAAGATTTTGAGCGGCTCTCTATGGAGCCGGTTCACATCTCTGCTGCGGCTCCGGTGCAAATTTGCACAGAAGCCCTGTACGTCGTTTGGTCCATTTCAAGTCCAAATTCAAATTATCGGGCTTAAATCCAACCTGAAACTGAACCGGACCCCTGCTGGGAGCCACATGCGGCGATGGTGTGAACCCAGCCTAAATCAGTTGCTCTACTGTGCAGCCTAGGATTAACTACTTTAAATGTCACCACTGTGCGGGTTTATGCACAGGTTAAAGTGGAACCAAACCCATCGATATAGCAGTTTCCCAAAACACTTACATTCAAGGCATGCCATGAATGAAAACAGTCATGGTTCCTAGTACCCTCAACTGAATTTTCAAGATGGCAGCTTCTTTGGCTGTAAAGAATAAGAGGGGCTTATTTCTGCAAGACTGGCAACTGAATTGCAATGCTTGGTTGACAGATCATAATATAATATTTAGTGGTTACCAAAAAGTAAAATCTGTAAATTATAGCCCAGACCTCAGGTAAAACCCAAATGTGTAAAAGGGGTGTCCTTGGTGGTGTAGGGGTCCCAAACAAACTGAATTCTGTTTCATTAGAAACCAAGTAGGGCTAATTGTGGTGTAAATGGGTACTTACTAGAGGTGCACCGAAATTCCAGCCACCGAAAACTATTGGCCGGGTGCCGCCCATTGCCAGAGTATCATCCTGGCGCACCCAGTCCTCCACTCCCTCCTCCTCACCGCGATCTCCGCAGTTGCTTCGCAAGCTTCCTGAAGACATGTGTAACACGAAATGCATAGAGGCTACATGTCTGCTCTCCACTGACGTCATATCCGGGTTCGATGGTTCCTTACCCTGCTGCTTTGGAACGAATGCCGCGGCTGAACATACAGTGTGCTTATCCACTCAAGAGCCATACATGGCGGTGCTAACTTATAGCACATTTTGATGTAAGTGCACATTATCTTGAAGTTTGCTTGGATTCGCTGTTGTCAAACATATCTGTGCAGTGATATATATTCCTTTTTTTGCCCCGAGCCGATGCTTGATTTCCATCAAAGTGAAAGGAATCGTTTTCCATCTGTATTGCTGAATGAGATATCATATACTGACCCAGGCTTTTTTGATTTAAAGTTCTGTTCCAGTGATTGTGCATCTTGTATGCATAATCTATGGTAGCGCACTCATTGAAGGTTTTTTTGTTCTGAATCATGGGGATTGGACATTTGTCTTTATTTTGTGTGAAGCTATTTGAACTTTTTTTTGTCACTGATTTTTCAATTACCGTATTTATCGGCGTATAACACGCACTTTTTTCCCCTTAAAATCAGGGGAAAATCGTGGGTGCGTGTTATACACCGATCCCCGCTAATTGTGAGCTATCGGCAGCGATTGCCGCCGACATTCACATAGCGAGTAGTTCGGAGGGACTCGTCGGTGCTGAACGAGCGCCGCCGAAATCACAGAGCCGAGATACACATAGTCGAGTGCATTCGGCTCTTTCCGGCGCCGCTCAGTCACGCCCAGTCCTGCCATTGGACCTGTGTTATGTCCATCATAGGGCGGGATTGTGAGCGGCACCGGAAAGAGCCGAATACACTCGACTATGTGTATCTCGGCGGCGTTCGTCCAGTTCCCCTGGCGCCTCCGAACCCCGCTGCGCCATATTTAAAACTACATGCATGTGTATGTCGGCGGCGGCGGTAGGCATGGACACTGGGGGCAAGGCTGCACTGGGCAAGGCTGCACTGACAAGGCTGCACTGGGGCAAAGCTGCACTGACAAGACTGCACTGGGGGCAAGGCTGCACTGACAAGACTGCACTGGGGCAAAGCTGCACTGGGGAAAAGCTGCACTGACAAGGCTGCACTGGGGAAAATCTGCACTGACAAGGCTGCACTGGGGAAAAGCTGCACTGACAAGGCTGCACTGGGGAAAAGATGCACTGACAAGGCTGCAATGGACACTGGGTCAAGGCTGCACTGACACTGAAAAGGCTGCAATGACACTAACAAGGCTGCAGATGAACACTGATGAGGCTGCATTGATGGGCATTTTAATGTATGTTTCTTTTCCTTAAACTTCCCTCCTAAAATTTTTTTTCATTTAAATTCCCTCCTAAACTTGGGGTGCGTGTTATACGCCGATAAATACGGTATATTTGATACCGTTTCTTAGTCACCAAATCACTATTCCAATTTATTATTCTATTTTTGTTGGGTTAATTTGAATTGTCATAATATTAAATTGATGAAGGTACAATATGAGTTACAATACATTTATTCACTGATTGGAGTGGTATATCCACTCTTGGTCAGAGACTGCGGACACGATACAAGAGATGGTCAGAGACTGCGGACACGATACAAGAGATGGTCAGAGACTGCGGACACGATACAAGAGATGGTCTGAGACTGCGGACACGATACAAGAGATGGTCAGAGACTGCGGACACGATACAAGAGATGGTCAGAGACTGCATTTTTATTGACCTTTCTTGCACTAAAGGTGCCAATAATTGCCAACAATAAATTCATATTAATTTAAATTGATGATAATAATTAAAAAGTCAAATATAAAAATCCTATTTCTTATATATAATTGTAACAGCTTACCTGTAAAATCCTTTTTTTTGGAGTACGGGACACAGAGCCACAGTAATAACTGTATGGGTTATATGGTACCTTCAGGTGATGGACACTGGCACACCCTAAACAGGAAGTTCAATTCCCCATATAACCCCTCCCCTTACCGGGAGTACCTCAGTTTTGTAGCAAAGCAATACACAGGTAACCAGAAAGAGGGGAGGGACCCTGTGTTCTGTGATGTACTCCAAGAAAAGGATTTTACAGGTAAGTGGTTATAAAAATCCTATTTTCTTTATCATACATCATGGGACACAGAGCCACAGTAATAACTGTGTGGGATGTCCCAGAGCAATGCCACCTGAGGGAAGGGGACACAAACAAAAGTAGGGTGCAATTAGACCTGAGGACCTATACTTCTGCCTGCAGCACGCTGCGCCCAAAGGCGATAGAATCTGGTGAATGTATGGACTGAAGACCAGGATGCGGCCTTGCAGATTTGAGTCATGCAGGCTTGGTGATGCACTGCCGCCGCTCAATCTTCCCCCTAGTGACAGTGTTGAGTAGTGGAGAGAGGAAGGGGGCTCTATCCGTGCAGCCAATGAAGCGGCTTCTTTAGCTGCACGGCCCCTCCCCTCTCCACTAAAGCAGAAGACAACGGCGCCGTGTCTTGCCGAAAGTTCCCCAGCCCCGTACTGCGCAAGCGCTGCGCCTGCACAGTACAGGCGGTCCTTACTTGCCGAGGGGAACTTTCTCGGCAGGCAGAACACCGGCCGCTCGTGCACTGAGGGGGGTCTGCACTAATAGAGGGGGGCTGCACTAATAGAGGACATGCAAGGACAGACTCTACCGGGGGCACCTAATGCAAGGACAGACTCTGCCGGGGGCACCTGATGCAAGGACAGACTCTGCCGGGGGCACCTGATGCAAGGACAGACTCTGCCGGGGGCACCTGATGCAAGGACAGATTCTGCCGGGGGCACCTGATGCAAGGACAGACTCTGCCGGGGGCACCTGATGCAAGGACAGACTCTGCGGGTGGCAGGCGACGTGGCTAGTGACACAATGTAATAATAGAAATAATGCGCTTCAATCATCCTGACACCATAACAACCATGGTGCCGGGATGATTGAAGCGTTAACACCAGGTGTTTGGAGTATCTTTATCTGCTGATTGTTAAACTTTCTAGAATACACATATATTTCTATTGTGTAGCATCTAGGGCTGCTGTCCCGTCATTCCCCTCTCCCCCTTTCCATCTCTATCCCTTATTCATCTCAGACTAACCACACCCTCTTGAGCCACGCCCACTTTTCAAGTAAGCCACTCCCATTTTTCGCAGCGGCGCGCTTGTAATTTTTTGCTAAGCCACACCTACAAATGAATGCCCCACCCCTAATTATTGTACGGCTCCGCCTACAGCCAAAAAAGTGTCCCACATTTTTTTTGCAAGGTTGGCAACTATGCAGTTGCCTTCAAATAGATTTTGACTGCTCTCACTACATCCAAAGAATGTAGCGACTTCTCTTCCTTAGAACAGGGTTCGGGAAACAATGAAAGTAAAAAAATATCCTGATTTAGGTGAAAACCTGAAACCACCTTTGGCAGAAAGCTAGGATGAGGATGCAATACTACTCTACCCTTGTAAACGATTAAATATGGCTCTTTACAAGAAAGAGCCGCCAACTCAGATACCCTCCTTGCAGAAGAAATGGCTACCTAAAAAAAAACTAGCTTCCTTGTCAAAAGGACCAAAGGAACATGTCGTATCGGCTCAAAAGGCTGTTTCTGTAATGCCGACAGAACTAAATTCAAGGGTTCAGTGGTGTTCTAACCGGTGGATTAAGCCGTGTTACCCTCTGTATAAAGCTTCGGACCAAAGTATGCGAAGCAAGCGGATGTTGAAACAATACTGATAAGGCCGATGACCTGTCCCTTGATAGTACTCAAGGCCAGTTTCATCTCTAGCCCCATTTGCAGAAAGGCAAGAAATCTACCTAGGATATACTTCCTAGGATGCCAACCCCTGGATTCACACCAGGAAACATATGCCTTCCAGACGCTATAATAAATGACTCTGGAAGCTGGCTTCCTTGCATTAATCAAGGTAGGTATCACTGAGCCCGAAGGCCCATGATTCTTCAGAATGTGGGTTTCAATAGCCAAACCATTAAATTTAGCATTTGTAAAGTAGGGTTGAACACTGGTCCCTGTGACAGCAAGTCTGGACGTGGTGGTAGGATCCATGGGGCCCCTACCACCATCTTTACTATTTATGCATACCAAGATCTTCTGGGCCACAAGAACTACCGACCTTCTTTCCTGCTTGATCCTGCGAAGAAGTCGAGGTAACAGCAGAATAGGAGGGAATTCATAAATCAGTGAGAACTGATCCCACGGGGTCACCAATGCATCTGTTCCGCATGCGAGTGGATCCCTTGTTCTTGACACAAAGTTGTTGACCTTGTTGTTGAACCTGGACGCAAACAGATCTACATCCGGGATCCCCCATCTTTGGCATGGAAGCCAGGAAGATGTTGGGGTGAAGGGGCAATTCCCCGGGGAACAACTGCTGGCGACTTAAGTAGTCTGTCTGCCAGTTCTCTACCTCTGGAATGAAGATTGCCGATATGCACGGCACATGTTTTTCTGCCCAGGTTAGGATATGGTTTACCTCTCCCTGGGCTGCCTGACTTCTGGTGCCCTCTTGGTGATCGATATAAGCCACCGCTGTGGCATTGTCAGATTGAATCCTGACAGGAGAATTCTGCAACCTGAATGTCCAGGCCCTTGGGGCTAAACGTGCTGCCTGAATCTCTAGAATGTTGATGGGCAAGGTCCTTTCGGTTCTGGACCATTTCCCCTGGACAGACGCTTCTTCTAGGTTTGCTCCCCAACCTGAAAGGCTGGAATCTGTTGTTACCGCCTTCCAGGTAACTGGTAAGGAGGATTTCATCTTCTGCAGATTCTCGGACATCCTCCAACTGAGGCTCTGGCGCACTTTTGGCGACAAACACATTGGAAAATCTAGTGCTCGAATCCTCTTCTTCCAGGCCGATAGGATACGGTTTTGCAGTCTCTAATGAAACTGAGCATAGAGAACTGCTTCCAATGAAGTCACCATCTTCCCCAACAACCTCATACAAAGGCGAATGCAAGGACCCTTCTTTGCCCTGACCCCCTGAAACAGCTCCTTTATGGCACTGATCTTTGCCTGGGAAAACACCTTCTTCTGGGCTGTATCTATGACCAGACCCAAGTACTCTAATCTTCTTACTGGCTTTAAAGAAGGTTTCTCTAGGTTGAGGACCCAACCTAGGTATTCCAGACTGTGGTGACCATGCTTTGGTCCAAGCGGATTACCAGCCGGTCTATTAAGAGCAGGTCGTCCAGGTATTGCTATAATCTGGCCAAAGGACCACAAGCTTTGTAAACACCCGAGGTGCAGTAGCTAGACCGAAGGGGAAGGCTACAAACTGAAAATTAGGTTTTTTCTACTTCGAAACGCAGATACTTCTGGTAAGCGGAGAAAATAGGGACATGCAGGTATGCATCCTTGATGTCAATTGATGCCAGAAGTTTGATTGATTGATTCTAGGCGAAAAGAGCGAATCTTCAGGAAACGGTTTAGATCTTTGAGATCTAGAATGGGTCTGACATCCCCATTTGGTTTTGGTACCGTGAAAAGGTTTGAATAAAACCCCAACCCCTGCTCTTCCCCGGGACCACCATGATCACTTTTTGTGACAAAAGTTGGTCTAACGCTAGAAAGAGACTTTTTTCTCTGGATCTTTGGGGACATTTGGCCTGAGGAAACGAGGAGTTGGGAATTCTCGTAACTCTAGTTTGTAACCTAGAGCTATCCCATCTGTCCAGAAATTCTTCCTGCCAGACCTTTGAGAACTGCAGAAGTCTTCCCCCTATTCAAGCGAGCGGGGGCGCCCCTTCATAGGGAGGCTTTAGTGTTCTGTCTTGTGGGTTTCCTCCCCCAATACCTCTTTTGTCCCTGGGGTGGACCTTGAGGTTTACCTCTTGAACCCGGCGGTGGAGGCAGTCGAGACTGCCTGGAGGCCGATGCCCCTGGCACTGGAGAAAGAGCCCGTTTGAATGAGGGATATTTACTCTTTTTCTTAACTGGCAAAAGGGTACTTTTCCCACTTGAAATCTTTTGGATATACTTGTCCAAATCCTCCCCAAACAGCTTTTCACCACGGAAAGGAAAACCAGCCAGGAGCTTTTTGCATGGCGCTTCCGCTGACCAACTTTTCAACCATAAGATTCTACGCATATGTACCAACCCAAGCATAAGGCGAGAGGTTTGAAGAACAGAATCTCTGATTGCGTCAATTGCAAAACACAAAGCCGCTGGCAGCTCAGCTAAATCCTGGGCCTACTGTTCAGGGAACACCTTGAGCACCTGTTTCAAATGGTCTCTCAAGGACTGACATACCCCAATTGCTGCCACTGCAGGTTGAGCCATTGAACCTGCCAAGGAGAAAATGTTTAACAGTAATTCCAATTTTTTATCAGTTGGATCCCTAAGCATTTGCGCATTGTCAAGCGGACAAGTCAAACTTTTATTCACAGAGGATATAGCAGCGTCAATTGCTGGTATACTCCACATCTTAGTAAATTTTTACTCCATAGGATACAGTGTTGAAAACTTTAGGAGGAAAAAAGTGCTTATCTGGGTGATCCCACTCAGAATACATAAGCTTTTCTAGTAATGAATGGACAGAATAGGCACGCAAGGCTTGAGGAGGCTTTATTGAACCCAAACAGGAAGTGGGCTCTTCAAGCGACTCCGTAAGGGTAGCTTAAATGTGGAGCAAACCATTTCAGTAAGAGAATGCACCAGCAACTTCTCAGCATGTGAAGCTGAAGAAGGTCCTTCCCCACTTGATTCCTTGGAAGAGGAATCATCAGCCTCTTCATGGTCCCAAGGGGGATTCATCTTCCCCCTCCCACTGTTCCTCCGTTAAAGGATCCTGGGTGGTAGAAGGGGACCTAATGCACCGTGCCCCCTCATCTATTTCAAATTAGATCATTTTCCTGCGCGAGCGGGTTCTGATTCCGACCGGACCGCATGGAGGAGGACTGGTGTGGAGGAGAGGATGCCAATGGGAACTGCTGTAATGGCCGCGGGAGCGGCGCAGCACACCGCCGACTGACGCCATGCTCCCTCTGCCTGGAGTAAAGCTATCCAGGTGGGGGGACATTCCTAGGAGAAAAAAAAATCCTTTCCCACGTCTTTACCTGGAGCTTGGGCCAGAGGAAGCATGCAGCTTGTTACACAGAGCGAGACTGACAAGCATGGATGGAACAGGTACGTGCTCTTGACAGCCCCCGGTGGTGACTATAGGCATGACAACATTTACTTAAAGGAGAAAACCCACAAGAATTAGAAAAATTTCTTAGGAATCTCCCTTACCTTATCCAGCTGCGGGTTTCTGTGGTAATAGACCCAGTCTTCACCACTCACGGTGGGCTCCGTTAAAAAACCTTCAGGGACTGGGGCCCCCTTTTTATGGGGGGATCCACAGCCCTGGGCCTGTAAAGCACCCGCCAGGAATATGGCTGAAAAAAACAAATACTGGATCCCGGGGTCCAGCTCTCTAAAAAGAGAAGCGTTACAGGTAAAACCTCGTTTCTTCGGACACTAGGCCCGGGTACCATTAAATTCGGCCTGGAAGACACTTTGAATGGATCTGGTTAAATAGCTTGCCCCAGCAAGGAGTATTCCAGCGAAGCTCAGCACAGCACAGCTTTACTCGTGACCAACATCTAAGACACTGGCGAAAAAACTGAGGTACTCCCGGTAAGGAGAGGGGTTATATGGGGAATTGAACTTCCTGTTTAGGGTGTGCCAGTGTCAATCACTTGACGGTGCCATATAACCCATACAGTTATTACTGTGGCTCTGTGTCCCGCGATGTACGATAAAGAAATATAAATCATTTTTTAAAACTATCATTTTCAGTTTTCGGCAAAGTGCATCCTGCATTTTCAGTACCAAAATTTTAATTCGGTGCATCCCTAGTAATTACAGTACATAGTACTGATTACTGGTGATTTTGCTCAGTGTTCACATGCTCAGCCAAACTCTGCAAGATAGAACCACAAATATCCACAATGGCTATTAATCTACTTTGTAGTTAAACACTTTTTTTTGCGATGTTCATCGCTAACCAAAATCAAGCATGTTTATACAGATTAGCCCTTTTTCGTACAACATTACAAAGTTTTTTTTATTAGTAATTCAGATTGTATAGCCCTTTTATTTAAATAATAGAATACAAGTCACAAAAAATGTAAAAAATGTCATACTGTGGAGCAAATGTATGCAATCAAAACAGAACCGCATTAGGCCACACTACCAATACACGGTCAAGTAGAGGAATTTAATCAAACACAAAAGGTCAGGAATGTGAAGAGTCCAAACAAAATTCTGTAACCGAACTTGAACTTCATATCAGATCTGTATTAAACATAATAACCTGCTGTTTATTGATAGCATACCAGCTGTTTAAATTGTTGTAGTGTCTTAAAAACTTATCATTGACAGGCTACAAGCGTTTTTTTTATGTGTTTATCAGTCAAATCCAACACAGTATAAAAGAGAAAAAGATTTAAATTTTCAGATTTGATCAGAGCAACATGGGAGAAATGAAATAAAGAATTCACTTAAAAAAATAAAAATAATTAGATAAAGATTACCGCTTGCCGACCGGCTCATGCCGATATACATCGGCAGAATGACACGGCTGGGCAAAACAACGTATGGGTACATTGTTCCCTTTAGGAGCCGCTGGAGGTGCCCGCAGCGCGGCATGGGACCCGATGCGCGTAGCCGGCGGGCACAATCGCTGCCGGTCACACACGATCGCAGGCACAAGAGCCAGCACAGGGATTTGTGTGTGTAGACACACAAATCCCTGTTCTGTCAGGGGAGAGGAGACATATCGTTTGTTCCTACAAACTAACTGTATGGGGATAGGACTGACTGGGGGAGGAGGCAACAATATCCCCGTACAGTTAGAACACATCCAGGGAACACACGTTTAGCCCCTTGATCGCCCCTTGGTGTTAACCCCTTCCCTACCAGTGACATTTACACAGTAATCAGTGCATTTTTATAGCTCTGATCGTTGTATAAATGTCAATGGTCCCAAAAATGTGTCAAAAGTTTCTGATCTGTCCGCCGCAATGTCGCAGTACAGCTAAAAATCGCAGATCACCGCCATTACTAGTAAAAAAAAAAAAAAAAATCCCATAAATCTTTCCCATAGTTTGTAGACGCTAACTTTTTTTTTTTTACCAAAAATATGTAAAAGAATATATATTGGCCTAAACTGATGAAGAAATTAGTTTTTTTAAAACATTTTTTGGGGATATTATAGCAAAAAGTAAAAAAAAGTTTTTTTTTTTTTTTTTTAACCACTTAAAGACCAGCCTCGTTTTGGATTTTAGGTGTTTACAAGTTTAAAACAGGTTTTTTTGCTAGAAAATTACTTAGAACCCCCAAACATTATATATTGTTTTTTTTCTAACATCCTAGAGAATACAATAGCGGTCATTGCAATACTTTTTTTTGCACCGTATTTGCGCAGCGGTCTTCTAAGCGCACTTTTTTTGGAAAAAATGCACTTTTTTGAAAAAAAAAATAAGACAACAGTAAAGTTAGCCCAATTTTTTTTTATATTGTGAAATATAATGTTACGCCAAGTAAATTGATACCCAACATGTCACGCTTCAAAATTGCGCCCGCTCGTGGAATAGCGTCAAACTTTTACCCTTAAAAATCTCCATAGGCGACGTTTAAAAAATTCTACAGATTGCATGTTTTGCGTTACAGAGGAGGTCTAGGGCTAGAATTATTGCTCTCACTCTACCGGTCGCGGCGATACCTCACATGTGTGGTTTGACCACCGTTTTCATATGCGGGCGCTACTCACGTATGCGTTCGCTTCTGCGTGCGAGCTCGTCGGGACAGGGCGCTTTAAAAAAATTTTTTTTTTGTTTTTATTATTTATTTTATTTTATTTATTTTTTCACTGTTTTAAAAAAAAAAAAATTTGGATCACTTTTATTTCTATTACAAGGAATGTAAACATCCCTTGTAATAGAAAAAAGCATGACAGGTCCTCTTAAATATGAGATCTGGGGTCAAAAAGTCCTCAGATCTCATATTTAGACTAAAATGCAAAAAAAAAAAAAAAAAAAAAAAAAAAGTCGTTTGAAAAATTACATTTTAAAAATTTGTGCCTTTAAGACAGTGGGCGGAGCCGTCGTAATGACGTCGCTCCGGCCGTCACATGGTATAGAGACGGGTGGGGGCCATCTTGGCCTCACTCGTCTCAGTACCTCAGCGGTGACAGGTCCCGATCTCCTCCGCCGTTACCGACGGTTCCGGTAAGCGGCGGAGGGTGCGGGAGAGCGGCGGGAGGGGGGGTGGCACCTCTCCCGCCGCCGATAACGGTGATCTCGCGGCGAACCCGCCGCTGAGACCACCATTATCGTTTACAGAATCGCTCACTGTAAAGATGGATATCTCGGTTGTGGCAGCAGCTGCTGCCGTTACCGAGATATCCATCTTCAAAAAAATGACGTATATATACAGTGAGCGGGGCTGAAGTGGTTAAATTGTCGCTCTTTTGTTTATAGCACAAAAAATAAAAACCGCAGTGGTGATCAAATACCACCAAAAGAAAGCTCTATTTGTGGGGGTAAAAAAAAAAAAGACGTTTGGGTACAGCATTGCATGACCGCGCAATTGTCAGTTAAAGCGACGCAGTGCCAAATCGTAAAAAGTGCTCCGGTCAGGAAGGGGGTAAAATCTTCCGGAGCTGAAATGGTTAAATAGTAATTAGGTAGACCCTTACACTACAACACACACTTTTTAACTACACACTACATTTTTTAATTTGCCTCCTTGTTTCAGCACATTTGTAAAGCACATAGCATTGAGTTATATATAAAATACATACCGCACAGCACATTAAAATGGGGTCCACAATGTGATTGTGTCTCCATGATAAAAAGGATGTTGTGGTAAAGAAACCTATAAATGTACAGGGCAGGCTTTGCCAACCGTTTGTTTGCCTTATTTCCTTAAAAGGATTCCAATTCATTTTCTTTCAGGACGGCAAAAGCATTAAAATAAGTTGTTCAACATTGCTCGATTTTTCGGTCTCGGTTAATAAACAAATCAAGTAACAAAAATCTACCAACAGTTATGCCTAGTGTTTATTTTTGAGTAATGTCGGTGTTAATAAAAAAAAAAAAAAAATAGTATTTGCACTAACATTACTTTAGGCTTCAGGAACCCAGCCAAAACAAGCATGCATTATTCTCAAACACCCCAAAAAAGCACACCAGTCACTACCACACAGCCAAGGCCACCACACCGTTTTTCTTAAATGTTGTTCATACAGTGCATCCAGAAAGAATTCACGGTGATTCACTTTTTCCACATTTTGTTATGTTACAGGCTTATTCCAAAATGGATTAAATTGATTATTTTTCCTCAAAATTCTACAAACAATACCCCATAATGACAACAGAATCACAACAAAAGAAGTTTAAAATCTTTGTTTTTTATTTTTAATAAATTTGCAGAGAAAGAAAAAAGGCATAGCCTTTCAGGACAACCTTGGAAAAAGCGTAGCTCCGCCTTCTTCACAGGAAACACATGCAGCCTTTAAATCTCTCCTCTTCTACCATGGCCTCAGTTATTGTGGTCTCCGACAACTGGAAAACAAAGCACAGAAAACCACCAACCATGATAGACACTTAAAACCACTTCTAAGATAAACAAAGGGAGGGAAGTAACGGTTGTCTTGACAGGCTCTTAGAAATACTGTCACCGTTAAATGTAACTATGCCTTTCTCAAAATCACCTTTCAGGACAACCTTGGAGAGGATAACCGAGGAACTTATCCTAGGGTGGGACTACAGTGCTTGATCTGCGGCGGACAGTAAATCCAACCGATAGAGAAACATCGAATAATTGGACCAAGTAGCAGCCTTACAGATTTGTTCAGGCGTAGCACCGGCCCTTTCAGCCCCGGAAACTGCCGTAGATCTTGTGGAATGAGCAGCAATACCTGAAGGTGATATTTCTCCTTTTGCTTTATAGGCCTCTGTGATTGCCAATCTAAGCCATCTGCCCAGTGTACTTTTGGAAGCTCTCTCCCCCTTGCGTGAGCCTGAGAAAACCACAAAGAGCATTCGATTTTCTGAATTCTATGGTTACTGTAAGAAAGTAACAAACATCTCTTCACGTCCAGAGTATGAAATGCTTCTTCTCCTGGATTGGTCGGAGTTGAAGAGAAAATGGGCAGGATTATTTCTTGGGATCGGTGAAAGATAGAAGAAACCTTAGGAAGAAACGCTGGGTCCGTTCGCAAAAACTTTCAGGAAAGGTTCTGTAATTGCCAGAGCTTGGAGCTCACTGATTCTTCTTGCAGAGGTGATGGCCACCAGAAAAATTGTTTTTAGAACCAAATTCTGCAAGGATGCTTCTTGTAAGGGTTCAAACGGAGCTCCCGAGAAACCCTGCAAAACAATAGACAAATCCCAACTGGGAAAATCTTTAAGGGCTACTGGCCTATTTCGTGCGAGTGCCCTAAAAGATCTTGAAATTAAAACTTCTTTGGATAAAGTTCTTTCAAAATAAACAGAAATAGCCGCCACCTGAGTCTTCAGGGTGCTGGCTGCCAGTCCCTTCTCCATTCCCTCATTGAGAAATTCAAGAACAGGATACTGAACTCTTAACCTGGAGGCCTTTAGAAGCACACCAGGAGTAAAATTTTTTCCAGACCTTCATGTATATGGCCCAAGTGAACTCTTTTCTACTTGAGAGAATGGTCTTTACTACTTTGTCAGATAGTCCTTTTGCCTTCAAGAGGTATTCAGAAACCAAGCTGTTAACTGAAGATCGTCCACTTCCGGATGGTTCACTAACCCCTGCGATAGAAGATCTTTTCTGGACGGTAACTTCCATGGAGGTTCTGTGGCTAGATTTAACAGAGCCGCCAACCAAGGCCTTTTTGGCCAGAAGGGAGTGACCAGGATCAGATTGGTCTTTTCTTCTCTGAACTTCCTTAAGACCAGTGGTATCAGAGGGAAGGGGGGAAAAGCATAGCACAGCTGGTAATGCCAGGGATGGGTGAAGGCATCTATGCCTACTGCTTGATCTTCTCGGTGGAGAGAGAAAAATTTGCGTACTTTGAGTTTTGTTGGTTGGCAAACAGATCTATTTGGGGTTGCCCCCAAGCTTTGGAGATCATCAGAAAGACTTGATTTAGGCTCCATTCCGCTTCCACCAGCTTCCGTCTGCTTAGAAGATCTGCTAGAAGATTCTGAGAACCTTTCAGGTGGACTGCTGATAATGAGGCCACATACTGTTCGTCCCAGGTCAGTAATTGACTGGATAACTCTAGGAGCCTTTTGCTCCTGGTTCCGCCTTGCTTCATTATGTAGGCTACTGCAGTTGTAGTGTCTGACAGAACCTGAACATGATGGCCCTTTACTACATGTTGAAAGGCTAGGAGACCCAGAAAAATTGCCTTCAGTTCCCACCAGTTTGAGGAATTTTGGGCTTCCGATTTGGACCAGACCCCCTGAGAAGTCTGACCGTCCAGGTGGGCTCCCCAGCCCCAGGAACTCTCGTCCGTCGTTAGATGCTTGTCCAGGGGAAAGACCCAAGAAAGGCCTTTTGTCAGGATGGATGGATTTCTCCACCACCAGAGAGGCCTCTTTACCTTTAAGGACAGTTTTATCTGTTTTTCTAGTGGTTCCTGGTAGGACAAACTGCGAAGAATGTTTAACTGGAGGGGTCTGGAGTGCAATCGGGCCCACGGAATGGCTGGAATCGATGCCGTGAGAAGACCTAAGACCGCCGCCATAGCTGACCTGGCTGACACTGACAGGTTGTTCTGAACTTGTTTCACCGCTGATTGGATCTTCTCCCTTTTTTCCTGCAGTAGGAAGACTTTTTGAAGCACAGAGTTTATGGTATAACCCAGAAACTTCATCTCCTGTGAGGGTTCCAGATTTGACTTTTCCAAATTTAGGAGCCACCCTAAATTCTTGAGGTGAGTCTGGGATGCCTGGAGATTTGATGAGACTTGTCCTTTGGCATCTGGGAAGAACAGGTTGTCCAGATAGGGGACAACTGAAATTCCTCAACTTCAGAGGTTCCAGAGCTTCCGCCATTATTTTTGTGAAGATCCTGGGGGAGGATGAAAGTCCGAACGGCAGAGCTATGAATTTGAGGTGCCAGACTGAGGTCCCTAGATCCAGGGCTAGACAAAGAAAGCATTGAGAAGCCTGATTTATCAGAATATAAAGATAAGCGTCTTAGATCCAGGGATGCCATGAAACAGCCTGGAGTTAGCAACTTTGTAATTGAAAAGATTGTGTCCATCCTGAAATGCTTGTACTGAATTGATTTGTTCAAGATCTTTAGGTTCAAGATCAAATCGGTACTTTCCTGAAGGCTTCTTGACCAGGAATATATGACAGTAGAAGCCCCTGCCCTCCTGATCTTTTGGGGTCTGGACGATTACTTCTTGTTGAATCGGATCCCGCAACAGGCTCATCATTGCCGAAGCTTTTTCTTGATCTCTTGGTAGGGCTGTAACATAAAATCTGCTCGGGGTGGCTCTGAAAATTCTAGCCTGTATCCCTGAGCTATAATGCTTTTCACGAACAGGCTTGGAGATGTCACGTTCCACTGCAGGTGAAAAGCTGACAATCTTCCCCCTACTGGGGTGAGATTGTCACTTACTTTTGGAGGGCTGGTCTGGGGGAGATCTGAAAAGAACTCCTCCTCTTCCCTTACCCCTTTGGGAGCCCCAATGGCTCTTGCGGTCCTGTTCCTTATTTTTATAGGGCTGTTGAACAGCACGAAAAATTATTTTTAAATCGGCTGTTTCTTCTTAGCAGGGAAAGCTTTTTTCTTGTCGGCCGTCCTATCTAAGGTTGTTTCAAGGTCTGGACCAAAAAGCAGATCACCCTTTTTTCCTGCAGTAGGAAGACTTTTTGAAGCACAGAGTTTATGGTATAACCCAGAAACTTCATCTCCTGTGAGGGTTCCAGATTAAACTGCACAGCTTAATCTTGGAAGCTATGTCACCAGACCAGGTTTTCACCAGTGCTGATGACCTTGCTGCCAATTTAACTGATTTAGCAGATGCATCAGTCATATATTAGAATCTTTTCCTTTAATATTAAAAGCAGTCAAACAGATCTTTCCGTGGTGTGCCCACTTCAACGTGGCTTTTCAGCTTTTCAACCCAGCATTCCAGGTTCCTTGCCACAACCGTGGAAGCCATAGCAGGTTTGAGGCTGACTAATGTCGAATCCCAAGCTTTTTTAAAGGAGGGAGTCTGCCTTTTTATCCATTGCATTCTTCAGCACCCCCATATCCTCAAACACAAGGTCTGTGCGTCTAGAAACCTGCGAGAAAGCGGCATCTATCCATGGTTTATGCTGTATACACACGACCAGACTTTCGACGGACTGAATCACGTCGGACTTTGACGGACTTCCGTCGAATCGGACTTGTCTACCCACAATCACACCAAAGTCCAACGGATTCGACCGTGATGACGTACGACCGGACTAGACTAAGGAAGTTCATAGCCAATAGCCAATAGCTGCCCTAGCGTCGGTTTTCGTCCGTCGGACTAGCATACAGACAAACTGATTTTTCGACCTGACTCGAGTACGTCGGAAAGATTTGAAACATGTTCTAAATCTAAAGTCAGTCACATTTTCGACAGAAAAAGTCCGCTGCAGGTTCGATGAAGCCCACACATGGTTGAATTGTCCGACGGATTTGTTCCGTCTGACAAGTTTGGTCGAAAAGTCCAGCCGGGTGTACACGGCATTATTCTAAACCACGGACTCCTTATGTTCGAAGGGAAACCTTCTCCTAAGGGTGTTGGAGGAAAAAAAGGCCTCTCTCAGGGTCCTTCCATTTTTTCTTGACTGACTCTGATAGGACGCTACGAACTGGAAACACTGTTTAGTTTCATCCAGACCCTGGTACATTTTGTCATGTACTGACTGTTGTACCTTTTCTTCCTGAATTTCAAGAGTAGGGTAGATTGCTCTTAAGAGGTCATCCACTTCCTCTAGGGATAGCTTGTACCGAGAGGTTCTGCTATCGTCTTCCTCTTACTCCTCATTAGAGTCCCTGAGTGAGGGAAGAGTACTTCCTCCTTCATCACCTGAGTCCTCAGTCTTCAATGGTCTGGATGAGGATGCTTTTGGACTAGGTGGTGGATACTGGAGCTCAGCCTGAGCTGCTGGGTTCTGTACCAATATGGACCTGATGGAACTCAGCGAGTTCCCTTACAGAGGAGAATAAGTCCTTGTATTGCTGGGACGTTTCTTCCTCCACCAGGTCTTTAATACAGGATCTGCACATCGCCTTCTGCCATGAATCTCCAAGGGGGTTCTTGCAAGAAGGACATTTCCTCTGGCTTGGTGGATTTACATGTTTAGTTTTTCCTAACGCTTTTTCCCGTAACAACAATTTTAACTAAACCTAGTGTCCCTAAAAATACCAAACACTAGTGTATAGCAGACCCACCACCAAGCCAGAGAGGAGACAGAAAAAACCCAAGCAGTATTAACAGTTAGGGACCCAGTCCACGCTGCAGAATGAAGTAACCTCTGACCCTGCAGCTACAGGCTCCCCTCAGGGAGGAAACAAACAAAACAAAGCCCATAAGGATCAGGAAAAAAGGCACCACTGTACCTCTTACCTGGGCTTGACTGGTGCTAGGGGCGCCTTCATCCGCCGTGGCTGTTTTGCTCTCATCCATCTTGTAGAGAAAAATCAGCAGCAAGGATGAAAACCCACAGGTTTTTAAAATTTTCCCAGTTCCCGCATCATCAGGGAGGGTCGGAAACGGAAGCGCTGGTCTTCTGACCCGCCCCCTGGTCTCTGCTTTCCAGGGGCTTGGAACCAGCAGCGCAACGCCCCCTCACTAAGCCGCGTCACCGTAAATGATGCACTCGCCAGCCGGGACCCGGAACCAAGATACGGGACACGCCGCTGACCAACAGCGGCCTCCGCCCGACCACCAGAGCCATCTCTAGGAGCCAAGAAAAAAGCGGAATCCGGGTACAGAGACGCCGCACCTCCTGAGGGCCCTAACTCCCCTGAGATGGAGAGAGCGGGGACACCGGGACACCCCCCGCCCCTGGGGGGATGCTGGGATGGTCATTAAAGCCAAAAGCAAAACGGTAAGCCTGACACTCCCAACCTTGGAGAGAGCGCAGGTCCCTGGTTCCAGGCACATGCTTCCACCATGGCAGAGGAAACACAATAACTGAGGCCATGGTGGAAGAGGAGGGATTTAAAGGCTGCATGTGTTTCCTGTGAAGGCGGAGCTATGCTCTTTCCAAGGTTGTCCTGAAAGGCGATTTGATAAAAATCACATGTACATAAGTATTCACAGCCTTTGCTCAATACTTTGTGAAAGCTCATTTGGATCTGTTGAACCGCACGAAAAATTCTTTTTAATCGGCTGTTTCTTCTTAGCAGGGAAAGCTTTTTTCTAGTCAGCTGTCCTATCTAAGATTGTTTCAAGGTCTGGAACAAAAAGCAGATCACCCATAAAAAGTAAACTGCACAGCTTAATCTTGGAAGCGGTGTCACCAGACCAGGTTTTCAGCCAGACTGCACGTCTGGCTGAGTTCACCAGTGCTGATGGCCTTGCTGCCAATTTAACTGATTCAGCAGATGCATCAGTCATATATTTGACTGCTTTTAATATTAAAAAGATTCTAACAGATCTTTCCGTGGTGTGCCCACTTCAACGTGGCTTTTCAGCTTTTCAACCCAGCATTCCAGGTTCCTTGCCACAACCGTGGAAGCCATAGCAGGTTTGAGGCGGACTGATGTTGAATCCCAAGCTTTTTTTAAGGAGGGAGTCTGCCTTTTTATCCATTGCATCCTTCAGCCATCGGGTGTTCAATCGGGTTCAAGTCTGGGTTCTGGCTGGGCCACTCAAGGACAGTCAGAGTTGTCTCGTAGCCACTTCTTTGTTATCTTGTTTGTGTGCTTGGGGTCGTTGTCCTGATGGAAGATGAACCTTTGCCCCAGTTTGAGGTCCAGAGCGCTCTGGAACAGGTTTTCATTAAGGGTGTCCCTGCACATTGCTGCATTAATCTTTCCCTCGATCCTGCCAAGTCTCCAAGTTCCTGCCACTAAAAAACCATCCCCACAGCATGCTGCCACCACCATGCTTCACTGTAGGAATGGTATTGGCCAGGTGATGAGTGGTGCCTGGTTTTCTCCAGACATGACGCTTGCCAATCAGGCAAAAAGCATCCAATCTTTGTTTCATCAGACCAGAAAATTGTTTCTCATGGTCTAAGAGTCCTTCAGGTGCCTTCTGGCAAACTCCAGGCAGGCTGTCATGTGCCTTTTACTGAGGAGTGGCTTCCATCTGGCCACACTACCATACAGGCCTGATTGGTGGAGTGCTGCAGAGATGGTTGTTCTTCTGGAAGGTTCTCCTCTCTCCACAGAGAAATGCTGAAGCTCTGTCAGAGTGACCATCGGGTTTCTTGGTCACCTCACTAAGGCGCTTCTCCCCTGATTGGGGGGGGGGGCAGCCAGCTCTAGCAAGAGTCCCAGGGGTTCCAAAAAGACTTCCATTTACGAATGATGGAGGCCACTGTGCTCATTGGGACCTTCAATTCTGCAGAAAGGTTTCTGTACCCTTCCCCAGATCTGTGCTTCGATACAATCCTGTCTCAGCAGTCTACAGACAATTCCCTGGACTTCATGGCTTGGTTTGTTTTCTGACATGCACTGTTAACTGTGGAACCTTATATAGACAGGTGTGTGCCTTTCCAAATCATGTCCAATAAAACTGAATTTACCACAGGTGGACACCAATCAAGTTGTAGAAACATCTCAAGGATGATCAGTGAAAACAGTATGCACCTGAGCTCAATTTGGAGCGTCATGGCAAAGGCTGTGAATACTTATGTATGTTTATTTTTTTTTGTTTTTTATTTTTAATAAATTTTCAAAGATATCAAACTTCTTTTATGCTGTCATTATGGGGTATAGGGTGTTGAATTTTGAGGGAAATAATGAATTTAATCCATTTTGGAATAAGGTTGTAACATAACAAAATGAAAAGTGAAGCGCTGTGAATACTTTCCAGATGCACTGTACATGCACAGAGAATCAGCACACTTTTTAAACCAGCCACATTTAAAATGGTTTTTGAGTAAAATATATATTTACTAATGCCCAACTGGGTTTGATCTTCAGGCGTATATCCTTTCAATCTTCTGGGTGCATTAAATAGTAAAATTTTAAGGAGACTATAAGGAAATCTGGGAGATTAAGGACAGCACTTTTAAAGTAAGTGTGATGACAGAAAATGAGGGCTGCTAGTGCTGTCCTCCTCCCGATAATACAAGTCAATACTTTCTAAATCACTTACCTGAAACAAATACAGGAACAGGAAAGTCAACAATCTTTCAGAGCATACCTTCTCTGGTACAACATTTTAAAGAGAGAATCAGAATGACTCCTAGCATTTTCTGGGAGGTTACAAATAGTAGCCTGCATGTTTTCTCATGCCAGGTCTCTTGAAGAAGGCCTGAAAAACTTTAGTCAATTTAATTTGTATCAAGAGACTTGACCAGCTTAACAGCTCGTTGCTTCCAGCTTCCCAGCAATCCTGCACTTGCCGAATTACTTTTTTTGCCAAATGGCTATTTTTCTAATGAACCAACATGCCACACTCACAAGCCAAGAGTTTATCCCTGTAAGCATATCAAGACATGCTGTTTGAAACTTCCACACTTGTGATTATTCCTGCACAAGCTCTTTTGATCTCTGTAATAGGGGTCCATCGGATCTGGTAAGAGGCCATCCTCTTTTCTTGTGGACAGAGCACTTTTTCATTTTCTTTGAGCACTGGTGGACACGAAGTGAAATATTATATTTATTTACACATTCAATTGTTGTATACATTTTTTATCAAGTGTGTGGACTTGTTTTATGGACTTCAGTTTCTGGATTCAATATAACTTTTTTGGCACAATGAAAATCTTTTGAATAATGTATTTATTATGACCATTTTTTTTTGCATCACCAGTGGCGAATTTATGAGTATATACATTATTTACATTTATTGTTTGAGCACAAGTTATAGGAGTGATTGTGTCCAATCAATTTACGCTCATTATTTGCGATTTTACCACATTACTACATGAGTTTACCAATTGAAAGGAACAGCACATCATTAGTGTTTTCTGTTTGACTCATGGTTGCAGAGCAGTCTTCCTGGGGTTTATTTACTAAAGCTGGAGTGCGCAAGATCAGGCTCACTTCTGCATAGAAGCTTCCAGGTTTTATTGCCAAAGCTTAAAGTGGTTGTTAAGCCACTTGTATAAAATGCTTCCATCCCCTCCATATTAGAACAATAATTTTCCCTGTGCCTGTGTTGTATCATAAATATGCTTACCTGTACTGATAACATACCTTCTTATGATCAGTTGCCTTTTCTCACCTCTCCTCTGCCAGCTGAGAGTTCTGGGGGGGGGGGGGGTACTGCCACTGACATCAGCTGGGGAGGAGTGGAGAGAGGGGAGACAGAGCCGAGGAGTCATGTGATCGCAGGGAGCCGATGTGTTATCTGTACAGATAAGCATAACACAGACACAGGGGAACTTCTTGTCCTAATACAGAGGGGATGAGAGCTTTTCAGGTTAAGTAGAGAGGAGAGAGGCTACATTTGACAGTAAGAGGGAGGGGGAGGAAGGGGGAGCTGTAGACAAGCACAGAGGAGAAATGCATGTGATGCAGACATGCACACGGCTTAGCAGACATGGTAATCGTGGTCAGAACTTGGGGGGGGGGGCTGGGGAGTCAGGACATGGCATTATCAAACAGCTATTGTAGGCGATACAGAGGGATAATTTATAAAGCAAAAGCACCATGCTGATAATTGCACATTAAAGGGACAGGAGCAGCATTTTTTTGGGGGGGTTAACAAAACTAATTAAACAAGCTGAGGTTAGAAGCCGATTGGTTACCATGCACAGCTGCCCCAGATTGAGTGTACCAGTTTTAGTAAATCTATCCCAATGACTTGGGATAAATCTAAGCCATTGCTGCCTGTGTGGATACAGCCTAAACAGGTCATTTGTCCAGAAAAAACAAAACAAAAAAAACATTGCTCCCCAGATGTAGGAGCAGCTGTGCAACAGATTTCTAGTGGAAAAATTGCATTAAAGTCTAGTTACTACGTGCATCTTTTCTCTTTTGCTTTAGGCCAAGTTGTGTTTCTACACCACATATAAAATGTCATTCATTCATTCTGCCTGAACATAATGCAGTCCCTTGAAGCCCCAGTGAATCAATTTGAATCAGCTGCTAACGTACCACAACAGACCAGTTAACAGTGTACCAAAATGTATTGTGTGGACACTGCACTGCAAAGCAGATGCTTTGGGGTTTCTTTTCAAGAGGACCAATACTCGTGACTATATGGTGCAACACACGTGTCATAGTGAACTGATATGAATGCGCCCTTCAATTATACGGTTCTCTTTTGGGATTACTTTAGCTGATGCACTTAGTGGAGGAATTCCTTTTATAATGTATACTCTGCTCCAGGCTTAATTTTAGGTAATGAGGGAAGTTTGAGATGACTTGATTTGTTGCAGCAAGGAAACCCAAAAGAAGTCAAAAACTGGTGTGTGGGACTGCAGTGGCCCTTAAAAAAAAAAAAAATAATAATTTCATACCAACCATTTCAGTAAATTGAAATTAGGTTGCTTTGGGTTACTGCATTTGGCACAGCATCATCTTCTAAGCCTAAAAGGACTTGCTCTTCAGGAAAATGTTAAAAAGAAACCGCTTAGCAAGTTAAGCCTGTAGGCAGATGAGAATTTGTCCACGGTACATGCAATTTGTGACATTTATCGGTTAGAATAGGATACATTTACATCACAAAAAACAGTTTCTATATATAAAAAAAAAAAAAAAATTGTTTCAGTTTGTCAAGGAAGAAGAGTTTCTCTGGAAGAAACCATTTGCAGCAATAGACGAGTGCAGATTACATAGACATGCTCCGCGTTTCCTTTGCCAATGTTTTGGGGATCCACCTTAGTTGAAACTGTTTAAGTTTTTCGGTTTGCAGGGTATGGCTGCCAACTAGAGGTTCAATGTAGAGCAGCAACATCCCCCATGGTGACTAGATTAAAAACTGTGTTTCGTGTACAGCGTCACAGTACGTACATTATCTTGCGATCAACAGCAGAGCATTAAATGTACAGGACTGTCTGTTTACCACTTTTCTGTATCAATGCTGTACAAAAAACATTGCACAGAAGAAAAAAATGTAGGGGCTGGTAGAAAAATAGGCAATAGATCCACTTAATGGAGGATCCTGTTCAATACACATTGCCCATTAAATACTGAAGCTTCCACGCAAAAAAACACTTTCGAAGGGAAAAATAAAAACAGGCCAACAAATTCAAGGACCTAAAGCAGGCTTCTTGCGGTAGCTCCCCAAAGCTTATTTCTTTGCTTGCAATAAAACTGTATAGAGAGAAAAAAAGGTTTCTTTCAAAATACTTCATATTCGGGAGCCTCGTTCTTGCAAAATCTGAAAGACAATTGAACTGAATGTTAGTAAGATGACTGGTAGTAGCCACACATCTAAATAACTTGCATTCTGTATATCAGGTCATATGGTTAAGCTACCACAAACTGCCTTGATCAGGCCCAAAACAAACTTACCAGCATCTAGTGAAATGTCTAATCTTCACATCTAAAGCTGGTTCTCCATATTATATCAAGATAATTAAACTAGTGGAATTAAAACCCGAGCGGCCAGTTACAAGAGTCATGTGAGAATATTTTGATCCATAGAATTCATTCGAGAGCCCTAGGGTTGTGGTGTGTCAACAGCAAGAGAGTTTTTACCGCCTGTGTTGCAAAATCATCAGTTACCCACAAGATTTTATTTTGCAGGCATTGTGAGAACTTGAAAGACCTCTGTCAGAAGTAGCCAGTTGTCTGGCTGCCATGCTGATCCTCTAGATTACCAACTTAAAACAATTATGTAGCTGGTGAAGTCAGAATGCCCAATCTGCATACTTCTTCCTTGTCAGTCGCCTATTAACCGGTTCCCGACCAGGCGCCGCCTGGGCGAGCCGTCGTAGCTGTATGTCGGCCCTTTAAGACACTGTAGAAGGCCTGTCTGCAGCGTGTCCCCGGAGCCGATGCGAGTGACCGGCGGGCTTGATGACCGCCGGACACCCACGATCGCTCATGGCAGAGCAAGAACCGGGATCTGTGTGTGTAAACACACAGATTCTGGTTTTGTCGGGGGGGCGGAGAGAGGAGACAGAGCATTTATACAGTAATCAGAGCATTTTTATAGCACCGATCCCTGTAAAAATGTCACTGGTCCAAACAATGTGTCAAAAGTGTCCGATTTTTCCCCCCTGCAATATCGCAGTACCACTAAAAATCGCAGATCGCCGCCATTAATAGTAAAAAAAAAAAAAAAAAAAAAAAAAAAAAAAAGCGAAGAGGTGATCAAATACCACCAAAAGAAAGCTCTATTTGTGGGGAAAAAAAGTATACAAATTTTGTTCGGGTACAGCGTCGCACGACAATGCAATTGTCACAACGCAGTGCCGTATTGCAAAAAATGGCCTGGTCAGGAAGGGGGTAAATTCTTCCGGGGCTGAAGTGGTTAAAATGACCCGGTCACCAGAGAATCATTTTAACTCAACAGGTCACCTGTGAAGGCAGTATTAATACACTTAATTTTTCGGCAACCCATGTTTCGGAAAGCCGCCACAATGCCGCTCACCAACCTCTACGCTTCCAGAAGGAACTCCTCCCACTAGCTTATAGATCACTACTGGACATGTATTATATTTCCAACATACAGGTTTTGTTTTCAGATTTAAAGTCTCTTGAAGCCAGAGATCTGTCTCTGCACACACAGCTTGTATACATGAAGTTGTCTTGTTAAATAAGCTGCTAGTAGAATTCTACAGGCTTTCAGGCATTACAGAAGCTGGCTGAAAGCTAACTAAAACCTGTTAGCAGATTGTTTAAAAAGATAGCACTGCCATTAATATTTGTGTTGAACATGCCTAAACTGAAAACTCTAATAGATGTACACAAGGCTTTTATAAAAAGCCTGTTTAAAGCCTTAGGGCTCACCACACACACTAACTGGTCAGCAAAGGATTGAGGTGCAGAGCAGTGTAAATATCTCCCCTCCCCCCATTTCTAAGCATCACTGCCACATGGACAGTGAGTGATGCAAGAGTCACTGCTCCAAGCCTCCGCTGCTGCAAAACAGATCAGGTGCTGGTCAGAGAGGCTCTTCCTCACTCTGAAGATGCACTGACAGAAAAAGGGGCCACACACAGATGACATCACTTGGCTCTGTAAATTTTTATTCAGCCATAAAAGCTACATATAAAAGCAACACCGCTGTCACTGAATCTCCAGGTGTGAACTCACTGGGGGTGCAGAGGTTGCCTGACATTTCTGTGTTGCACAACCTTGAGCTGCAGTGCAAAACAAAAAAATTGAAAACGTCAAGCGGCTGCAGAATACCCAGCGAGTCCACAGCCCCTTTAGCAAGCCACTGATGAGCCTTGGCCTGCAAAAAGAGTGACCAAACAGGGTTTCCATGCAACATAACCATTTAAGCCCAGAGCAGCACATGTCAAGGATAAAACAAAGCCAACCTTGCCAGGACTGAAGCCCACCAACAAGACCTCTCATGTTAGACAGCCCCAGAGTCAGACATGCTAACTCTTGAGGGTAAAGTGTTCAGCAACAGTAGAAAAAAAAAAAAAAGCGATTGCCTGCATTTCACCGCTTGCATTAGCCCGCCACCACCACATCCTAATGGAAAAAAAAAAGGGAGAAGAGCCAGGAAGATACCTGGTTCGTAAAGAGGAAGGACACTGGGGAAGGTAGGTGTGTGTAAAATTGCATAGGAGACACCCCCCACCCAACCATCAAGCAGGATGAGGAAAGAGGGGGTGGATGGAGGACTGCAGATGAGAGCCCTAGGCCAAATCTCCTTCCACCAGGTTCCAAGCAATGAGTCTATTCTGAATAAAGGAAATGAAAACTGAGCAGTTCTGTAAAAGAACGTATTGTTTGTGGTGAGGTGTTAACTCCTGCCCCCCCCCCCTCTCATTTGTGATTTCCCAGGTGAAGAAGAGAAGCCACAGATACCCCACTGATCTATTAACTGGGCCTGGTTCTGGTGTTATGCAGTGATGGTCACCAGTAACTGCCTGAATGCACAATGGCGCACATACATTATCTGTGTCGGATGGGTTCACACTATTGCGGATTGGATGCAGTTTCCTCCGCGTCCAATTCGCATAGCAGGAGTTTGTGACCGTCTCTCTATGGAGTTGGTTCACACATCTCCGCAGAGGCTCCGGAGCGAATTACACAGGCACCCTGTACGTCTTTTGGTCCATTTCAGGTCCGAATTCAGCCCAAAATTTGGGCTGAAATCAGACCTGAAACAGTGAATGGAGATGCACTGAACTCCTGCTGTGAGCCAGAGCATGCTGTGGTGTGAACCCAGCCTAAAGCAAATCAAAATGATCTACAACAGGTTGAATGCACCGATGCCACTGACACAAGCCACACAGTGCCACAGTTCACAAGGAATTATGATGCATTTTTTTTTATTCTGTCCTCCTCGCAGGGTGCCCTTTTCAGGGTAGGGAAAAGAAACACTTAGCCGCCAATCTCTAATGGACCCCGTAGGGAATATGCCAAGACACACAAATGCAATAATGAACACAAAAGCAAAGACAGTAGGGCATTTACTCTCGTATTATTGAACACACATAAAAACTGGGTTTATCTGGCAGAACAGAATTACTACAACCACAGCACTGGAATAAAAAGCATTTCTACAAGCATAGTCCAAAACCAGTGGGCAGGAAGGGGTTTGGTTTAGATCTGTGACATCAACTAAAGAAATCAGCAAAGGCAGATCATTGAAGACTTGTATAATGTTGAGCCTTTCACTGGCTACAGCGAAAGGATCTTTTTTTTATTACATATTTATTACATTTTTCAGGAATCAGGAATACATTATACTCTAGACGGAGCTAGGTGACAAAACAATGGGATGGACAAAGGTTAGGGTCAGCTCTGGGGAAATCATGGGGGTTTAAGGAAAGCCAGTGCTCACCAGCATAATAAAACTTAATCTGAGTCATTCATATCGTAATCCGTCTCTTCGTCCTCACTCTGTATCAGCATGCATGTGCAAAGAGAAGGAATAAAAAAATAAAAAAAAAATAAACACAAAAAAGAAATAGTAAGTGAAAAGAGAAAACATGCAAGGTAGGAAAAACACTGATTAGGGGAGGTTACTAGTATACAATGTGTAATAGAAAAGTGTTACGGCTGTATTAGTCTAGCTACGTAATGACATAAGACATAAACCCCTGTAGTATTCAGTGAGACTTCAAAAAAAAAAAAAAAAAAGGGCCTTCGAGAGCTTTAATCCACATGTGCCAGTATGCATAGCATATTAGTACATTATGGCAGTTCCAAGTGATCCCCTCCAGTGCTGTGGTGTCAGCACTCCCGTTCATCGACAGCACATCCATCTTCTGGTATTCCTTTCGGGTTTGGATTTTTCGGCTGCAAGATTCATCTGGCCAGGATGATGCAGCTCTCACGCACAAGATACAGAGCCATGTCATAAATAGGCAGAACTGTGCATGCATAGCTCAGTGTACAGAAACAAATATTTGCTAACAGCCAGGGAGAATCTATGACAGAAGAGACCAATAGGGTCATAATTCTCTCTGCTGATAAGCATTTGTCCAACAGGGTCTCTGTCATACAAGTCCTACATGTTTCTGCAGGTGCTTTTAAACTATGCACTTCTTTCTGAAAAGTATGTTGTGGAAATTTTATTAATATGTATTTAATATGTATTTTTAACAGTGTATCTCAGTGTTAGTTCTCTCGCAGCCCGCTCTAAAGAGCGGACTGGGGCAGACTGACGCTGGTTGAGACCCGTTTTGGTAGTGGAAAGCTTCCTAATGTTGCAGAGAAGTGTTTGCAGAGTGCGTATATGTCCGCCAGCGAAGGGCTCCTGTGCAATGCACAAACGTTCATCTGGGGGGGTGGGGGGTGGGGGGGGATGTGTTCACTCTGCAAAGACATTATCAGTTATTGGGAGGGGGGGGGGATGTACACTCGTGTCGCTCTGTGTGTCTGATCAACACTTGAGGAGGCTATGGCGTGTCTCTGCAGATAATCCCCCATCCTCAGGAATGATAGAATAATCTGGGTATGCATTGTTCTCTGAACAATGCAGGATAGGGATTCGCGCCAACAGTAAAAACGGTAGTCTTTGAATTATGGTCGGGGACAGGATCATTAGGATGATGATTTCAAGGCCAGCCAAGCGGCTTTCTTTGTCTAGCTGAAGATGATGGCTTACAGAGCCAGAGGGCGGGAAATCATACACACTGCCCCTGCCCAGACATGCCCATAAGACTCCCCTGGTCATTGTTCATCGGTTGAAATTTGTATAACTCCTCCTGTGTGCATGTGCTCAATTGGCCGATTTGTGAAGCAACCAGGCTCTATTGTTATATAAATAAAGATTTCTCCCATGGTCAGACAGTCGAGCTGTGGAGCTAAGGATGTAAGAATGGTGGTCATCTCTGTTTCGTGGGAAGATACGGGAAACAGGGTTGTACTAAGATGCATTATATCAAAACGCTGAAAGTGACATGGATTATGCGCAGCGTATAGTGGAATTTCCACGACAAGTAGCACTAAAAACACATATCAGTACACATACGATTGGTGAAGCAGTATAAGTATTGCATGTCAAAGTAGACACAGATTATACACTATATGGGCAAAAGTTTTTGGGACAATTGACCCATCAAATCTTTATGAACTTGGACATTCTATTCCAAATGCATGAGCATCAATATGGAGTTACTCCTCAAGCCCTGTTACAGCCTTCACACCTCTGGAAGAGCTTTTTCCAAAGATTTCTTGCGTTTGCGGGAATTTGTGCTCATTCAGCCAAAACAACATTTGTAAGGTTGGGTACAGTACTGCTGGTGGAAGAGAAGACCTGGCACATAATCAGCATTCCAACATTTAAAACTTTATGGGCCTAGCCTTGTGCATTGGTAAAAGTGCATATTGGAACACAAAATGGCCTTTCCTAAACTGTTGCCACAAGGCTGGAAGGGTACAGCTGACAAATGTCGTTGTATGCTGTGGCATTAAACTGTATGCCAAGCCAAAAACGTATTTTTATTTTTGAATAGAGTGGAGAAGGATTAGAACCCCCTTTTGGTCTTTACCAATATCTGGCAGTGATTTCCCTCCAATATTTTAACAGTAACCTTCACTGAAAATACCTGAAGTCAATGGTTTAAGGGATGCACATACTTATGACCATATAGTGCAGTTATGTGTAGGCAGCACACAACCTGTAATGCAACGAATCTGAGATGCTGACCCTGGACGCAGACTGGCTCCATTCAAAAGCTCAGGAGGCGTGGTTACATGCACACAGCAGTGAAACTGGCCACTGAACCCTACCACCTGCAGCTGATTGAAAGGGGCAGATAAAAAAAAACAGCCATACTACATCAGAGTTAACAGCTGTGACCAGTCTTTATTAGGCCCTTGCACTTGGATGTAATAGCTCAGTTAATGGATGTCCATACATAGGATCTTGTGGCAGAAAGATCTGGAGTAAAAAACAAAGTTATGTTCCGCAAAGTCCCCTTACATACATATGTAGAGGTGCATAAACATGCGCACGTGTATACACGTATAGAACTCCTTATCCGCTTTTAGCTGCCAGTGTTTCAAATTTACATGTGTACACTATGTACTATTTTTTTCTAATGGTATTCGACCGATTAGCAGTAAGATCGATTGCAGGCCGATATCAGCAATTTCTGAAAAAATCTGTATCGGTCGCAAACTAGACCGATATTACTTCAAGGGGTTTTACCGGGGTGATAGCTGCAGGCATAATCCCAGTACCGTTCTTTAGCGCGAACGGTCGGCTTTATTGTAATTACAACCTATGCGGCTCGGCTGTTATTACAAACAGCGGGAGGGGAAGTCCACCCCCCCCACCGGGAGGCCCGAGCAACTAGCTGGCACTTTAGCCGGCTGGCCGAAGACCCGAACAAAGCTGATGCTTCACTCAAGTCTCGGATCTAGTAAGTCGGAAGCGATGTCACGACATCACTTCCCGGATTACTGGCATCTTAAAAAGGCGCCAGTTTAAAAAAATGAAAAGTATTCAAAAACGCAGATCTTGACGTTTTGAATACTTTCACGTGCAGGAGGAGGGGTTTGGGGTCTTATACACCCCAGATCCCTCCATAAGGAGTACCTGTCACTGCCTATTACTGTCACAAGGGATGTTTACATCCCTTGTGTCAGCAATAACAGTGATTAAAAAAAAAAAAAAAAGTGTAATTTTCTTTAAAATGTACAGAATATCGGCAGACAATATTGGCTATCAATCGGCCTGAGAGGTTGTCGAAATATCGTATCAGCACCGAAAAACTATCGGTCGATCCCTAGCTCTGAATGCATCACTATAGCAGTGTGCTTGGTCAACTCAGATTTGTATATTTAAAAAAAAATAAATAAAGGCGTGGAGTTGTTCTGGCGAGACATGCATGTCTAACAATCCGCGGCTCTGGATATCTCACAACCAGCTAGCCGCACCGCCCGCCCCACAGCTGGATCACATACACCTCCGCTCCCTTCTGTGTAAACCTGGGATCTGACCGTGATGATGTACGGCGGTCCTAAAAACAGACACAGGGCAAAATCAATCAAGAACGTGCACCTTAAGGCCTCCTCCAAGATGGCGCCGACCCCCTCCTCCCATCCAGGAACACCACGGACGCCGCACGCCATCAAACCCACAAGGCTGGGGATGTCAAAGGAGGGTGTGTCAGATACTGACATGGGGGGGAGGGGGCAAATCCATTAGCCCTCCGATTTGATTCAACACACCCTGACCTGCTGAAGCAGATAGAGCAGCTCCTCACCAAAGCCCTAAAACATACCTCTGACACCATAACTGAGAAACTGACACATGAGATCAGAGACCTGGGGCATCACACATCTACTCTTGAACAGAGAGCAGATGAAGTTGATATCCTCACCCACAACCATTCCGAGGAACTGGAAGCTTTACATGAAGAAAACCTCTCTTGAATCCCGTCAAGGACTTTAGAGCGCCTGGCCCTATTCTCAATCTGCACATACGGGGCATTCCTGAGACGATCGCTGACCTACAGTCCACTATCACTGCACTATTTCAGGAACTTGTGCCCTCAATACCCATAGAGCGCCTTGAAATGGGCATTATCCATCACGTCCTGATGAAGTCCCCCTCGCGACATAGTCGTGAAACTACACTACTTCCACACCAAGGAACAATTACTGACTGCATCCCGGCACAAAGAAGCGCTGGTGTTACAAAACCACCACCGCTACCAGATTTTACATGACCTCTTCCAGGTGACTCTGGCAAAACCGAAAGCCATGAAATCCCACCTTCAGATCCTTCAACAACACTGAATTGCCTACCGATGGGGGTTTCTCTTCTCTGTCCGCTTCTCCCATAAAGGGTCATCCTACCAATGCATGTCTGCTGAAGACCTTCAACTTACACTCCAAGATCCGCTGTCATGGGATCTTGCCGCAGATCTGCTTCTCATTCTCTGAGGGAGCTCCAGTCCCCACCTGAACTGACAACGTCCTCAAGCATCCATAAACAGAGTTGTTACATCTCTCCTGATCCTGATCCTGCTCCTGAAGACTCCATGGACTGACCTCCTCTTCACACCTAAAATGGCACTCCTCCATCGCCCTTCTGAAGAATTCTTCTGGGACTTCCCGGTAAATATTCTTTGACACCTCAGGCCTGAATTGCAACACCCATAGACGTGTCTATTTTGCCTTGCTTCTTAACCAAGATGTGTACCTAAATTTCCTATGCCGCTCTCCTCCCCCAACTCTCCCTTCTCTTCTCCCCCTCCCTACTACCTGCCTATCCCCCGCCCCCCACCCCAAAGTTTTTTCTTCTTACACATATATTCATATGTCCTTGGTTCACACTCTCAGCTATGCACACAATGCCACACACTCAGGCCCTTAGCCTCACGGCTCACTAAAGTTATACTGCATGCATGTTATCCATTGTTCCTGCAGTTACATGTTACTACCTTAATCTACTACTCTACATACTGCCTGGACAGACAGGAGGACCGATAGTCCCCCGGCCCATACAGTATTATCCATACTGCATTTGTTGCTATTTGTTATTGTTCACATAATTCTTTTAGGTTGACCCTGCTGAAATCCTCCCACTTTACTGTTGACCCATTTTTAAACTTTGTTCCAGGGGACCCCTTACCTGCACTTGGGTCTCCTGCAACATATTATTGCTGGGCTCCGCCTTTTATCATATCAGTTTAGCCTATTATATTGGCTGTAAGGATCCCGGAGATTGTTCATTGCTCTCCCCAAGTCCACGTATATCCGCATAGGCTATCCAATGGACCAGCCTTTGTCCTTGGTGGTCCTCTTACTGACCTAGCACTGGACATCTTCTCCACCCCATTAATCCACATACGGATCTTTACGGACCCTATCTAGCTCTTACTTTCCCCCCCCCCCCTCCTCTACAGTAAACCACTCTCCCCTCTCCAACCCAAGCCCACCCCCCCTCTCCCCACCAGGGGTAGGTAGCCAACCTTAGACCTTCAATCCTCTCTGGTCCCTAGCCTCTTCAGCTTTGGTTATGGCTCCAGTCAACATTTTCACACTCAATGTCCAAGGCCTCAACATCCTCAACGAACGCACCAAAGCATTTCGCTCATTTGCGTCCGCAAAAGGCACATGTAGTTTGTTTGCAGGAGACACACTTTATACACAATTTCATGCCTAAACTCTTTGGCCACCACTACCCTCAGGCATTCACAGCCTCAGCATCCTCTATAAAAAAAAAAAAAAAAAAAAAAAAAAAAAGAAGGGGTACTAGTTGCTTTTCATCGCACTACCCCCTTTACGCTTCTTGGGGGAGATCAGAGACCCAGAGGGTCGATATCTCATCCTGATCGGGTACCTACTCGATAGCAAGGCAACAATAGTTTCATACTATGCCCTTAAACATCCAATCCGATTTCTTTCCCATCTGCTAACAGTTATTGACTCACATAGAAGAGGTACCCTCGTAATCTGTGGCGACTCTAACCAAGTTTTGTACCCATTTCTATACAAATGCCCTGCCCCTTCTCCTAGCCCTACCCTTCTCTCATTCCAGCATTTTCTAAACAAATTCTCGCTTTTAGACGCCTGGAGAGAACACAACCCTGCATGGCGCCAGTATACCCACTACTCACATCCACATAAGATATTCTCCCGCATAGACCATATCTTTCTGACGGTTGGCTCCTCCCCACTCCTTCTGGCCTCCTCTATTGTCCCAATCTCATGGTCCGACCACAGCGCAGTCCTCGTGTCCCTTTCCTCTCTCATCCCCGGACCAGCTCATACTGCTTGATACATTAATGAAAGCCTCTTGGCTAACCCCTCCTATTGCTTGGACACTGAAACGCCCCTCAAAGACTACATAACAAATACATGCCTCAACATCTCCCCTAACCTCAAGGGAAGCCCACAAGCCAGTCATCAGAGGGGTATGTATTAGTCAAGCCTCCTACCTCCATAAAGAGAAACGCCTTTAACACAAACATTAAGAAGCTTCCTACCAAGCTTCAGCAGCCTTCCAATCCTGCCCCACCACCAAATCCAAACAGGATCTTGAAAAAGCACATCTAGAAATAGACCTTTTTGACAGAAGTAGCAGAAAAAAACCTTCGCAAAGCCCGACACTTGTTCTATATGAAATTGAACAAACCTGACACCTTCTTGGCTCTTGCACTCCACAGAACTGAATATACCCCCAAACCGATCAGACCTAAATTTTCCACTAATACATACTCCAGCAACCCCCTAAAAATTATCTGAGCATTATGTAGGCGCCTGACAGAACTTTACCATGACCCCAAAACCTTCAACCATGCCCGGGCGAATGCCCTCCTTTCTTCGCTTCATATACCTACTCTCACCTTCTCAGAGAGAGAATCTTGACTGGTCTATTACAGAGCAAGAAATTTGCTTAGCTATCAAATCCCCAAAAATACCACCTACTATAGGAAGTTTTCTGACCTTCTCTCCCCCCTCATAGTGGATGCATACAATTCCCTACTAGATGGCCACACTGAGCTGAATCTCTAACTGCATCTATCTCGATGATCCCCAAACTCCATACAGATGATTCCACATTGTCTAACTTCAGGCCGATTTCGATCCTTAACTTAGATATCAAAATCCTTACAACTCTTCTGACTCATGCTGCTTGCACATGGCGCATCCCATCTTGTTTTGTCTCTAACGGACATACGCAAGGCCTTCGATGCACTCTCCTGGCACTATCTGAACCTTATCTTGCACCGCTGAGGGTTTGGCGATCATTTTTTGCAATGGACATCAGCACTATACTCGAACCCTACAGCCTTTGTTTCCTATACCAGCTTCCGCTCAGATCCCTTTCTTGTAGAATATGGCACAAGGCAGGGATGCCCACTATCCCCTCTTCTCTTTGCCTTGGCTATAGAGCCCCTAGCACTCCTCATACGCTCAAACCCCAACATTCTTGGCCTGGAACTGGAAGGCATCCAACAAGCTCTGCCTTTTCACGGATGATATCCTTGTTTTCATGACCTCTGCCCTAATCTCTGCCCCCAATCTGTTAGATACACTCTCTAGCATTGGCCAAATATAGGGACTTACGATCAACCTCCAGAAATCGACAGCTCTCAACGTATCATAACCCGATTCACTCCAAACCCACTTTAGCGCAGTCCTCCCCTTTCCATGGGCAAATTAACACATCCCCTACCTAGGTGTTAAACTTACCGCCAATCCCAAAGACCTATATTCGGCAAACTTTCCTCCAATGCTCTCCCAAATCTTGTCTCCAATGTCCAAATTGGCCCCACTACCACTGTCCTGGATAGGACATAACACTGTCCTGAAAATGTCTATTCTCCCAAAATCCTTCTACCTATTCAGAGTCCTCCCTATCACAGTACCTTCACACTACCTCAGAATTTTGCAGCGCCGTGCATCCTCCTTTATCTGGAACAAGCAGAGACCCCGATTATCTAAACCTACACTATATACCTCCAGAATTAGAGGCAGCCTGGGCGTTCCAAACTTTCAGAAGTACTATTACGGTGCACAACTAGCCCAACTTCCAAAACACTATGCCATTACGGAAACCCCACTGTGGGTAGCCATAGAATCAGTAGACTGCGATCCCCTCTCCACAGCCAATCTCCTTTGGCTGGCCCCTGCCCTACGTAGATCCATCACCAACCTGGTTACAAAACATAGCTTCACAATCTGGGACAGACTAAAGACCTGATATGGCCTCCAGTCCCCTCAATCCCGTACCCTCTTTCCTCTGTAGCCCATCATTCTATCCAGCCTGGTCCTCCTCAGCCTCATTCTCATCTTGGTCAAGAGCTGGCCTAATCAGAGCCCATCAATTCTTTACGTCCGCCTCTTTTAAAACCTTCCAGACTTTGCGAATCCCATGACATTCCCTCTTTTGAACTCTTGATTTTTACAGGTCAAACATTTTTCTCCTACCTCTTACCCCCTTCGATCCCTCAGACTCAGGTTTTACATCATGATAGGGCACGCAAGTCTGACCCTCACAGACGAGGGCTAATTGCTGAGCTTTATGCCTTCCCAATTACCCCAGAAACAGCGAAACCTCCGGAATATGTAAGTAGATGGGAAAGAAACCCCAACCACATGTTTGATCAAGCTGACTGGTCATCTATCTGGCAGGCGACTAAATCTTCGTCCCCAAACATCGTTGTCCTAGGAACCAATTATAAGGTGCTCACAGGATGGTACCTAGTCCCCTCCAGGATACACAAATTCCTTCCACAATATCTGCCGCACTGCTTCCACGGCTGTAACGAGACAGGTACGCACCTCCACATATGGTGGGACTGTCCTGTAGCACAAACCTTCTGGTCAGAGAGTTTCTCAATCATGACAACACTATTTGCCACTACCCCACTACCATACCACCTGAACCAACAGTGGCTCTCCTGAACAACAAACCCATGTCCTTGACTCATCGCAAATTCAAACTATTGCTATATGTCACGACTGCTGCCAAACAGACCATAGTGCAAGCTTGGAAAATGCCCACCTTGAGCCTTCTAGCAGTGCAGCACAGAATCACCCAGGCTATGATCCACGCTAAGATAGAGGCGACATTGCTGGACAAAAATCCAGAAATCCGAGAAGCTCTGGAACCCTTGAGTGACCCACTTCCTACACCCTGGTTTTGATGAGACATTACTGCGCCCATAACCGAAGCGACTTGCTTCTTTCAACCTACCCTCTGAGCCAGCAACCCCACCCCTCGCCATTTTTGATGTATTTCTTGACTGGCCACTAGACCCCCATGATACTTGCTTAATTAGATCCATTAACATATTGCATCTGCTTCATACGTACTGCTACATTATACTGTGTGCAAGTTCACTTTATGAGGAGGAGGAGGAGCTTCAAATGTCATGGTCATTGGTGAGCTTCTCTTGCTGAAGCGTGTGGTAGCTGACCAATATCTACTAGACATTACACAGAGAAGACTACACAAAGCAACGGCAGACAAGTGACTTCTTGGGTGGGTCCTCCCTTACTTTCTCCAATAACATCACAACCTATTCAATACAATTACCAGTCATTTAAAACTTGTCTGTTTAAACTTGCTGTAATAAATTGAAATTCAGGAAGCCCAAGTATTTTTTTGCTCCACACCACTTTTTAATCCAAAATCATAACCAGACCGGCTACTTTATAGGTTATTAGTTGTATGGAAAATAATCGAACTGTGTCACAAAACCCAAAACAGGTCCAGCAACCATTCCTAAAGTGAAAAAAAAAAAAAAAACCTCACCCAAAAAGATTAATTCAAAGTAGAACAGTGCTAGTTTCTATACTAATCATACAATACTTTAAGACGCTACACTAATATCTACAAAACTGTTATACAAGTGTAATCCATCAATTCAAGCAATAAATAAAAATGTTACAAATTCACATTTCGTTACAAAGTGCTGAGTGCAGATGTATAAAAAAAAATGACGCATTATCCAAGTTTATACATAAAATATTGTGTCCAAAATCCTTTAGAAATCAAGTGTCCAAAAAATGATTCCTTCATAAGGTGTCAATTGACCGAGAACAATTCCCAATGAACTTCTTACTACAAAGTGATCACCACCACCACCACTTGTTCCAAAAAACTCACAGGACCAAGTTGCTGGCATCTTTAAAACCAGCAATAAAGCACATGTATTCACAAATGGCTTCTCCTTCTCTTCTCCCCTCACAGCTAAATTATTTAATAGCCATGGAACCAGCATTCATAGAGGAATACGTCAGTGGATTAATTGTAGGGCTGGGCTAGTGGATGCGCTGTCACCCCGTTTGGCTGGGTCTGAGCAGCCAGAGTGTAGTGGCTGGAGCAGACAGACTGGAACACTTTACATGTGATCTACCAGTGTCTGTTGAGACACACAATATTGTAAGTGTTTGGTGTAATGTTGGTTTTATAAATAAATTGGTGGCTTTACACTATGCTGGTTCTTCCTCCATTGTTGTTATGCTGCATGCTGATTCTATGGCCATTAAAGAATTCAGCTGTGAGCGAAATATTTTTTGGACACAATTTTGGCACTAGGGTGATACGCCCTGTGTTTGTTTTATAGTTTTAGTATAGAAACTACCACCATTCCACATTTAAGTAATAGGTTCTTAGTCTTCTCCACCAGCAGTGGTGGTGGGCTGTCCAAGAATACTGTGAGCCCATGCTAGCAGGATGATGTAGCCCAAGGTGGTGTGTCTGACATTCTGGCCTCAGGGGAAGTGGGTTGGATGAATATGGGCATTATTCAACTAGTAAAAGGATGTTATTGACCTGCAGATCGGCAAGTCTGCAAAGGGACAGTGTCAGAGGTGGCAGCTTATTACAGCCAGAGTGCCTTTTTTTTCAATTGGTACCCAATGTATGAATAGAAAACCTGTCATATAGTCTCCTAGCAACCATTCAGCATCTTTGCTGTAAAATTAATGTAGCAGTTAATCGGATATTTAGTCTTGTTAGTCTAGGCTCATTCGTAAACCAATTTAAGTGGCGTTTACGGCTATAACTCATCAGTGCTCTATACAACAATATATTAACTGAAGACCTTTGACTCTATTAATCAATGTCCGAGTACACAGAAAAAAAAAAAAAAAAAAAGGTCACAGGAAACAAGCCGCAACCTGCAGGGCAGATAAAAGAAAAAAAAGTAAGGAAGACGAAGGAGAGCACAAAGGGAACACACCAAGCCACAGACTAATTCTAACTACTAGCAAGAATAAGTCCTTACATTTAAAGAGCACCTGTCATTTCAGATCCATCAAGGAAGCGCCTATTAGCAGGCATCCGTTCACCTGCTGCCACCACGTCCCTCACCTTGTCGTATCAGTCATCCCATTAAGGCGAATGGGACTGTTGGGGAGTCAACAGCGAGACAGAGAGGACAGCTGCTTTTTAAAAAAATTATGATTTAAATGAAGTTGATTTAAAATCGACTTGATTTAAAACAAATCCACCCTGGTTAAAACCAAGGACCAAGCATAAGCTTGCAACATTTTAGTAATGAAACCAATAGACTATAGCAGTTTGACGTTTATACTGTAAATAAAACACTCAGACTAATGAAAAAACATTTTTGAACTTACTGTAAAATCTCTTAAAGTCCATTGAGGGACACAGGGCTTTATCTAGGATAGTCTACCGACACGTAAAGCAGAGTGAAACACTGGCAAACAGAAAAAAAAATGTTGGCACCACCTTCCTGTATGACCCATCTACCCATCATGCCTCAGTTTTGTGAGCAAGCAGTACATAAAAGGTTGGATATGTGTCCCTCAACGAACTTTACGAACAAGAAACTACAGAATAGAAAAACCTTATTTTCTTCATTGTCCACTGAAGGATACAGGAATTTAGGATATTCTTAAAATTGAGGAGACATCCAAAAAGGCACTGAAAACAGAGGTGGGGAATTCAGAGATCCAACAGGTGTAGGGAGCTTACTACAAAAGTATGTAAATAAATAAACATCTAAGTCTTGACTAATGAGAAAAAGGCCAAAAAAGAAAAGAAAAAGAAAACATGAATGATAAGGGGAGCTACAGCTCCCAATGGGAGAGCATTGATGATCATACGGAGCTCCAGTTAAGAAGAGAAAACCACCACCGAGACAAAAAACTATACCATAGGCCTCATCCAGTCAAACAGTGAAATTGGTGGGGCAAATTATTATTCATCAACAACATTCCAAAGTGGGAACTAGATTAGACCAATGCTAAGAATAAATTAACCACTTAAAGACAGCCCACTGCATACATACTGTGGCAGCTCTATTGCGCGAAACAGTGTATATGTACGTAGTTTCATATAATAGAGCGTGCAGCGGGTGCGCGCCCACACTGAGGAGGAGCCAATGCATGTGCCCGGAGGACCCGTTGTCCGCCGGCCTACCACGATCGCTTCAGAGAGGCAGAACAGGGATCTACCTATGTAAACAAGGAAGATCCCCATTCTGAGAGGGGACAACATGGAGATCTGCTGTTCCTAGTGATTAAGAACGGCGATCTCTGTAGTTCCTGTAAACACTTCCCCCACAGAGTAAGAAAGCACCAACAGGGAACACATTTAACCCTTTGATCACCCCTGTAGTTAACCTCTTCCCTGCCAGTGTCATTTATACAGTACTAAGTGCTTTTTAGCACTGATCACTGTATTGGTGTCACTGGTCCCCAAAGTGTCAGTGTCAGATTTGTCCACCGCCACATCACAGTCCCGAAAAATAAAATAATCGCTGATCACCGTCATTACTAGTAAAATATACATGCATAAAAATTATTGCGGCGCTGAAAAGTTCAAAAATGAAATTGAAGAGTGGGAGGAATCCAATCACCAAATATATTGTGCAGCTGTAGAAAGAGTCACTCGTCACCACGTGGTAATGTAGTCTGCTTACCAGAAGGTGTTAAGGATTAGGCATAGATGATAAATTCTCAATAGCATGCAGCAAATCCAGCCCACTGGAACCCCTCATCAGACCACAACATCCGTGGGATTTCCTTAACTAGTAAAATATATATTAAAAAATAAAATAAAAAAAATAAAAAGGTCATAAATCTATCCTGTAGTTTGTAGACGCTGTAACTTTTGTGCAAACCAATCAATATACGCGTATTGGGATTTTTGTTACCAAAAATATGTAGAAGAATACATATTGGCATAAATAGATGAAGAAATTTGTTTTCTTACATTTTTTGGATATGCATTATAGCAGAAAGTCAAAAATATCGTTTTCTTCAAAATCTGTCTTTTTTTTGTTTATAGCCCAAAAAATAAAAAAAATAAAAAACACAGGAGGTGATCAAATAGCACAAAAGAAAGCTCCATTTGTATAGGGGGAAAGGAAATTTTTGTTTCGGTAGAGCGTTGCACGCCCGCTTAATTGTCAGTTAAAGTAATGCAGTGCCCTTTTACAAAAAATGGTCTGGTCATTCAGGGGGTAAATCCTTCTGGGGCTGAAGTGGTAAAAAAAAAACTACTACTACTACTACTACTACTACATCTCAGGAGGCTTAAGCCCAGCATTTCTTAACTCTTGATTTAAGGGCAAGAAGGACAATAAGAGCCCATTCACACAGGGGCGACTTTGGATCCGACTTGAAGTCGCGCGACATGATAAAATCAATGTAAGTGAATGAGAGCTGTCTTAATTCACACTACTGAAGTCACTCCGACTTCAGAAAAGGTTCCTCTACTACCTCAATCCGACTTCAAGGCGACTTGTACCCACTGATTTCAATGGAAGTCGCCTCCAAGTCAGATCACCGTTCATAGTGAGGCAACTTTACAGGAACAAGAATGATGTCACAAGAGCTGATAAGCTCCGATTGGCCACTTGTAAGTTCCCTGTCCTGGAGGCGACTTCAAGTCGTGCTGTAAGTCGTCCCAAGTCGCGCCGAAGTCGACCCAAGTCACGCTGTGATTCATACTCAAGTCGTGTCCAAGTTGCCTCCCAAATTCGTACTGAAAGTCGTGTTGCCCCTGTGTGAATGGGCTCTTAGGACCAAAATAAGTTGACCAGTTACACAACCAAAACAGAGCGAGAAAGCCATGGTTAGAACATCTCACAGCATAACATCTCCACGGTTAGAAGGAAATACCCCACAAGAGTTGTAGAAAAACTGAAAAAAAAAATATACAAACCTGAAACTGTTAAAGGAGAAGAAAGTGTGAATAAAATGCCCACACAATGGAAGACGTGGATAAAAGTGTGCCAACCACGAATATTGGAACATCAGGGTCAGAAGAATAGGGTTCCTTCTACAGGACATGCGATGTATGATAGATCAAACTATGACCTGCCTTACCAGTAACCAATAATTTTTAAGGATTTTAGTAAGCTTTTTTTGGAGGGTAGTAGCATCCTCCTCTGAGAAGAGAAGAGCAGAAATCCCAGTGGTACTCCAAGGAATTTACACCTGACAGAAAGGATTGGTAAATAGAAAGGAAAAAGTTGAAGTTAGTCAGAAATCTGTAGCTTAGCTTCAGAAAATAGTCTAACTACACATAATGAAGTGGAGGGTCCACAGGGAGTGGACTCTCCAAGAAGATTTGAACAGGACACTGGAGTGTAAGGTTCTTAACCAGAAAAGGAGCAGTCCAGTTGGAATACCAATCCCAAGGATAGATTCCTGCCAAGGAAGGAATCAAAAAGTCTCAGGATATGAAGTGGCTAAACAAACTCAAGAAGATGCACAATACTGTACAAAAAGAACAGAAGGAGCAGCAGAAGACAATGCCTGCTTTGTTGATCTGAAGCTTCAAGAGGGTGACATGAGCCCCCAAATGCTGGGGTGTTGAACTATCTTGAAATCAAGCAGTAAAATAAACAGCCTTTCCTGGAGTATACAGAGTATGAGATGGTGATAGGACCCTAGGTACACCCCAGTAAAAGGCCAAAGAGGGTCAGAGCTAGACTCTGATTGGCACCAGAGCATGCTTATAGCCTCTGAGCAGGTTTCTCTAGCTGTTAGGCACACACGGAAAAAAGTCTAAATTGGACACGAAGGGAGGCCTCAGCCTTGCCTGACAGAGCTTAAGACACTTTCATGTGAATGAACCTATAATATGGGTCACAGCTTCAAGATTACAGGTGTCTGTTCATTCTAGGGTGACTGGATAAACAACCCCAGAACCAGTAAGAGAGAATGAATCAAGATCACCCAGTTCAGTGGGACTGTCTTGTGCATTTTTGATAAGAAATGTTGCACCCAGTAGTGGAAAACAACAACGAGCCAAGGTCGCATATACTCAAACCCAAGTAGCTGGTGATAATGGGAGTTGCAATTGGCCAGAGGTGACTAGGGGTGCAACGGATCGTCACCTCATCGCCAGGCTGTTCGGATCTGCACACCCGCGATCCGTGGAGCGCTCCGCGGCCTCGGGTTTTAGGAAAGGCCGCGGCTTCGGCCTAGCTCCGGAGCCGCGGCCATCTTGGTACACCCAGCGGCGCTCAGCTGCGTGCTGACGTCATCACCACGCCCTCAACTCGTGGGTCCGGCGGCTGGCTTGGCAGCGCCGGCTTCTCTTAACACTAAGGTCAGACTAACAGCACTGTAATGTATACAGTGCGGGGGGACATGTGGCTGTATTACAGTGGAGGGGGGGGGGCATGTGGCTGTATTACAGTGGGAGGGACATGTGGCTGTATTACAGTGGGGGGGACATGTGGATGTATTACAGTGGGGGGGACATGTGGATGTATTACAGTGGGGGGGGACATGTGGATGTATTACAGTGGGGGGGGGGACATGTGGATGTATTACAGTGGGGGGGGGGGGACATGTGGATGTATTACAGTGGGGGGGGGGACATGTGGATGTATTACAGTGGGGGGGGGGCATGTGGATGTATTACAGTGGGGGGGGGACATGTGGATGTATTACAGTGGGGGGGACATGTGGATGTATTACAGTGGGGGGGACATGTGGATGTATTACAGTTGGTTGGGACATGTGGATGTATTACAGTTGGTTGGGACATGTGGATGTATTACAGTTGGTTGGGACATGTGGATGTATTACAGTGGGGGGGACATGTGGCTGTATTACAGTGGGGGGGACATGTGGCTGTATTACAGTGGGGGGGACATGTGGCTGTATTACAGTGGGGGGGACATGTGGCTGTATTACAGTGGGGGGGACATGTGGCTGTATTACAGTGGGGGGGACATGTGGATGTATTACAGTGGGGGGGACATGTGGATGTATTACAGTGGGGGGGACATGTGGATGTATTACAGTGGGGGGGACATGTGGATGTATTACAGTGGGGGGGACATGTGGATGTATTACAGTGGGGGAGATGTGGATATATTACAGTGGGGGAGATGTGGATATATTACAGTGGGGGAGATGTGGATATATTACAGTGGGGGAGATGTGGATATATTACAGTGGGGGAGATGTGGATATATTATTTTTTTGTTGATCCGAAAATGATCCGATCCGTGACTCTGATCCGAGGAACGATCTGAACCGTGAGTTTTTTGATCCGTTGCACCCCTAGAGGTGACCAAGCCATTGTAGGCAGGCAGTGGAATGAGACCGGAGACGAAGACCCCTGTGGTGCTTTGGGAGCAGCAGAAGGATGGTGTTTCCTGGTGGCAGGAGAAAGTGTGCAGGGCATGAGTGCATGCAATACTGCACATAGTAATTAGCGCTCAGGCTCAACCCTTACTGTGTGAAGTTATGTTTGCAAATTTGACATTTGAAAAGGTGCTCAATCATACCGAATGTGAGGTAGCTCCCAGTGCTTTAGCTCAACTGGCCTTACTCACTATGAGAGTCCTCCGAGACAGGGTCACAACAGAGGCTGTGTAAGGGCTTTGGACCTCGAAAGAGCTCTGCAGTCAACAGTAAACAGAGGTCTAGAAAGCGCCACAATGCAGAGCCAAAGGTCACATTCCAGTTTAGCTTTACAATCGTCCGGTCCAACGGGGTCAGAGTCAGAGTACAGCCTACAAAGCTGTTGATGAGTATATGCCAATCTAGATAGCTGCCATGTCAAGATCAGCCCAAGCATAGTTGAAAAATGTCAGAGAAAAACATTTTATCATTGGTACAACAGAAGTCTAGAATGACATTCTTAAAGAAAAAAAAAGGCTAGCAAAAAAGATAGCAGAGCTTAAAAACACTTATCAAGCTTTCAGCAAAAGCATTAGATCACTTAAAACAAGTCCTTGTCCACTTGTTACATTCATGCAGGAACATTCCAATAAAACTCATTTAGGGTAGATAAAAAGACAGAACATGCATACCTTTGCCTTTTCACTAGGTTCACTAGATGTGCCGTATGGGGTATTGTGCAACTCTTTGGAGACCACACACAAAAATTCTGCCTGGTCTTCGTTTCCATAATTATAGGAAGAACCAATGTTGACCAGCTGAAAACAATGAAATCATACTGAATTATACAGTACTTACTAGAAATTCAGCATTATCAAAAGTACACACATACAGCATGAAGTAAAATAGCATAAGAAAATCAACATTTAATGAACTGAGCATTCACAGTGCCTTGCAAAAGTATTCACCCCCTTGGCATTTTTCGTATTTTGTTGCCTCACAACCTGGAATTAACATGGATTGTTTGAGGATTTGCATCATTTAATTTACAGAACATGCCCACAACTTTGAAGATTTTTTTTTTATTGTGAAGCAAACAAATAGGACAAAAAAAAGTCAATGTGCATAACTATTCACCCCCCTAAAGTCAATACTTTGTAGAGCTACCTTTTGCGGCTATCACAGCTCCAAGTTGCTTTGGATAAGTCTCTATAAGCAAAATGGAGAGAAGGGTTTTGGACTTTATATGAAACTCATGTGTACACTCATACACATGTGCCTCCATCCCTAGTGGTATGGAATGGAAAAAAGAAGTTGGACTTTGAGTAAGGCATATTATTGGACAATGAATAATTATTAAACATGTATTTTTTTTCCTTCTACAATGGTGAATTCCCATGTGTATGACAGTAAGTACATGCATGATTACAAATTTTGGAATAAAACATGATTATAACATAAATGACATAACATGGTGTGGACAAGTATCCTCCATGACAGGATTCCCTATAGAACTATATAGCATGTTGGGTCTAAAATATAGCGCATTAAAAGCATGGTAGACACTCTGTAGGACATGGTGCATCTATGTAAGGCCGACGCGTTTCGTGGGACAGTGCCAACTCTTCAGGGGCTGATGCAGCATCATTCTTTAAAAATATAAAATGTATACAAGTAGCCAAGCCTAATAAATATACCCAAAGATTGGGAAAAGTGGTAGGTATAAGGGGCCAAATTGACAACGCTGGAAATACTCAACTGTGCATGGAAACCAAAAGGACAAGGACTGTATAAAAGGGTCTACCGTGGGAACTGAGGATGGGGCACGCTGAGGGAGCCAAGAGCACTTCTAAATTTCTCCTGTGGGAGGGTGACCGGGGGGTGATCGCACTCGATTTCTGAAAATATAAATGAGTGATTGAGTGGGTAAAATTAATGAGGTGTATGAAGGAAATGGGAAAAACCCATAACCAATTGTGGTGAGATTGAATGTTATACTGGTGAAGGATTGGACCAAAAATCGTGAATGGCATGAAAAATAGTAAACAAGTGTATGGCCATAAAACATACAAGCAAGAAGCTTGCCACATCTTGCCACTGGGATTTTTGCCAATTCCTCCTTGCAAAACTGCTCCAGCTCCTTCAAGTTGGGTGGTTTGTGCTTGTGAACAGCAATCTTTAAGTCTGACCACAGATTTTCTATTGGATTGAGGTCTGAGCTTTGACTAGGCCATTCCAACACATTTACATGTTTCCCCTTAAACCACTCAAATGTTGCTTTAGCAGTGTGTTTGGGGTCATTGTCCTGCTGGAAGGTGAACCTCCGTCCTAGCCTCAAATCACACACAGAGTGGTACAGGTTTTGCTCAAGAATATCCCTGTATTTAGCACAATCCACCTTTCCCTCAACTTTGACCAGTTTCCCAGTCCTGACTGCTGAAAAACATCAACAGTATGATGCTGCCAACACCATGTTTCACTATGGGGATGGTGTTCTTTGGGTGATGTGATGAGTTTGCACCAGAGTTTTCTTTGATGGCCAAAGAGTTCAATTTCAGTCTCATCAGACCAGAGCACCTTCTTCCATACATTTTGGGAGTCTCCCACATGTCTTTTCGCAAACGCAAAACGTGGCATTTTGTTTTTTTCTGAAAGTAATGGCTTTCTTCTAACCACTCTGCCATAAAACCCAACTCTATGGCGCGTACGGCTTATTGTCATCCTATGTACAGTTACTTCAGTCTCTGCTGTGGAACTCTGCAGCTCCTCCAGGGTTACCTTAGGTCTCTGTGCGGCCTCTGATTAATGCCCTCCTTTCCCGGTCTGAGTTTTGGTGTGCGGCTGTCTCTTGGCAGGTTTGCTGTTGTGTGTAGAAAAGAGTGCAGCGCTGGAAGACTACTACTGCAGTAGACAGTGAAATTATGTTCAAAAGAAAACAGAAACCTATATGTTAACAAACCATGCACATAAATATTCCACTAATTGACTGAAGTGGATCAGTGGGTATTGTTCATATAGAATTAAATTATTAAAATAGTAATATTGATAATAAACACCAAATACAAAACGTGCTTATTTGTGTAGTGTCCACCAATTAACATGAAATAACGTGTGTGAATAATCCGCTGGGTAGATCCGTGACTTCCACCATTGACAGAAACCGTCACCACAGATAAATGGAGGCTTACCAGATAGCCAATATAAGACAGCATGAGATATCCTCCTCTTATGGAAGTTGTTCTCCCTGTGGAAGGTTCTTGATAGGGAGCGCTGTGATGGTGGTTCCCAGACTGAACATCAGTAGTGGAGGGGTAGGGAGGGGAAATCCCCTCTCAGCAATGATGGAAATCCAAAAAGGAAGAGAAAAACTCCGATAGTGTAAAAAAGTTTTGCTTCTTTTTATTTATTTAAATTGCCAGCAGGCATCCATAGATAAAAGGAACTTGCCAGCAGGCATCCATAGATAAAAGGAACTTTTATCTATGGATGCCTGCTGGCAATTTAAATAAATAAAAAGAAGCAAAACTTTTTTACACTATCGGAGTTTTTCTCTTCCTTTTTGGATTTCCATCATTGCTGAGAGGGGATTTCCCCTCCCTACCCCTCCACTACTGATGTTCAGTCTGGGAACCACCATCACAGCGCTCCCTATCAAGAACCTTCCACAGGGAGAACAACTTCCATAAGAGGAGGATATCTCATGCTGTCTTATATTGGCTATCTGGTAAGCCTCCATTTATCTGTGGTGACGGTTTCTGTCAATGGTGGAAGTCACGGATCTACCCAGCGGATTATTCACACACGTTATTTCATGTTAATTGGTGGACACTACACAAATAAGCACGTTTTGTATTTGGTGTTTATTATCAATATTACTATTTTAATAATTTAATTCTATATGAACAATACCCACTGATCCACTTCAGTCAATTAGTGGAATATTTATGTGCATGGTTTGTTAACATATAGGTTTCTGTTTTCTTTTGAACATAATTTCACTGTCTACTGCAGTAGTAGTCTTCCAGCGCTGCACTCTTTTCTACACATATTTTGTTTTGTGCCCCATATCAGGGTTATAGTGTTTCAGCCGCAGGATATTCAAACTTAATAATAATTTTTTCACATTTCTTCTGTCACAATTTTTTGCACACCTAGCGCAAATTTTCTTTTTAGAGAGGTTTGCTGTTGTGCCATGTTCTTTTCATTTTGTTATGATAAATTTGATGGTGCTCCTAGGGATCATCAAAGATTTGGATATTTTTTTTTTTTTTTTTTATAACCCAACCCTGACTTGTACTTAACAACATCGTCCCTTACTCAATTGGAGAGTTCCTTGGTCTTCAAGGTGTGTACAGTATAATTACAGATCATGTGACACTTAGATTGCACACAGGTGGACATCATTTCACTGAATTATGTGACTTCTGAAGGTAATTGGTTGCACCAGAACTTTTTATGGGCTTCATAACAAAGGGGGTGAATACATACGCATATGCCAATTATCAGTTTTTTATTTCTGAAAAATAGTTTCATGTATATATTTTTCTAATTTTACTTAGACTATTAACTTAGACTATTGTGGTCTGATCCATCACATATAATTCAGAATAACCGCTTCAGATCCGCGCTATTGCCAAATGACGGCAACAGCGTGGACTTACATTGCCGGGACTACGTCTATTGACGTCGTCCAATGCACGAGCGGCCTGCGCGCCCCCTGCAGGGCGCTCGCGGCGCGCTCGGTGATCGGCGAGTCTATGAGACTCGCCTGATCACAGATCAGAGTCCCGACCCCTTACCACATGATCAGCTGTCAGCCAATGACAGCTGATCATGTGATGTAAACAGAGCCGGTAATCGGATATTTTTTCTCCTCGCGCTGACAGCGCGAGGAGGAAAAGAAAAGCCGATCACCGGCGGCCGTGAGAGGGACATTAGTCCCGATCATGGCGATCATCTACCCCCTGCCAGGGACACCTGGCAATAGGCAGCAGTGCCCCCTACCAGTGCCCACCAGCGTCACCCATCAGTGCCCACCAGCGTCACCCATCAGCGCCCACCAGCGCCACCCATCAGCACCCACAGTGCCACCCATCAGCGCCCATCAGTGTCACCTATCAGTGCCCATCAGTGTCACCTATCAGTGCCCATCAGTGTCACCTATCAGTGCCCATCAGTGGCCATCCGTGCCGCCTTAACTGTGCCTATCCGTGCCGCCTTAACTGTGCCTATCCGTGCCGCCTTAACTGTGCCTATCCGTGCCGCCTTAACTGTGCCTATCCGTGCCGCCTTAACTGTGCCTATCCGTGCCGCCTTAACTGTGCCTATCCGTGCCGCCTTAACTGTGCCTATCCGTGCCGCCTTAACTGTGCCTATCCGTGCCCATCAGTACAGCCTATCAATGCCCACCAGTGCCGCCTCATCAGCGCATATCAATGAAGGAGAAAAATTACCTGTTTGCAAAATTTTATAACAAACTATGAAACATAATTTTTTTTTTTTCAAAATTTTCCATCTTTTTTTGTTTGTTTAGCAAAAAATAAAAATCCCAGCTGTGATTAAATACCAGCAAAATAAAGCTCTATTTGTGGGAAAAAAATGATAAAAATTTAATTTGGGTACAGCGTTGTATGACTGCGCAATTGTCATTCAAAGTGCGACAGCGCTGAAAGCTGAAAATTGGTCTGGGCAGTAGGGGGGGTTAAGTGCCCAGTAAGCAAGTGGTTAAAAAAAACCCATTGAACTAAAGGCTGCAATGTAACAAAATAGGTAAAAAGCCAGGGGGGGGGGATACTTTTGCAAGGCACTGTAGTTACCATCAAGAGGGACCCACTGTATTTTGAATGTCTATCTTGACTTTTTTATACTGCATTCTGACTATGTAAAATAAAATTTGTTTTTAAAAAAGGTTTGTAATGTCTGACTGTACCGATAAAATCCTACTGCCCACCAATTGTGCTTCTTTATAATACTTAAGTTGTGGGTACCTGTACTCTGAACATTTTTTTTGAACAGTCATCTTAAAATACAAGATGACTGTCATCTTAAAATACAAGATTTTAAGATGACTTGTACCAGAGGCTCGTGGTTATGGTTTTTAAACACTTTAAGCCATCCATAAACATGCGACAAGTGCTCTCAAAGGTTTTTTCTATTACAAAAAATATACATTAAATCGCTTGTGATAAGGCACTTCGGGTATATCATATGTCACTGCATTTACTTTCAAAAAGTATTAATTATAAAAAACAAATGAAACATACTTAAAACACCACAAGCTACTCTCATGGCTTACCTGCTCAAACTTCCAGCCATCAGACATTGTGGAGACCATCTGAGTGAGCTCTTCCTCCTGACACTGCAGCACTCTGTAAACATGTTTAACTGGCACCTTGCAGTGGACAGAAAAAAATGGAAGAGTTATTGAAAAGCTCATAATTATACACCTCCTTTATCTGAGGGGCAGACAAAAGCTATAAAAAGTATAAAACGTATTGTAGCACAATTACCACATTGATTCTAAAGAATGTTGGGTTACATTCAAAATGTTACAATGCGTGTAAAAAAAACATGGAGCACCTCTGATAACCAGCTCATAACTGCAAAAGTATCCAGGTAAGCATTAATAGAACACTAAATGAGATCCAAAGGCCTAAACTGAATATAGGCAGGGTCAAGAACTTGTTTTTGTGTTTTAGCACAAGGGGCAATGGACCAGACACTCATAGTATCTCACAAAAGTGGAGTATACCCCTCACATTTTTTGTAAATATTCTATTATATCTTTTCATGCGACAACACTAAAGAAATGACAGTTTGCTACAATGTAAAGTAGTGAGTGTACAGCTTGCATAACAGTGTAAATTTTCTGTCCCCTCAAAAAAAAAAAAAAAAAAAAAAAAAAAAAAACACACAGTCATTAACCACTTAAGGACTAGCCTCGTTTTGGATTTTAGGCGTTTACATGTTTAAAACAGGGTTTTTTTGCTAGAAAATTACTTAGAACCCCCAAACATTATATATTTTTTCTAACACCCTAGAGAATAAAATGGCGGTCTTATAAGCGCACTTTTTTTTGGAAAAAAATTCACTTTTTTGAATAAAAAAAAATAAGACAACAGTAAAGTTAGCCCAATTTTTTTTATATTGTGAAATATAATGTTACGCCAAGTAAATTGATACCCAACATGTCACGCTTCAAAGTTGCGCCCGCTCGTGGAATGGCATCAAACTTTTACCCTTAAAAATCTCCATAGGCGATGTTTGAAACATTCTACAGGTTGCATGTTTTGCGCTACAGAGGAGGTCTAGGGCTAGAATTAATTGCTCTCACTCTACCGGTCGCGGCGATACCTCACGTTTGGTTTGACCACCGTTTTCATATGCGGGCGCTACTCACGTATGCGTTCGCTTCTGCGCGCGAGCTGGTCGGGACAGGGCGCTTTAAAAAACATTTTTTTTCTTATTTTACTTTATTATATTTATTTTTGCACTCACAGGATGTGAGCTGAAGAGGACGTGTGCCTGAGGAGCTCCGTGCTAATACTGTCTATACGCCCGTTTTCCATCCTCGTTTCACCGCTGGAAGGACACCCCTTGACTCCCCCTGCTCACCCTGAACTCCTGGGTGCCAAAATTATGTCGGCGAAGGGCCGGGGAAAGGCACAAGCCGCCACAAAGACGATGAAGTCGGGTAAGGGGCGGGTCGCCGGCTCTCCGGGCGCCATCTTAGGCTCTAACTCCGGAGCACAATGTGGGGGGAGGAAAAAGCAGAGCCCTGTACAGTCTCCTGTTGCGATAGCGTCCCCTGCGGAGGAGATAGAAGCCCCCCTATCACCTGCACTGCTAGAAGCAACACCGGAGGCGATCACAAAACCCATCCTGGCAGCAATAGAGGGGTTTAAAACCATGCTAATGGTAAAGGTGGAACACCTGGCATCTGAATGCACCCTCATACGCCATGACTTGGATAAAATCAGGGGAAGACTCTCTGAAGCTGAGGGTCGCATAAGCACTATGGAAGACCAGCAGAGCTCTCATTCCTCAGAGATAACTGAACTGCAGTCCCTGGTACACACGCTGGTCCATAAAGTAGAGGACTCTGAGAACAGACAACGATGCAATAACATCCGCGTGGTGGGTCTACCGGAAGGTGAGGAGGGTTCCCACCCAGCAATATTTGCGGAATCGCTTTTTAAAAATGTATTGAATCTACCTGACATGCCACCCACGTATGTGGTAGAAAGAGCCCACAGAGTGTCAACGGGTCGCCGTCTTGAAGGGGCCCCACCGCGACCGTTCCTAGTCCAGTTCCTAAATTATCGCGACAGGGACATGATTTTGGCTGAAGCTCGCGGAATTGCCTTATGAAAATACGAAATTAATGTTTTTTTTCCTGATTTCTTGGCTGAGGTGCAGAAACGATGCAGATCGTTCAATGAGGTGAGACGCCGTATGTGGGAGAAAGAAATCAAGTACAGTATGCTATACCCTAGCAGACTGAGGATTCCATACAAAGGCACCGTGCGCTTTTTCGATACTCCTCTGGAAGCCAGTGACTGGATCGACAGTTTGTGAGTGAAAGGGCTGCAGGCCGCTGGCTGAAGATGTTATGGTTTTCTTACACCTGTTAACATTGTTAGGAGGGGTACGTTTTTTTTTTTTCTTTTTTCCTGTGTCAGTTTTTTTTTTTTTGGGGGGGGGGGGGTTTGGAGGATTTTTGCTATGCGCTCCGTCACGCATACACGTTTATATTCGCACAGACTCCTCTCTAAGAAATAATTATGCCCGATGGTCCCTTACACCAATGTCTTATTCGGGAGCTGCGAACTTATTGAAGGAAGAAAGGGGGTCACATATTTGTTGTGGAGGAATGGAAGAGTATCCGTAGCAGAGGCAGGGAGCTTGAAAGGCACGGACACTATGTCTTCGAACTAAGAGACCTTAGGAGAGCTCTTTTGCCCTTTTTTTACATTTTTTCTTTTTCAATTTTTCTATGGCCACGTTTTTCAGGACTTTTTTTGGACGGTTTTGGGGACAAAGCTGCGTGTACTGTTTGTGTTGGTTTATTACACAGCAGCAGGGAGTTATGGGGGTTCTGGGATTTTTTTCTTTGGTCAGTGCAGCTTTCCACTTTAAACCCATTAATATCCAAGTATCTCGGTATATATATGAGTCACGTAGTCTGCAGGTTTATTTTCCAAGTAACATGATGGTACTATGTGTAATGTATAATGAAATGCAATATGTTGTATGGCAGGGTCAACAGTTAATCTAATCTCTTGGAACATAAGAGGCCTAAACGATAAATTCCGTCGAGCCTTCATGTTCCAATATCTAAAGTCGGTCACCCCGCACGTGGTGTTTTTACAAGAGACCCACCTGGATGGGAGCAGGGTGCTGTCCTTACGTAGAGCCTGGATACAATGGGCACTGCAAGCAATGTATTATACCTATTCCAGGGGGGGTCTCCATTCTGATTAGTAAGGCAGTTCCCTGTACCATACATCATGTGATTTCAGACCCGGGAGGCCGGTTCCTAATTGTCATAGCTGATATCAGCATGTGTAAGATGGTTTTAGTCAATGTTTATATACCTCCAACATTTCAGGTCCAGATCCTATATGATCTTTTGGGCAAATTAGCCCTGTACATGCATTTGCCTCTTATTATAGCAGGGGATTTTAATGCCATTCTCTCTACTACTCTAGATTCATCTAATGTACACAGGGTGGCGTCCGCCGATCTTTCTACCTGGGCAGCTACGGTATCCCTGACAGAACTGTGGCGGTGGAAGAACCCTGACACTAAGCTATTCACATTTATCCAAAACACATACAGTACCTGACCACGAGATTGTGGTATCGCGCTGGTTCTCGGCGACAGGGTACTGTGCATGTCGCGCTGGCTCACTCATCGGGAAAGGAAAAACCCTAGTTAGACTTACCGGTAACGGTATTTCTACGAGTCTTTCAGGACAGCACCTGGAGAGAGCGCAGCTCCACCCACTTTTCCCAGGAAACACTGCAGTCAGTTTTTTCTTTAAAGACCGGACACTTCCACCATGGCCTCAGTTGTTCATAGAGTACCTCCAGCCATGCTGAAATTAGATAAGCAGAACATAGCAATAACACCACATTTTTATAAACCAATTAGGGCGGGTCATCGGTGCTGTCCTGAAAGACTCGTAGAAATACCGTTACCGGTAAGTCTAACTAGGGTTTTTCTCCCCTCGTCTTTCAGGACAGCACCTGGAGATGATAAAAGAGTACTTACTCTAGGGTGGGACCACCGCCTGCAGGACCTTCCTGCCAAACGATTGATCCGCTGCTGATAGCAAGTCCAACCTGTAGTGGCGGGTGAAGGTGGAGAAACTTGTCCACGTGGCCGCTTTACAGATCCGGCCTGGAGAAGCCCCCGCTCTTTCTGCCCAGGACGTTGCTACTGCCCTTGTTGAATGGGCCATTACCCCTGTGGGAGGATCAGCCCCTGCAGCCCTGTAGGCTTCACTGATCGCCATTCTAAGCCATCTGCCTATAGTGCTTTTAGAAGCACAATGACCCTTGCGTGATCCAGAAAAAAGAATAAAAAGAGAATTTGTCTTCCTAAACTCTCTCGTAATCTCTAAATAATGGAGTAAACATCTCCTCACATCCAGGGTATGAAAAGCCTCCTCTTTAGAGTTGGATGGTGTAGGACAAAAAGTAGGTAAAACTATCTCTTGTGCCCTATGAAAAAAGGTTGCGACCTTTGGCAAGAAGCCCGGGTCAGTTTTCAGCACTACCCGGTCTGAAAATATCAAACAAAAGGGTTCTACTATAGATAGAGCCTGTAACTCACTAATTCTTCTGGCAGAGGTAACTGCCACCAAAAGAACCAGTTTAAGCGTCCATACTTTTAAAGTTGCTTCCTGTGGTGGCTCAAAAGGTGATCTGATCAACCCCTGTAGCACCAGAGATAAATCCCATTTAGGAAAGGATTTGAAAGGTATCGGCCTAAGCCTGGCCAAAGCTTTGAAAAATCTCACTATAAATGGTTCTTGAGATAACTTTCTCTCAAGAAACACCGACAAGGCAGCTACCTGGACCTTCAGGGTACTGGCTGCCAGCCCCATCTCCATACCCTCATTGAGAAACTCTAAAATTGAGGGCAATTCCTGTGGTGAACATTTTTTAGTCATGCACCAGGAATTAAACCGCTTCCATGTCTTAAAATAAATACCCCTGGTAACCTTCTTTCGGCTATTTAACAGGGTTGATACCAGCTTATCTGAGAAGCCCCTTCTTTTTAGCAACTGCTCCTCAGTAACCAACCTGTCAGCCTGAGCTGATTGACATTTGGATGCTGAAGGGGTCCCTGGGATAGCAGATCCTTTCGAAGCGGGAGAACCCAATGTGGTTCTACTGCCAATCTCTGTATGGTAGCAAACCAGGGTCTCTTGGGCCAAAAAGGAGCCACTAGGATTAAACTTGTGGTCTCTCGCTGTAGTTTTTTCAACACCCAAGGGATCATTTGAAAGGGGGGAAAGGCATAGCACAAGTGGAAGTTCCATGGTTGTGCCAGCGCATCCAAACCCTTCGCCTGATCTTGCCTGTTTAGTGAGTAATAGGCTCTCACCTTTGCATTCTTGTGGGATGCGAACAGGTCTATCTGAGGAGTTCCCCATTTCCTTGTTAATTCCTGGAATACCTCCATGTTCAGACTCCATTCTGCCTCTAGTATCCTTTCTCTGCTTAGAAAGTCTGCCACTAGATTTAGCTCTCCTTTTAGGTGTACAGCTGTCAGGGACTTTACGTTGCCTTCCGCCCAGGATAGCAACTGCACTGCCAAGGCTAGCAAGACCTTGCTTCTCGTGCCCCCCTGTCTTGTAACATATGCCACTGCTGTGGCATTGTCTGATAGCACCTGAACATGATGCCCCCGGACTATTTCCTCGAAAGCCCATAGCCCTAGGAGAATAGCCCTTAATTCCCTCCAATTGGAGGATCTCCTGGCTTCCCTTTTTGTCCAATTGCCTTGAGCCATCTGTCCTTCCAGGTGGGCTCCCCACCCCCAGGAACTCGCATCTGTTGTTAATCTCCTCTCCTGGGGAAAAAACCAGAGCAGGCCCTTGTTCAGATTGGAGTAGCTCCTCCACCACCAGAGCTTCCTCTGAACTCGGGGAGATATCGTTATCTTTTCTAGGGACTCTCCATAAGACCAACTTTTCAAAATTGTCTGTTGAAGTTCCCTCGCATGCAACCGTGCCCACTGTACTGCAGGTATTGCTGCAGTAAGGAGACCCAAAACAGACATCACTGCCCTGATAGAAATTGGCAGGTTTGTCTGGGCCTTTTTTACAGCGTTCTGAAGCTTTACTATCTTCTCCTCTGGGAGATAAATTTTTCCCTGTATGGAGTCGATAGTGTAACCTAGAAAGGCTATTGCCTGTGATGGGATCAGGTTTGATTTTTCCTCGTTTATTAACCACCCTAGGCTCTCCAGATGCCTCCTCGCCCTTTGTAGATCTCTCTCCAATATGTGCCTTGATTTGGCAAATATTAGCAGATCGTCTAGATATGGGACAATCGAAATTCCTTCTATTCTGAGAGGGGCTAAGGCCTCCGCCAGAATTTTTGTAAATATCCTCGGAGAGGATGACAGCCCGAAGGGGAGAGCTCTGAATTGCAGATGTAGGACAGATCCCCCTATCCTGATCGCAAATCTGAGGTGCTTCTGTGATGCTGGTGCTATAGGCACATGGAGATATGCATCTCTTAGGTCCATGGATACCATAAAGCAGTCTGGGGTCAGGAGACCCTTTACCGAAAAGATCGTATCCATCTTGAACCTTTTGTACCTGACCGCTCTGTTGAGTATCTTCAGGTTCAGGATCAATCTGAACTTGCCTGAAGGCTTCTTCACCAGGAAGATGTGTGAGTAGCACCCCTGTTCTACCTCGTTGGGGGGAACATTTACTACCACCTTCTGCTGAATTAACTCCTGCAGAATTGCTGACATAGCCGTAAGCTTCTCCGGGTCTCTGGGAGCCTGAGTTAAATAAAATCGAACCGGAGGGGGTTGGGCAAACTCCAGTCCGTAACCCTCCCTTATAGTTTTTAGGATAAACGGACTGTCTGTTATCCTCTGCCACTGTGGGAAGAAGGTTTGTAACCTTGCTCCCACAGACTGGGGACCGTCACTGGCTCTTAGTATTTGGGGTAGGGGGGCGAAAGAGTACCCCTGACTTGCCCCTGCCTCTCTGAGACCTCCAAGGTCTTTTATATCCTGTCTCCTTTGAGTCTGTGGTTTTCCGAAAAGAACGAAAATTTTTGTTGCCCTGAGGAACCACCTTTTTCTTAATGGGGAAGGCTTTCTTTTTGTCAGCCGTTCTCTCAAGAATGGCTTCAAGGCCTGGGCCAAAAACCAAATCCCCCTCAAAGGGTAAACCGCATAACTTGGCTTTAGAGGCTGTGTCCCCGGTCCAAGTCTTGACCCACAGAGCCCTGCGCGTTGAGTTGATTAGGGCAGAAGATCTGGCCGACATCCTAACTGATTCGGCCGAAGCATCTGCTATATATCCAACGGCTTTCATAAGCACTGGTAAGGTCTCCAAAAGATCCTTACGAGGTGTACCTGCCTCGATATGAACCTTTAGCTGTTCCAACCAGTGCTCCAGGTTTCTGGCTACCACTGTTGATGCCATAGCTGGCTTTAAATTTGCTAGGGTGGAATCCCAGGCTTTCTTTAGCAGGGAGTCCGCCCTCTTGTCCATGGGGTCCTTGAGGATACCCATGTCCTCAAACGCGAGGTCAGTGTTTCTCGACACCTGAGAGAAGGCCGCATCCAGTCTAGGTTTTTTGTTCCAGACCTGTGCGCTATCTTCCTCAAAGGGAAACCTGCGTTTGAGGGATCTAGAAAAGAAGGGGGCCCTCTCTGGGTCCTTCCATTCTCTTTTAACTGTTTGACAGAAACTTGTGCACCGGAAACATCCTGTGTTTCACCTCACCCATGCCTTGAAACATTTTATCGTGTAACGACAGCTGGGCCTTGTCCTCTGTAATATTAAGAGTAGTGTGGATAGTTTTTAGTAGATCATCCACCTCCTCTAGGGACAACTTATATCGAGAAGAAGAAGAAGAAGATTCTTTCTCTTCATCTGCTTCTTCCTCTGATTCCGTAGCCACGCTACGATTTTCCTCCTCCGAGTCACTGTCACCCCTATATGCGGAAACAGAAGACTGGGAACGAGGTACTGAGCTGCCTGCGGCTGGACGTTTGTCAAGGTAGGATTTAAATGACTCAAAGGTCTCCGCCAAATCCTTCCTAAATGAGCTCAGTAAGTCCTGTTGAACCACAGGTACACTAGGAGTGGTTTCCTCCTTAACTAAGTCTGCAATGCATCCTTTGCATAACACCTTTGCCCAAGATTCTTTAAGCACATTTTTACAAGATGGGCATTTTCTTTTAACAGGAAAAGACGAATGCTTGGTCTTTTCTTTTGCCTTCTGAAATACACAAACAGAAAACACCTATAAACAGCATGCTGAAAAAGAGTGGAGAGCTAACACTTTAACCCCCCTCCTTCACTCAGCCAGTAAATCCCCCCACAGATTTACTTCACAATCTTAAACACATTTACTTCCTGCTTCAATACCCAGGAAGAATGCTGCAGGCTCTTTAAAACATTTACCAAAGAGGGAACTAAAACATGCCCATAGAGTAAGTTACAGAGACACGCTGTCCCCGCTTACCTGGGCCTGGCTGACTTGTGTGGCTCCTGCTCCTGCCACCACCGATTGTTCCTCCTCCATATTGACAGGATTTGCAATGGCGTTTGGTGCTTGCTTTTAAACTTTCCCGGTCCACTCGCCGCTGCGAGGGCCGGAAATGACGTCAGCCGGAAGAGACCTGCCCTCCCCCCCTGCGTTCCAGCGGCCGGAACCGGAAGCCGCGTCGCGCCGCTGGAGGTCCCGCCCCTGGCCGTAGTGACGCGCTCGCCACCGGAACCCGGAAGGCTGTGCAATGGGGTTGAAGAGGAGACCCGCTCCTTCCAAGCCAGCCGCCGGTCTGAAGGGACTGGGACCCCCCGCAGCCTGACCCTCGCCGGGTATGAAGAGGGGAGGACGCCGGAGCAACCCCCGCACGTGAAGGGAGGAAGCTGGGCTGGCCTGCCACAAAAACAGAATACCGGTATGCCCCAACTCTCTCCACCTGGAGACAGCGCAGCACACCCCTGGTTCCCTGCAGCGCTTCCACCATGGCGGAGGAAACACTACAACTGAGGCCATGGTGGAAGTGTCCGGTCTTTAAAGAAAAAACTGACTGCAGTGTTTCCTGGGAAAAGTGGGTGGAGCTGCGCTCTCTCCAGGTGCTGTCCTGAAAGACGAGGGGAGAAAACTTTGTTTTCCTTCCGCGATGAGTGACAGGCAGTGCTGACAGCTGTCTGGTATGAATCCTGAGGCGGGAACACCGCGCCAAATTTTAAATGAAAAAAACGGCGTGGGTTCCCCCCCCAGGGGCATACCAGGCCCTTAGGTCTGGCATGGATTGTAAGGGGAACCCCCTACGCCGAAAAATTGGCGTGGGAGTCCCCCCAATCCATACCAGACCCTTATCCGAGCACGCAGCCCGGCCGGCCAGGAAAGGGGGTGGGGACGAGCGAGCGCCCCCCCCCTCCTGAGCCGTACCAGGCCGCATGCCCTCAACATGGGGGCCCCCCCACCCCAAAGCACCTTGTCCCCTTGTTGATGACGACAAGGGCCTCTTCCCGACAACCCTGGCCGTTGGTTGTCGGGGTCTGCGGGCGGGGGGCTTATCGGAATCCGGGAGCCCCCTTTAATAAGGGGGCCCCCAGATCCTGGCCCCCCACCCTGTGTGAATGGAGTTTGGGGTACATGGTACCCCTACCCATTCACCTGGGGAAAAGTGTCAATATAAAAAAAACACAGTACACAGGTTTTAAGAGTAATTTATTAGTCAGCTCCGGGATCTTCTTCCAACTTTGGGGGGTCTCCTTCCGACTTCTCCCGGTGTTCGGCCTCTTCTCCCGGGCCCCGCCGCTATCTTCTTCCAGCTCTATTGCCAGCGAGGGGCCCGGTCTGCTGCCGCTGTCTCGCCGCCGCTGTCTTGCCGCTTCTTCTCATCTTCCCCGATGTTGACACGACGCTCTCTCCGGCTCGAATGCTGTGTGCGAGCTGCGGAGCCATTTATATAGGCGGTGACCCCGCCCCCTTACGACGTCATGGTCCCAGCATGCGCAGGAACTCTGGGGTCATGCCCCCTGACGACGTCAGAGTTCCTGCGCATGCTGGGACCATGACGTCGTAAGGGGGCTGGGTCACCGCCTATATAAATGGCTCCGCAGCTCGCACACAGCATTCGAGCCGGAGAGAGCGTTGTGTCAACATCGGGGAAGAAGCGAAGAAGCGGCGAGACAGCGGCGACAAGACATCGGCGACAAGACAGCGGCAGCAGACCGGGCCCCTTGCTGGCAATAGAGCTGGAAGAAGATAGCGGCGGGAGAAGTCGGAAGGAGACCCCCCGAAGTTGGAAGAAGATCCCGGAGCTGACTAATAAATTACTCTTAAAACCTGTGAACTGTGTTTTTTTTATATTGACACTTTTCCCCAGGTGAATGGGTAGGGGTACCATGTACCCCAAACTCCATTCACACAGGGTGGGGGGCCAGGATCTGGGGGCCCCCTTATTAAAGGGGCTCCCGGATTCCGATAAGCCCCCCGCCCGCAGACCCCGACAACCAACGGCCAGGGTTGTCGGGAAGAGGCCCTTGTCCTCATCAACATGGGGACAAGGTGCTTTGGGGTGGGGGGCCCACGCAGGGCGCCCCCCTCCCCCAAGGCACCCACCCCCCCATGTTGAGGGCATGCGGCCTGGTACGGCTCAGGAGGGGGGGGCGCTCACTCGTCCCCACCCCCTTTCCTGGCCGGCCGGGCTGCGTGCTCGGATAAGGGTCTGGTATGGATTGGGGGGACTCCCACGCCAATTTTTCGGCGTAGGGGGTTCCCCTTACAATCCATGCCAGACCTAAGGGCCTGGTATACCCCTGGGGGGGGGAACCCACGCCGGTTTTTTCATTTAAAATTTGGCGCGGTGTTCCCGCCTCAGGATTCATACCAGACAGCTGTCAGCACTGTTTGTCACTCATCGCGGAAGGAAAACAAAGTTTTCCTTTCCCGATGAGTGAGCCATCTCGGCGCTGGCTCCTGCGACGGGGCTCGCAGGTGTCAAATCTCGCCGAGAAATGCGGCGAGATTGACACAATATCGCGGTCACCTACTGTAGGTCATCCTCACGGATCAATCTGGCCTTTTCCAACGCACCTATGTTACAGTTAGTGGGAGGAGCTAATTATTTAGCAGGTGGCCTTTCAGATCATACGCCATTATCGGTGCACATTGGTATTCCCTCGCCCTGCAGGAAAGGGGCTTAGAGGTTGAACCCAGGCTGGTTGGAGGTGGAGGGGGTCTCATCCCAGGTAGCACCACATTTCACGGGTTACTGGAAGGATAATGAAGGGTCAGCCAACCCAGTTACAGTATGGGATGCGTTTAAGGCCTGTATGCGGGGACATTATATTTCAGCTATTAAACAGGTGCATAGGACTTATAATAAAAAGGAACAAGAACTGCAGGAAAGGGAAAGGACTTGTGAACTTGCACATGCAAATGATAAGTCTGATACAACCTACGACGACTTGTTAGAGGCACGACGCATACTGGCCCTGCACTTCACTGACCTAACGCACACGTCTAGGACAAAGAGCGCTGAATCCATTTTTGAGCAGGGTGATAAGAATGATAAGTTACTGGCTATGCTAGTGGCTGATCAGAGAATACAGACGAATATACAGTGTATCAAAAACTGTAGGGGAGACATTGTCACAAACCCAATTGACATTATGGACACCTTCGTGGACTATTACAAGGCCTTGTATACTCCTATTCCAGTGTATAACAAGCAACATCTAGACCCATTGTTGTCATCCTTGAACGTTCCGGTCCTGTCTGGTTCGGATAGGGATGTTCTAGATGCGCACATAACAGAAAAAGAAATAGAAATGGCTATCAGGGCTTTCCCCCCGCACAAGTCACCGGTTTCTGTAAAGAATGGTATAGGTTACATATTGAGGACTTAGTTCCCAGACTGAAAGCTTTATTTCTCTACTGTTTGAGGCATAACTGCATGCCGCATTCCATGTTGGAGGCACAAGTGATTCTCTTACCGAAACCAGGCAAGGACCCATTGTCTTGTTCTTCGTACAGACCTATAGCACTTTTAAACCAGGACCTTAAAATTCTAACAAAAATTTTAGCTACAAGACTGTCACAGGTTATCACCACCCTAGTGGACATAGATCAGCCAGTTTTAATACCTCAAAAATCTACAGACACTAACTTATGCAGATTGTTCGCTCATTTGCAAATTGATCATGACAATGCGGGGACTAGGGCGGTAGTGTCTCTCGACATGGCCAAGGCCTTTGACTCAGTTGACTGGAACTATATGTTAGCAGTACTGCGTCCGATGGGATTTGGGGAAGTATTTATGACCTGGATCTCACTTTTATATAGTGCCCCTCAAGCTGCCATAAAATTGGGTACCTCAGTCTCCCATCAGTTCTCAGTGGGTAGAGGCACACGTCAGGGTTGCCCTTTATCACCCTCCTTATTTGCACTGGTTATAGAGACCCTGGCTATAGCTCTAAGAAGGTCATCTGAAGTGAGAGCACTGGAAGTGAGAGGTATACGAGAATGTACTGCTCTTTATGCTGATGATATGCTCCTGTTTTTACAGGATGCAGGATCATCCCTACAAGCAGGGTTTCAAATACTTGACAAATTTGCCACATTCTCGGGTCTGCGGGTGAATTGGGAAAAATCTAATGTCATGGCCATTGATAGTGACACGCAGACTTTGGCAACCAAAAGGGTTTCCATTCTCTGGTTGTCGGAGATCAAATATTTAGGCATACGTATATCACCTAGGGTGGGGGAATTCATGTCCCTTAACTTGTTGCCCCTGCTGAATAAGGTTAAGCTACAGCTTGAGGCATGAAGATACCTCCCGTTGTCCTTGATTTGCAGGGTTAATTTGATAAAAATGAAGATTCTTCCAGTTTTCTTGTATTTTTTAAGGAACTCTCCAATTTGGACCCCTAGCTCTTTTTTCAGAAAGGGTGAATAGCTTATTCAGTACTTTTCTTTGGTCCGATGCACATCCTAGAATCAGCCTTCGTACTTTGCAAGAGCCCTTGGGGCAGGGTGGACTGGCGCTGCCTGATTTATTTAAATATTTTATAGCTGGACAAATGGTGTTTGCTAGACGTTGGCTGACTAGAGATGACGGGGACTCAGCGACAGTACTGGAGGCAGCCCTTATGGGCTCGTATGAGAGTCCGTTTTACTTGGTGAACAGAGGACCGTTGGCCTCTCCGTCTTTGACCGCAGGACACTCCCTTGTGGTTCAATCCCAGGTTGCCTCACTTCAGTGCAATCCCTGACCCAATAAATTGGGCTAGGGTCGGTATTAAGCAACTCAAACACTTAGTGGGAGGTCAAACTGTCACATTTGACAGACTTAAGGAAAAATATAACCTTCCCAACTGGTATTTTTTTCGATATATCCAGTTAAGGCACGCTTACTTAACCCAATTCGGCTCAGATAAGCTGGAGCATCGCCATTACAGAATATGCTGAGTACAGAAGACTTACAAAAAACGCTATCAGCTGTGTACAAAGAATTATTTGTAGAAAGGCCTAAAATGCTTACCAAATGTAAAGACACCTGGAGTACACTGGTAACAGACTTTGGGGGGGAAGATTGGGATGATATGTGGGATCACCCCTTCCGGACCCTAGTGTAGGCCAGAGATAGGCTTATTCAATTTAAAATTCTGCACCGGGTCTATTATACCATTGCAAGGATAGCTGGGATATATGGTACCGGTGTAGCTGAGTGCTGGCGCTGCACAACTGATAATGCTGATTTCGACCATATATTCTGGCAGTGTCAGCTGATACGGGAATTCTGGAAGGGGGTGACACACACTATACAGAAAGTGCTTTCGGTACATGTACCTGTAACAGTAGCAGTTTGTTTGCTGGGCCTGGTGGAAGAGTTAACACCGCGTAGGGCGCAAAGAACCATGATTTTACTCGCCTTTTTTATGTATGCATTGTGCTAGAAGAAACCTAGCCCACCTACTGTATCTTTCTGGAAAGATATAATCAATAAAGCCCTCCCTTTCTTTAAAGCAACATACCTGAGAAGGGGATGTCCCAAAAAATTTGAGAAAGTTTGGCAAAACTGGCTTGATGCCAAGTACACTGTGAATTGATCTGTTGAGGAGGAGAGACGCATACTAGAGCATGTTTTTTGCACATAGGTAGCCGGTTTTTACAATCCTGACTAGTGGAATTGCTTAGTGTGAAATTACTATTTATACCTCTGACTCCTTGGGAACCAAATGTTGTTATTGGAAGTATGACTATAAATATGACATGTAACTAGTGGAAGCTGCACAGGGGTGAAGAAGGGAGAGGAGTGGGAGAGGGAGAGGGAGGGGGAGGTGGGGGGGAGGGGGTTTAGTACATGTACTGTTATTGTAACTTTATTGAAAATGCCAATAAATAAAAATAAAAAAAAAATAAAAAACATCCCTTGTAATAGAAAAAAGCATGACAGGTCCTCTTAAATATGAGATCTGGGGTCAATAAGTCCTCAGATCTCATATATTTGGACTAAAATGCAAAAAAAAAAAAAAAAAAAAAAAAAGGCGTTTGAAAAAATGACATAATATGCCTTTAAGACATATGGGCAGGGCTGACGTCATGACGTCGCTTCCGCCCTCCTACGGTATGGAGACGGGTGGCGGCCATCTTAGCCTCACTCGTCTCCATACCTAAGCAGTGAGAGGTCCCGATCTCCTCCGCCGCTACTGACAGCTCCGGTAAGCGGCAGAGGGCGCAGGTCAGCAGCGGGAGGGGGGGTGGCACCTCTCCCGCCGCCGAAAACGGTGATCTCGCGGTGAACCCGCAGCAGAGACCACCATTATCGTACACAGAACCAGCTCCTGTAAAGATGGATACTCCAGTTGTGGCAGCAGCTGCTACCGTTACCGAGATACCCATCTTCAAAGTGCCGACGTATATGTACAGGAGCTATGTCTAATCCGCTGGCAAAAGTGAGTGCACCCATAAGTGAAAGTGTCCAAATTGGGCCCAAAGTGTCGATATTTTGTGTGGACACCTTTATTTTCCAGCACTGCCTTAAAGTGGTTGTAAACTCTTACAGACCACTTTTTACTACAGGTAAGCCTATAATAAGGCTTACCTGTAGCTACCCCAGATATCTCCTAAACCTATTTAGGAGATATCCCCTGGATCAGCATGTGCCGACGTCATCGGCACATGCACACTGAAGCAACGGCACGTGCCGTTGCTTCAGCTAGTGTGTCGTTACCGGCGGCTCTCCGGCACGCATGCATGGGAGTGACGTCATCGTGGCTCCGGCCAATCACAGCGCCGGAGCCCGCGATACTTGGTAGTAACTCCGGGAGCAGTGTCGCCAGCCGGAGCAGTGTACTGGGGTTTTGATTTAAGATATTTTATAATGAGCTAGTATGCTATGCCATTGTCTTGCAGGTTTGTTTTTGTTTTTTTTGTTTTTGTTTTTTTTTACAACCACTTTAATCCTCTTGGGCATGGAGTTCACCAGAGCTTCACAGGTTGCCACTGAAGTCCTCTTCCACTCGATGACGACATCATGGAGCTGGTGGATGTTAGAGACCTTCCTCCCCCTTCTGTTTAAGGATGCCTCACAGTTGCTCAATAGGGTTTAGGTCTGGAGACATGCTTGGTCAGTCCATCACCTTTACCCTCAGCTTCTTTGACAAGGCAGTGGTAGTCTTGGAGGTGTGCTTGGGGTCGTTACATTGGGAGACTGGGCCGCAGGGCAGTATTCTGAGGGGATCATGCTCGGCTTCAGCATGTCACAGTACATGTTGGCATTCATGGTTCCCTCAATGAACTGCAGCTCCCCAGTGCTGGCAGCACTCAAGCAGCCCCAGACCATGACACTCCCACTACCATGTTTGACTGTAGGCAAGACACACTTGACTTTGTACTCCTCACCTGGTTGCCACCACACACGCTTGACACCATCTGAACCAAATAAGTTTATCTTGGTCTCATCACACCACAGGACATGGTACCAGTAATCCATGTCCACTTATCTTCAGCAAACTGTTTGCGGGCTTTCTTTTGCATCATCTTTATAACAGGCTTTCTTCTGGGATGACAGCCATGCAGACCAATTTGATGCAGTGTGCGGCGTATGGTCTGAGCACCGACAGGCTGACCACCCCCACCCCTTCAACCTCTGCAGCAATGCTGGCAGCACTCATACATCTATTTCCCAAAAACAACCTCTGGATATGACGCTGAGCATGTGCACTCAACTACTTTGGTCTACCATGGAGAGGCCTGTTCTGAGTGGAACCTGTCCTGTTAAACCGCTGTATGGTCTTGGCTGTGCTGCAGCCAAGTTTCAGGGTCTTGGCAATCTTCCTATAGCCTAAGCCATTTTTATGTAGAGCAACAATTATTTTTTTCAGATCCTCAGAGTTCTTTGCCATGAGGTGCCATATTGAACTTCCAGTGACCAGTATGAGAGAGAGCGTGATAACACCAAATTTAACACACCTGCTCCCCATTCACACCTGGTACCTTGTAACACTAACCAGGCCCATGAAAACCAGGGAGGGAAAAATGGCTAATTGGGCCCAATTTAAACTTTCACTTAGGGGTGTATTCACTTTTGCTGCCAGCGGTTTAGACATTAATGGCTGTGTGTTGAGTTATTTTGAGGGGACAGCAAATTTACACTGTTATACAAGCTGTACACTCACTAATTTACTACAATGTAAAGTGTAATTTCTTCAGTGTCGTCACATGAAAAGATAAAATACTTACAAAAATGTGAGGGGTGTACTCACTTTTGTGAGATACTGTATATGGAGGCAGTGCATGGAGATCAATGTCTGCCAGATGAGACAGAGAAGATGTGACTTTCTATCGATTATGTATGGCAAGTAAACATCCCGCTTTAGATTTGTCCTGTTTTTACTACTCGCTATGCATGCTTTGGTGGACCAATTTGGATTCTCTTAGTTTCTTTTTGAGGGGTTTTTATTTTTACTGGCCTATATATGGGGGAACTGCCTTTTTTTTTTTTTTTTAAAAGAGTAAATTTATTCGTATTTCAAATAAAGAATTACGATATCCAAAACACATCTGTTACAGAGGATGACATCCATGAAATTAGTAAACATTAGCATACAAATTCCAAAGAATTAGAGTCTATGCATCAGTACATACATTACTTGCATCCTATGTATTCAACTAGGTTTAAAATTCCAACCTCCTGTATCTCCAGGGGAGTACCCCGGAATACGTAACAAGAAACATAAGAAAACAAATATTTATAGATTAATGAAGTAATCCACCTTTTGAAAGCACAACAAAATACCATTGCCATGCATAAATATTTATTTTTCTGATCATTTATCAGCGCAGCCCCCCCCTCAGATCACCACACTGGACCACCAGGGATCGCCACTAGGACCACCAGGGAAGGGGCAACATGTGGATGGCCAGGTATACCCTATGGCCATCCACATGTGCCCAATATGCCCAATCTGTGCCAATCAGTGCCCACAAATGGGCACTGATTGGCACCAACATGTTTCAGGTGTGCCCAGCAATGCCACCAGTTTATTCAGCGCCACCAATCAGTGTCATCAGTGACCATCAGTGCCACCTATCAGTGCCACCCATAAGTACCAATCAATGCCACCTACGAATGCCCATCGGTGCCACCTATGAGTGCCCACCAGTGCCACCTATCAATGCCATCTATCAGTGCCACCTCATCGGTGCCCATCAGTGCCACCTCATCAGTGCCCGTCAGTGCCGCCGTATCAGTGCCCGTCAGTGCCGCCGTATCAGTGCCCGTCAGTGCCGCCGCATCAGTGCCCGTCAGTGCCGCCGCATCAGTGCCCGTCAGTGCCGCCGCATCAGTGCCCGTCAGTGCCGCCGTATCAGTGCCCGTCAGTGCCGCCGTATCAGTGCCCGTCAGTGCCGCCGTATCAGTGCCCGTCAGTGAAGAAAACTTTAACAGAAACAAAGAAAAGCTTGTTTTTTTTCAAAATTTTCAGTCTTTTTTTATTTGTTGCGCAAAAAATAAAAACCGCAGAGGTGATCAAATACCACCAAAAGAAAGCTCTATTTGTGGGAACAAAATGATAAAAAATTTGTTTGGGTACAGTGTTGTATGACCGCGCAATTGTCATTCAAATTGCAACAGCGCTAAAAGCTGAAAATTGGCCTGGGCGGGAAGGTGTCTAAGTGCCTGGTATTGAAGTGGTTAAGTTTTTTTTTTTTTTTTTTTTTTTAGAAGCGGACAATTTCTCCTCCCCAAAATCAACCAATAAGCATCTGGCCAGAGCGCAGATATTTGGAAGGGCTAATTTTTCTTCTGGAAATTTCGTGGTTGCTGCCCAAAATTTCCCTACATGAGGGCAGAGCCATACCATATGAAAATAATCTTCTTCCACAGCCCTGCACCTAGGGCATTCTGGTGTTTCTACCCTGCCCATCTTATGAAGATGTGCGGGTGTATAATACACACAGTGGAGATTAAACTGGATAATTTTATCCCTGGCCGAAATCACCGAACGCAACAGTTATTCTGTAATCCCAGATAAAGATTCCTCTGTAAGGGATGGGATATCAGATCTCCACTGAGCCTCCACCCTCTCCATCCTAGGGGAGGAAGACGTTAATAGGGCAAAATAATATCTTGAAGTTTTGAATGATCGTGCTCGAATAGCAATTTCTCCAGCCAAGAATGGGAAAGCCGAACCTTCCGCAGAGCAAATTGGGCTGCCACAGTATGGCGTAGTTGCAGATACTGGAAAATATAGGCATTGGGGAACTTATATTCAATTTGGAGATACCTGAAAGTTCTAAAAGTTTGGTTAGTAAACAATTGGATAGCATACTTAATACCATACTGAGCCCAACACGCCCCATCAGGGATTTTATTTAGCTCCTTTAGCTTGGTTTGGTACCACAAGTGAGCATTAGGAGAAGAAGTCACAGGACTGCCCCCAATCCTATTACAGATATGAAAGATCCTATATGAAAGTCTAAGAATGTTTGCCCCTGAGTAGGGTGGGGGGGAACTGCCTTTTGATGGGAGTTTACTACTTTTACCTCTGAAGGTATACTGTGGTATCTGGCACCAAGCGGTCAGTATCCGATTCTTTAAGTTCTGTAAGCTTATAAATAACCCTTTGTGGGTAGAGTGACGCGGGTCACCACCAGTTGGACCTCCGGTAGCACGCAGCAGCAAAATCAATCTTTAGGTTTTTAAATGATGCAGTTGCCTGTAAGTCATGTTTGTGTTTACAGGGTCAGTAAATTATTTTAATACATAGTATTTTTACCTTGTATTAATCGACTTGTAAGATGTCTAACTGTACCTTCTTTTTTATTGTAGAAAAGTTTTGTTTTATAACCACTGGCCCCTGAAGAAGAAACTCTACATTTTTGAAACGCGTTGGGTTTTCTCTGTCTATATGAATCCCTTGACAGACAAATGTGATTATTTCTGTATATTCACCATTACTACCTTCTGTGACCGCATTGGTATTTCATCTGTGCATGAACACTTGTATTCCATGTATTATTTTAATAAAGTTTATTGTAGTAACTTTTAATCTTGTACTTCATGCCCTAAAAAATACCACTAGAAGGTTGTGTCTATACAGTTTACAAGGGACGAAGAACATACCTTGTGATAGCATGGGCAGTTACAGATATTCTTTACTGAGAGATCTGGGGTCTATTAGACCCCAGATCTTACCTCTGTCCTCAAAAGTATTTGATCAAACCAAAATCTGTGTGATCAGGCGCTTTACAAGCCAATACCGGCTAGTAAACAAAGTGAAAATGACATAATCCTTGCAGCTTCTGGTTTCATTTGTCAGAGAGGAGGGAGGTACAGATGTACCTGCCTTTCCTCTGTGTTTAGCTGGCCTGACAGCTGACAGGTTGCAGCTGTCCCAGGCTCCTCAATCGCACCAGAGAGCCCAGGAATAGCAGCCCCTTCCACGCCCAGTAGAAGTAATCAGATGGCTGTAGAGCCACTCAGATCACTTCTACAGAAAGTATATCAGCGGCTTCAAATTTGATACTGGGATCGCAGCTGCAACCATGATCCCGGTTTAACCACTTCAATCTTAGAACACATGATTATGTCCCAAGGGTGTGAAAAACCCTTAATGCCAGTGAAGAGGGATCTTCTTTTGAATACATCTGAGCGAATTTGACCTTCCTAGTTTTAGGGTTCAAAAATATATGTAAACTACTTTTGGCACCAAAACACCAGTGGCATTGGGTGGTGTACATTTCTGCACTGATTTGGCAGTGGATCAAGATTAAATTGACATACATGGACTCATTCACATTTTGAAGGTTTGATACATTTTTTGGAATAGAAATTGTTCATTTTCATGCAAAGTACATTTTTTGCACTTATGTGTGGTTTGTTTTAGGTAATTTACTGTGCCTTGTAGAGCTGCACGATTCTGGAAAAAAGGAGAATCACAATTTTTTTTTTTTGCTTAGACTAACGATCGCAATTCTCAGCCTAACAGTCTTTTACATTATCCAAAAAAAATTAGGTTAACTTTACTAACCACTTGCCGACCAGCCGCCGTCATTATACTGCGGCAGGTTGGCACAATCCCGCGAAGCGTCGTAGCTGTACGTCGGCTCCTTTAAGCGGGATAGCATTACAGGGGTGCCGATGTTCGTGGCCGGCGGTCGCGATGACCGCCCGGCGGGCACGAGAGACGTAACAGTAACATGTGTGTGTGTAAACACACAAATCCCTGTTCTGTGAGGAGAGGCAGACCGTGAGTTCCTAATAGCTAGGAACCACGATCTGTCATCTCCTATAGTCAGTCCCCTCCCGCCACAGTTAGAACACAGTAAGGGAACACAGTTAACCCCTTGATCGCCCCCTAGTGTTAAGCATTTTTATAGCACTGATCGCTGTATAATTGTCAATGGTTTCAAAAATGTGTCAAATGTGTCGATGTGTTCGCCGTAGTCCCGACAAAAATTGCCATTACTATTAAAAAAAAAAAAAAAAAAATTAAAAAATGCCATAAATCTATCCCCTATTTTGTAGACGCTATAACTTTTGCGCAAACCAATATACGCTTATTGCGATTTTTATTACCAAAAATATGTAGAAGAATATATATCGACCTGGACTGAAGGAAAACTTTTTTTTAAAAAAAAGCAGCGATATTATAGCAAAAAGTACAAAATATTGTGTTTTTATCAAAATTGTAGCTTTTTGTTTATAGCGCAAAAGACAAAAAAACAAAAAACAAAAAAAAAAAACCAGTAGAGGTGATCCAATACCACCAAAAGAAAGCTCTATTTGTGTGGGGGGGGGGGGATAGGATGTCAATTTTGTTTGGGTACAGCGTCGCACGACCGTGCAATTGTCAGTTAAAGCGACTGCCCAACCGCAAAAAATGGCCTGGTCATTGAGAAGCCAAATCTTCCGGGCCTGACGTGGTTTAACAGAAAGAGCAATCAGCGCAAATACACAATAAATTGATAACAATTGTTTGCCAACTGAACACTTATAATATGATCACAACAGGTAAGGTAAATCAAAGATAAAAAGAAGTGCAGCACGAAGAATTAAACTAAATTCAAGAAATCAGCTAAATATTAAAAGTCCAGATATTCAGTGAGATGAACTATAAAGCCCAGACAGCAGGAGAAGAGACCATCCATGTGTGGACCACTGCACAAATACAGTGTGAAATAAAATATTGCAACGCCATTTTATTCTCTAGGGTCTCTGCTAAAAAAAAAAAAAAAAAAAAAAAAAGCATAATATAATATAATATAATATAATATATATATATATATATATATATATATATATATATATATATATACACATACGTACATACATATATACATATACATATATATATATATATATATTTATTAGGGCTGGAACAACTAATCGATTATGAAAATAGTTGTCAACTATTTTCATAATCGATTAATCGGCCAGCCGATTATTTGGCCTGCATACAGAATGCATTATTTGTTTACATATCAGGAAATACAGTGCAGCATACATACAGCTCAGTACACCATCCATGTCAGGAAGTGCCTGAGAACTTGTGAATGTGAGAGGAGCAATGCCTCATGGAACATGTAGTCCTGGGCAGGAAGTGAGAGGGTCTAAAAGCAGAAGTTTTTAACCTTGCTATAGGGGCACACTATACTATAATTTGCAGCTTGCTATTGGGGCACTCTAAATGCAGGAGAAGCCAGAGGCATCGGTGGGGGACCCCAGAAGAGAAGAATCGGGGCTGCTCTGTGCAAAACCATTACACAGAGCAGGTAAGTATTCCATGTTTGTTTTAAAAAAAAATGACTTTAAAGACTGTGCAGGGAAGATCAGCATCTGAACCCAGAGAAGGTGGAGGCTGATAGTCTGGAGGTAATAGAAGGCATTACTATTACATTTAAAGTAAACTTATACATGGAGGCAAGCCACATTACATGGGAGCAGGGCACATTTCAAGGAGACAAGCTACATTACGTGGGAGCAGGGCACATTACGTGGGAGCAGGGCACATTCCAAGGAGGCAGGGCACCATACATGGGAGCAGGGCACATTTCAAGGAGGCAGGGCACATTACATGTGCCCCATGGGAATAGGGTCCAAATAAAAAATGTGATCTGAGTCTGATGAGATTTACCAGATTCAACCTCCAATAGTATATACAGTATATCTCCTCTGTCTGTTATTCTGAGAGTGGATTAGAGATTTTGCTCCCTAATCATATAGTTGATTATTTATATTTACCACTGCATATAGATTTTGAAGAATAAATTGCCTTTTTTTTAAACTTTACATATTAAATTATACACCACACTTTTTTTAAGGTTATTATCCGATTAATCGATACAATATACACACACACACACACACACACACACACACACACACACACACACACACACACACGCAATTTCTCTTTATCTTGCTGAGCAATGTGTGATAAATTTGGCAGGCTGCTTTTTTTTTTGACAGCTTTCAGCACGGAGAAGATAATGGCTCTGCACCGAATCGTAGAAATGCTGGATTAAGATCGTGAGAAGTGAGATCCCAATTTTTTTTTAACGATTAATTGTGCAGCTCTAGTGCCTTGTGAAACTATTTACCCCAATGTGTTTACCCAGATTTGTTGCATTACAACTTTGAATTAAAATAGACTTTGAGGGCTGTGTACAGTATAATGTACACAACTCACTTAAAAAATTTGCACCTTCAACAAATTAAGTCAAAATATAAATAATGTTGTGTGCATAAGTAATCACTCCATTTGCCATGAAAATCCTAAATAAGATGCAGTCAAGACAACATCAGAAGTCGCATATTGTAATTTGATTGCACACAGGTGAACCTTATGTAATCAAAGTGCCACATGGTCTGTTGCATGTCAGTATGAATGCAATGCACCTGTTCTGAAAGGCTTCCAAGCGTGCAAAACCACTAAGCTTGGCTACTCCAAGCTCTAGAAAGTTGTATACTGTACACATTCTGGACAGTGTTTTGCCAATTGCCTTATCCTGTCAAGATAGCCATGGACCACCTCTGTATTACTAACTTACTATTCTATATACAGTATTTACAGACTTTATTTAGGCACAGACATGGACTTCTATTGTTGGTGGCTACAGGTATGGCAACTAATAGTGCATTGCTTATATCTACACGCATCTTCACTTGTACTTTGAAATACTTCAATAAAGATGTATTGAAAGTGAAATGTGTGTACTGTGATGTGTATCCTTAATACAAAAAAAGGTGTGATGTGTATCCTTAAGCCTAGACATAATTTCAGCAGACTGAGGCTCCTCAGGCGCAAACTAGTCCAAAATGGATAGGGTGCACTCCTCTACCTCGAGCACACAGACAGCTGCTGGCAAATCAGAGGCTCCGAAGGAAAACAAAGTATGCTTGCGTCCCCCGCTTTCAGAGTCATCCATCACGGAAACAAATTTAGGCTCAACAAGGTTGTACTTCTCCCTACATAAACAGAGCAGGAATTCAGACATGGTGTAGCTCATGAAGTGTTAAAGGAGCCAGTGGGAAACAGTTGTCCAGGTTTTCAGCATCAGACACTTGGGCAGGGACACTGCAAACCGCCTCACAACCAGCTGCAGGACAGGGAAAGTTACAGGGCTATCTGAGCTCATCAGTTTAAGGCAGCGGGGAGCCCATGACTTGGTCTCTGCAGAGAAGAGTAGTGGTGGTGCAAGTCGGGAAAAAGATCATGTGAGCATGAAGCGGAGGAGGAGGTGAAGGGCATATTCACCGCAGCAGGTTTACTGGCAACAAAAAAAGAGCAAGACTTCAAAAATTCACAAGTGGTACAGCACCTGCTTCCCACCCAGGTCCTGTGACACATGAAGCATTGCAGCTGGAGCACAGGGTACTAACCCTCTTAGGGGCACAGCCAGAAACAATAGCACAATAAGCGCACATCAAGCTACAAAAAGGGGCAAGACCCTGTGACATACCATCGGCAAAAGAAAAAAAAAAAAAAAAGTCAAGCTGTAGAGTGCCAGAGCAGAAACCAGGGAACATGACATATCCAAAACAGTAGGAGTGCTGCAGCTCTGGACCTGTAGAGAGCTCTGTGACTGACTCACAGTACACCGGGAGTTTGTAGAGCACCCCAATCGTAGCCCATTGCCCTATGGTCACATTACAGGCTGGCCCTGCATGTTCAGCATGTCATGTTCCCAGATTAGCTCATTCAGAAGACTGCAAAATATGAACAAGCTGGACTGAAAGAAAAAAAAAAAAAAGATCCTTATAAAAAGCAGAAAGTGTAGCAGAAAAGGCCTCTAACGAAATCCAGTTGGATGAAACATGTCAGGCGGGCTGACATTAGCACGCTGAAAGCTACGGTCCGTTCGAATGTGAGATGCATCTATTTTTAAACTGAAATGTAAGTTACTACAATACATTTTTTATACATGTTATTAGGGGCTTCACTTTTGGCTGCATTCTTTTCTTCATTGGGCACTGCTGATTTCCTATGGTAATTGATACATGTATGAGAATCCTATGAAATTATAACGGAGTATAAAGGTCTGATGTTTTACTGCAACCCTGATCTGAAGTTTTGAAGCTGAGAAGTGGAGCTGTCATTGTGGTTTATCCACTATATGCTGGCCTGTTTAAGCTATCTGGTAAGCAGATTTGAAACTTCCGCATGGTGTGATGTGCCTTTCTACATACACTGAAGCTAGTGACGGGTTCATCTATTCACTCTGGAAAATAATTTTTTTTTTTAAAGCGCTGCATGTGGATTTTTCTATGTTTTTATTTTTGATGATTAAACAAATTATGCTGGCTGCTTAGAAACATTATTTGGATAGTGCGGATATTTTCTTTTCCATTTTTGAGAAAAAAAACAAATGTACATATTTATAATAAAACTTTATATATATATATATATATATATATATATATATATATATATATATATATATATATATATATATATATATATATATATACATACACACATACATATATATACACATACATACACACACATAGATTATATATATATATATATATATATATATATATATATATATATATATATATATATATATATATCGAGGAATGTGAAAGTACAATATCTTCAATCCTGAGCAGCAATAATAACTTGAAACATAGAAATTGCATACATGTGAATAGTATGTGGAGCCAAGTTGGCTCCCAACGGGAAATGGATCCTAGGAAGATTAGACCTGGATCCTGGGAAAGAGGCACGCTGGCATATTGTGGTGAGTGTTGGTAATACCTTGATGTATCCAAAAGGAGGAATTTGCTGAGATATGAAAAAGGGGAAGGGACGACACCCTAGGTCAAAGGTGGTCTAGAGGAGGTATATGGAACAGTATGTATGTGGCATGAAACGCCAAAGAATGCAAAACAATGTCCTGTAACCAGCCTCTCACTGTTGCAAATCATAATTTGATATCCAGAGTGTGCATGTAGGTTGACAGTCCTGGTCCATGGGAGACCATACATGGATTAAAGCATATAGTCCAAAAGTAGAAAGAGTAAATGGATACTTAGGTGTTGATGGAAAAACAAATCTTCAGTGCTAGTACCATTGCCGATTTCCTATGAGGTCAATCAAGCATAGGCAAGTGTTCATATCCTCCAGTAATAGGGGCAAGGCGGACAAGGAAACAAGAGAGCCCAACTGGTTTCGCTGGTCACCGCCTGCTGCGTCAGAGGCAGTGTGGTTCCGTCTTTGCACAAAAGCCCACTGAGCTTTTAAATAGCAAACCTCAAGTGTCCCCAGGTGTGCAGCAGCCACGTAAATCACATCATCACTTCCGGGTGAACCCAGAAGTGTATCAACAGCTGACAGGGCTGTATCATGCTACACACCAGGAAGTAGACACTGTGTATAGAGGACAGTCCAGGCACAAATATATGTCGCAATCTCATTGATCTCCACAAGAGAGAGCATCTGTAATACAGTATATCCCTGGTGTGTCCATATGCAATTCAAGCAAAGTCGGGCAGATGTCAGGGACGGGAACGAATGGATAAATACCAAAATTTACTATTTGTTTATTGCTGAGAACAATATACTAAACCAAAAACCAAATATATATAGCACAGTGGGCTGAGAGGGAATATTATTATTTTTTTTTTAAAAAGGAGAAAAAAGTTACTTAATTGATTTAATGTTTTAAAAAGTGCACAAAAAACTGATGACTTCATTCAGGCCAGGGGCCTTGGTAACCTCAAATTCCCAAATCCATCAGTTTTCATGTTGGAGTACCAATTTATCAAAATCTCCCCCCTATTATACTGGGGGAAAACTTCAAAGACCCAAAGCTTGAGGCATCGGGGGTCTCTGTCAGGCATACGTGTCTAGCAATAGAGGCCTTCAAATGGCAAAGTCTCAATCTCATTCAAGTGCTCCTGAAAACGCTTACGCATAGGTCGGATGATTTGCCTATGTAAAAGGAATTACAGCAGCATGTGATGACGTAAATGACCCCCAGAGTGTCACGACTAGCCCTCTGTCTACAGCTTAGGACCCTTCCTGTGGGAAGTTGGAGAGTCACCCTCAATGATATAAGGGCAGATGTCACAGCTGCTACAACGTGCCATGCCCACATGTCTTGTGTGAGGGGGGTTTCCAAGAAATGTCGCTGTGTACTAGGTCGTTCAAACAACGAGCCCTCCTGTACACCAGTTGAGGTTCACTGGAGATAAATTTATTGACTGAAGTATCTTCCCTCAGAAAATGCCAATGTGCTGAACAAATTTGTTTAACACTATTCGCCTTCTGAGTATACTGTAAGCTGACTCCATTGCTTGCTCCTCTCTGCGTTTTAAGATTAAAGTGCGTCTCACTATACTTGGCTCGGTTATGGACTTTGGCCAACCATTTCAAATTCCACATACAAACGAGCGGATTTGCCAACGGGCTAAACTCAGTCGGCATTTCCCACGGAAAGATTTAGAACACGTTCTATATCCGAGTCCGTCGGAAATGCAGACAGAAAAAGTCCGATGGGGCATACACACGGTCAGAATGTCCGACCAAAAGCTCACTTCGGACTTTTTCTGTCGGGAAGTCCAGCCGTGTGTACGCGGCATTATTGTAGCCTCTAGAGTGGAATCTCTCCCTTAAAACACAAGCCTCCTGTTCAAAGTTCTCTTTCCCCCGTGCAATTGCGACAAGCTCTGAGATATTGTCCCACTGGGATATTTCTGATCAGAGTCTGTGGATGAAAGCTATCTGCATATAACAGACTGTTCACTGCAGTAGATAACCTGAAAAGCCTAGTTCCCACATGTCCATCCTCATCCAGGGAGATCGTGAGATCAAGGAAGGTCACACTGTTCACTGGAGTCACCTGTAAACTTGACATTGTACGGTTTGTCATAAACGTCTTGAGCTCAATGTCAGTGCCTGCCCATAAGATGAGGGCGTCGTCGATGTACCTGTACCAGGATAATAGCCTAGACAGACACACCAACGCCCCCCTCCATCCAAAAGCAAACTCTCCCAATTAAAATGTTGGCATAGGCCGGGGCACACTTGGTGCCCATGGCCGTGCCCTGCGTCTGGCGTTAACACTTTCCGTCAAATCTAAAATTTATTGTTCAAGAGAAAATCCAATAATTCCACAATGAATTTATTGTGTTTTCTTTTGTCCAAAGGTCTACTGTCGAAAACTTTGTTTATGATCTGTAAACCCTTGTCATGTGGGATTGAGGAATACAGAGCCCAGTGGCAGCCTATCCATATGCAGTGTGATCAGAGCAGCTGCCTGTGTAGTCTGGGGAGGAGGAGGGGGAGTGCAGAGTCCCCCAGGCAGTGAAGGGTCAAGAAGCTTAGCGCATTCCCGAGACAGTACATCTGGATGGGGCTGCTAGTGTTAAATGCGAGGTAGATAGGGGGAGGGGCTGCCAGGCAGTGGGTAATGTTATGCTAGTTGTACGGGCTGTCCTCTCATCTCCTCTCCTCTTACCCGGCTGCATTTACTCCCAGTCTGAGGGCAGAGATCAGAGCTCCTCTGCCCATGGAGAGCCAGACCATGCAAGATGGGCCTAATTACATCTGATCTGTCCCTGGTGGGGGGGGTGGATTGATGGGGGGGTTATCTGATCATACTAGATGGCATGGTGACATTGTGCTGGGAGGACAGGAGATGACAGCAGAAGGGGAAGACAAGTTTCCTTCACTGCACACTGATCTGTGCTGGATCAGGACACAGACAGGCAGGTCTAGCATCTCCTGATCATTAAATCTCTCCATCCACCTACCCACACATCCACCTATCCATCCATCCATCCATGCACACCCCTTCCTGCTGGTTGTGTATATCCTGGCTATCCCTCCTCTATGAAAGAAATGTGTTTCTTGGTATTGTCCTAAAGCCTACCATACTCTATCCAATCCCCTTTTTCAGCAGACCATACACAATGGGGGGGGGGGGGTCAGGTGCGAGTGAGGGGGTTAGTTCTATTTTGCGCCCCCCCTGAAATTTTTACCACCAGGCGCAACTGACATAGCCTCTATATCCAAGGTGACCAAGAGAGTACCCCTGGGTAGCGTCAAGTCATGTAGCAGTGTAAGTAGAGAAGTGTCTTTTAGATAGGAAAACTGGCTCCAGACAAAGAGTAGCAGAATTTTATCTATAGATTCACCGATTCTCTCAGTGAGGGAATCAACCCCCGAAATAGGATGACCAGTGGGGTCGTCCACCGTCTTGTGGTCCTAAATACTATCTCTGCCCCTAGTAAAAGCACCTCACACATTACAGTAAAACACTGGCTAGGCACAGTTAACCCTTTGATCGCCCGAGGTTTAACTTCTTCCCAGCCAGTGTCATTAGTACAGTGATATTGCATATTTTTAACACTGATCGCTGTATTAGTGTCACAGGCCCCCAAAAAGTGTCAGTGTCAGAAAGTCCACTGCAATTTCACAGTCCCACTATAAGTCGCTGATCACCACCATTACTAGTAAAAAAATAAATATCCCATACTTTGTAGACGCTATAACTCTTGCGCAAACCAATCAATATACTCTTATTGGGTATTTTTATGTATCCAAATGTGTAGCAGAATACATTTTGGCCTAAATTGATAAAGAAATGTATTTTCTTCCTGCATACGTTTTAAAGCAGAAATGAAAAAAAAAAAGCAGAGGTGATCAAATACCAAAAAAAGAAATCTATATTTGTGGGGGAAAAGGACATTTTTATTTGGGTACAGCGTTGCATGACCACGCAATCGTCGGTGAAAAGAACAGTGCCGGATTGCAAAAATTGGCTTGGTCATGAAAGGGGGTAAATGTTCAGGAGATCAAGTGGTTGAACTGTGGGTGGCAGATTATTGGAGGGTTTCCTTTCATACAGTGCTTTTGTTTTCTATCAACAGTAGATGAAAAGTTTACAAACCGTCCGCAACATTTCCGGATGCTATATGGCGCTCATTTGGAATGAAACAGCAAGTTTACATTATATAATGAAACACATCTACAGCTTGTCAAACATGGTATTTTTCTTAACGCTTTTTGGCCTCAAAATAGTGCTATTAGTGTAGGAGATGTTCTGGCCAAAAATTCATTTAGCTTACTTTACACTCATTGTTGCCAACAGCAGTCCTTGCTACAAAAATAAATAAATAAAAACACACTTTACTTGCACCACTCAGTCCATTAAAACAAACCCTTTCACTGATCCCATAAAGTAAAAAGGATTCTCCTTCTTGGGTTGGTGTGTGTATCAGGGCAGATGATGCTTCGTTTAACTGCCACAGCTATACGAGATTCATTATCTGGGTGACGAGAAAATAATCTCAGCTCAATTAATGTTTTGTCTATTCTGGTACAGATAAAATATATACTGCGGGCACTTTGTTAATGTTGTCCTGGATCTGCTGCAGAAGACTTCCTTTTATGGAACATTTTGTACATTTTCATTCTCTCAGTTTACCGAAATGCCAGCAAGCACAGAACAAACTGTTTATGCCAAGAGTCAAAGCAGAATATAGCATGCTTTTCAAGATGCACAAAAAAATCAGGGCAAAAAAAAAATAAAATAACGGGGAACAGAATTCCAGCAAAAATTTGAAATTTTTCTAAAGTGTAGGCAGACATTACAGAAATGTATCACTTTGCATATTCATGCTGACATTGCCAGTAATCAGTATAGCCAGAGGTTTAGGAGCCTCTATTTAAATCTGACTTCAAAAGTAAAGAGACTGTTCCTGTACACTGCACAGTGGAAAGTAGAAGCTTTCATTTTGAATACTGAGTAAATTGTAGCAGCAGGAATACGATTCCTGTTGCGGCCCTCAGTGGCTAGGTGCGGCCGCTGGCCCCGTTCACTAAAATAACAGGTTTCCTAAGGCTGCAGGTATTCATGGCTCTCTGTACAGCTAGCGATTACCTGTGGCGATTGCTGCCGGACGCTACAATTCTCACTGCAAGCTACAATTTGCACTGGCCTTATATCATCGGTGTGAATGTAAACTTAACCTCCCTGGCGGTATAATTATGTCAGATTTTTGTGTCTCAAAGCGGTACAATTATTTTGCATAGATATTTGGCGTTTTATATTGTAGGACTGTAATTCTTAGCAATAACACAAATAAATCTGTCCACCAAGAGTCTAGTAGATATCCCGGGTATGATGAAGTTTGAAACAAAATTATAAATTATAATATAATAAATAATTATGAAAAATAATAATAAAATTAATTTCCCCGCGATTCACTATCGCTCAATTCTGCAAGTGTTCTAATTTACTATCGCCGTTTTCTAGCTGGTCTAAAACCACTTTTGACGTAAAGGGACACTTTTTGGTTGCTATGGACAATCTCAAGTTTCCAGGCAGAAAGAACAGTATATATAATATAAAACTGCATGCAGGGCACTGGACAAAGCACTGGGGACAAAAAGGATGTGAAATAATTTCATACAGTAATGTAATCTGTAAGATTACAGAGTACTGTAAGGATTATGATTTTTCACTTTTTTGAATTTGCCGCCGGGCTCCGGCCCTGTGCGTCGCGACACTGGGAGAGAGGGAGAGAGAGAGAGAGAGAGAGAGAGAGAGAGAGAGAGGAGAGAGAGAGAGAGGGAGAGGGAGAGGGAGAGGGAGAGGGAGAGGGAGAGGGAGAGGGAGAGGGAGAGGGAGAGGGAGAGGGAGAGGGAGAGGGAGAGGGAGAGGGAGAGGGAGAGGGAGAGGAGAGAGGGGAGAGGGAGAGGGAGAGAGAGAGAGAGAGAGAGAGAGAGAGAGAGAGAGAGAAAAAGAAAGAAAAAAAAAGAAAAGAGAAAGAGAAAAAAAGAAAGAGAAAACCCTAGTTAGACTTACCGGTAACGGTATTTCTACGAGTCTTTCAGGACAGCACCTGGAGAGAGCGCAGCTCCACCCACTTTCCCAGGAAACACTGCAGTCAGTTTCTTTAAAGACCGGACACTTCCACCATGGCCTCAGTTGTTCATAGAGTACCTCCAGCCATGCTGAAATTAGATAAGCAGAACACAGCAATAACACATCTTACAACCTCAAAACTTAGGGTGGGTCATCGGCGCTGTCCTGAAAGACTCGTAGAAATACCGTTACCGGTAAGTCTAACTAGGGTTTTCTCCCCTCGTCTTTCAGGACAGCACCTGGAGATGATAAAAGAGTACTTACTCTAGGGTGGGACCACCGCCTGCAGGACCTTCCTGCCAAACGACTGTTCCGCTGCTGATAGCAAGTCCAATCTGTAGTGGCGGGTGAAGGTGGAGAAACTTGTCCACGTGGCCGCTTTACAGATCCGACCCGGGGAAGCCCCTGCCCTCTCTGCCCAGGACGTTGCTACTGCCCTTGTTGAATGGGCTACTACCCCCTTAGGGGGCTCTGCTCCTGAAGCTTTATAAGCTTCGCTGATGGCCATTCTGAGCCATCTACCTATGGTGCTTTTGGATGCTCTATACCCCTTCCGTGGACCAGAGAAGAGAACAAAGAGCGAATCTGATCTTCTAAAATCTTTCGTTATCTCTATATAGTGTAATAAACACCTTCTCACGTCCAGGGAATGGAAAGACCTCTCCTTAGCACTGGACGGGTTAGGACAAAAAGGTAGGGAGAATTATCTCTTGTTCCCTATGAAATTCTGATGCCACCTTTGGCAAGAAACCCGGGTCAGTTTTTAGCACTACCCGGTCTGGAAAAATATAACAAAAGGGTTCTCTTATGGAAAGAGCTTGTAACTCGCTTACTCTCCTAGCTGAAGTTACTGCTACTAACAGGACTATCTTTAACGACCATAGCCTGATTGATGCTTCCTCTGGAGGTTCAAAAGGCCCTTTGATTAGACCCCGCAGAACCACAGACAGGTCCCATCTAGGAAAAAACTTAAAAGGTACTGGCCTAGCTCTGGCCAATGCCTTGAAAAAACTAATAATAGGCGGATCTCTTGATAATTGTCTCTCAAGGAAAACCGATAATGCAGCTACCTGCACTTTTAGGGTGCTAGCTGCCAACCCCATCTCCATTCCCTCATGGAGGAACTCTAGCACTGGAGCAATTCCCTGTGGCGAAAGTATCCTAGTCGCACACCAGCTATTAAATCGCTTCCACGTTTTGAAGTAGATGGCCCTGGTAACCTCCTTACGACTATTCAGCAGGGTAGAGACCAGCTTATCTGAAAGGCCCTTATTTTTTAACATCTGCTCCTCAGTAACCAACCTGTCAACCTGAGATGCTGGGTATTTGGGTGATGAAGGGGGCCCTGCGTTAGGAGGTCCTTCCGAAGCGGAAGCTCCCAATAAGGTTCCACCGCCATCCCCTGTATTGTTGCGAACCAAGCCCGTTTGGGCCAGAAAGGAGCCACCAGAATCATAGTCGTGTTCTCTTTCTGTAGCTTTCTTAAGACCAAGGGGATCATCTGAAAGGGGGGAAAGGCGTAGCACAACTGGAATTTCCATGGCTGCGCTAATGCATCCAATCCCTCTGCCTGATCCTGCCTGTTCAGTGAGAAAAAGGCCTCTACTTTTGCATTCTTTTGGGATGCGAAAAGATCTATTTGGGGCACTCCCCATCTTTCTGTTAGTTGTTGGAAAGTCTCTACATTCAGACTCCATTCCGCTTCCAGTATTCTTTCTCTGCTCAGAAAGTCTGCTAGAAGGTTTAAATCTCCCTTCAGATGAATCGCTGTTATGGAGTTTAGCCTGTTTTCTGCCCAGGCTAGAATCTGGAGTGCCAAGGATAGCAGAGCCCTGCTCCTTGTTCCTCCCTGCCTTGATATATAAGCCACCGCTGTGGCATTGTCCGAAAGGACCTGAACACGATGGCCCCGGACTGTTCTTTCGAAGGCCCATAGACCCAAGAGAATACCCCCCAGCTCTCTCCAATTGGAGGACTTTCTGGCTTCCCAGTCTGTCCAACTCCCCTGAGCCATCTGCTCGTCCAGGTGGGCGCCCCAACCCCAGGAACTTGCGTCTGTTGTTAATCTTTTCTGCAAAGGAAAACTCCAGAGCAGACCCCTGTTCAGGTTTGAGTGATTTCTCCACCACCAAAGCTTCCTCTGAACCCGCGCAGGTATGTTTATTAATTTTTCTAGGGACTCTCCATAGGACCAACTCGTTAAAATTGTCTGCTGGAGCTCCCTTGCATGCAGACGTGCCCACTGCACCGCTGGAATAGTCGCAGTGAGTAGCCCTAAGACCGACATAGCTGCTCTTATGGAGATTGGCATATTTGTCTGTGTCTTCTTCACTGCCCCCTGAAGCTTCTCCCTCTTCCCTTCGGGGAGAAAAATTTTCTCCTGGATGGAATCTATCGTGTAGCCCAAGAATAGTATGGTCTGAGATGGAATCAAGTTTGATTTCTCCTCGTTGATTATCCATCCTAGACCCACCAGGTGTCTCATTGTCTTTTCCAGATCTCTCACTAACAGGTCCCTTGTTTTGGCAAAAATTAGTAGATCGTCTAGATAGGGCAGGACTGATACCCCCTCTACTCTGAGTGGGGCCAAAGCCTCCGCCAGGATTTTTGTAAAAATCCTCGGAGAGGATGACAGCCCGAAGGGGAGAGCTCTGAACTGGAGATGAAGGGTAGACTCCCCTAGTTTTATCGCAAACCTTAGGTGCTTCTGAGATGTTGATGCTACTGGTATGGAAGCCATAAAACATCCCGGGGTCAGGAGATTCCTCACTGAGAATATTGTGTCCATCCTGAACTTCTTGTACCTGATAGTCTTGTTTAGAATCTTCAGGTTCAGAATGAGCCTGAATTTTCCCGACGGTTTCTTCACAAGAAATATGTGCGAATAGCACCCCTGTTCTAATTCCCCGGGGGGCACTTTCACGATCACCCTTTGTAGCATCAAGTCCTTCAGGATAGCTGTCATTGCTAGTGACTTTTCTGAGTCTCGGGGAGCCTGGGTTATGTAAAAACGCACAGGAGGAGGTTGAGAAAATTCCAGCCTGTAACCCTCCAAGATGGTCTTGAGGATAAACTGGCTGCTTGTTATAGTCCTCCACTGTAAAAAGAAGGTCTGTAACCTTGCTCCCACCGTTGGGTGACCGTCACTGGGTTTTTGGGGTTGTGGTAGGGGGGCGAAAAAGTACTCCTGACTTACCCCTCCCTCTTTGAGACTTCCAAGGCCTTTTGTAGCCTGCCTCCTTGGTATCTGGGGTTTTCCGAAAAGCACGAAAATTTTTGTTGCCTTGCGGAAGTACCTTCTTCTTTATAGGGAAAGCCTTCTTTTTGTCAGCTGTTCTGTCAAGAATAGCTTCCAGCCCAGGGCCAAACACTAGATCACCTTCAAAGGGTAAACCGCATAATTTAGTCTTTGAAGCAGTATCTCCTGTCCATGTCTTGACCCATAACGCCCTGCGAGCTGAGTTTATCAGAGCTGTGGATCTGGCTGACATCCTGATTGACTCCGCTGAGGCATCTGCTATATACCCTACTCGCTTTTGATAACACCGGGAGCGTATCAAGCAGATCCTTACGAGGCGTCCCTGCCTCAATGTGGACTTTCAGCTGCTCCAGCCAGTGTTCCAGATTTCTGGCTACCACCGTTGAGGCCATGGCAGGCTTCAAATTTGCTAAAGAAGAATCCCATGCCTTCCTTAATAGGGAGTCTGCCTTTTTGTCCATGGTATCTTTAAGGATACCCATGTCCTCAAAGGCCAGGTCTGTATTCCTAGATACCTGGGAAAAAGCTGCGTCTAGTCTTGGCTTTTTATTCCAAATATGCGAGCTATCCTCATCAAACGGAAACCTTCGCTTGAGGGATTTAGAAAAAAAGGGGGCTCTCTCTGGATCCTTCCACTCCCTCTTAATGGTCTCTGATAGGAATTTATGTACAGGAAAAACCCTGTGTTTTTCCTCCCCAAGGCCTTGGAACATCTTATCGTGTAGGGATAGCTGAGCCTTATCCTCTGTGATGTTAAGGGTAGTATGAATTGTTTTTAGTAGATCATCTACCTCCTCAAGGGATAACTTGTACCTAGAAGAAGGAGAAGAAGCTTCATTTACTTCTTCTGCTTCCTCATCCGAATTTAGTAAAATGTTACTTTCCTCCTCCTCTGAGTCACTGCCCCCTCTGGATGCTGAAACAGAGGATTGAGAATGCAGCACCACACTGCTATGCGCCGTTGGACGCTTATCTAGGTAGGACCTGAAGAAGGACTCAAAGGTGTCTGCCAGTTCCTTCCTGAAAGAGCTTAGCAATTCGCTTTGCTGAGCTGCAGGACTAGCAGGAGCTGTCTCCTCCTTAACTATGTCCGAAATGCAAGATTTGCATAATATTTTGGGCCAGGAATCCCTCAGTAACCCCTTACAAGAGGGACATTTCCTTTTAACAATAGGGGAGACATGCTTAGTCTTTTCTTTAGCCTTCTGCAATATCCCAAGGGAAAAAAGACAATTGCTGAACCATGTTTCACAAACAACAGTTTACATGCTGTATAAAAAAGGAACACAGAAAAAACACCACCAAGGAAGTTAACCCCTTAACACCTATGATCTGTTCCACAGCCGGTGAATCACCCCACAGATCCACCTAAAAACATAATTAGTCACTTATCCCTCCTTTAGTACTCAGGATCAAGTGATCTGCAGGCTCCCCTTTTTTTTTTTTTTTTTTTTTTTTTTTAGGGAAGGGATAATATATAAACATTATAAATGCCCATAGAGTAAAGACAGAGACCAGTATCCCTGCTTACCTGAGCCTGGCTGATTGTTGTGGCTCCTGCTCCTGCCACCGCCGTCTGATCGTCCTCCATCATTGACAGGACACACAGCGGCGTCTGTGCTTTTTTATTTGATTTTCCCGGGCCGCTCACCGCTGTGAGGGCCGGAAATGACATCAGCCGTGGAGACCGCCCCCTCCTCCTGCGTTCCAGCGGCCGGAACCGGAAACCGCGTCGCGCCGCTCGAGGCCCCGCCCCCGGTCGGAAATGACACGCTTGCCATCCGAACCCGGAAGGCGTGCGGCCCGTGGAATAGACGCCGCTCTATCCCAAAAGCCCTGCCACCGGTCTGTAGGAGCGGGACCCTCGCAGCCTGGCTCTCGCCGAGCATGAAGAGGAGGAGGCACCGGAGAATCCCCCACACGTCAGGGAGGATGCTGGGCTGTCTTAGGAAGAGAAGAAAAAAACGATCCGGTATGCCCATACTTTCACCACCTGGAGAAAGCGCAGCACACCCCTGGTTCCCTGCAGCGCTTCCACCATGGCGGAGGAAACACTACAACTGAGGCCATGGTGGAAGTGTCCGGTCTTTAAAGAAACTGACTGCAGTGTTTCCTGGGAAAGTGGGTGGAGCTGCGCTCTCTCCAGGTGCTGTCCTGAAAGACGAGGGGAGAAAGTGACTCGGCTCGGGTGCCCCCATAGGAAGCTGCTTCCTATGGGGGCACTCAACAGGAAGGAGGGGCCAGGTGCAGCAAGGAGCAGGATCTGGGCTGCTCTGTGCAAAACCAACAGCACAGAGAAGGTATGACATGTTTGTTATATTTTATTTTTTTTAACGAGACTTTACAATCACTTAAGAAAACCTTGATTGAAAGTAGGTTTACATTAGGGGACACATTTTTAAGCCTGCCTGTTGCACCTCACTTCCTGTTCTACTGACATGGGGATTTCCTCTGACTTTTTGTAAGACAACTCCCCACCAATCCCCCCCACCCCCCATTTTGAATGGCGTAAAGGAGGGTCATTTGCTTTGCCATCTGTGTCCCCATACAGTAGAGTTTCCCTTCACTTCCTGTCCAAGCCAAAACCGGAATTGAGGGGAAAGCCCCCTAAAGTGAGGGAATTTGACCCTCCTACGGTTTCACAGTGGTGATCGACAATTGACGCAGTCCTATCCCTCTATGAATTACCATATACAGTGGGGCAAAAAAGTATTTAATCAGCCACCAATTGTGCAAGTTCTCCCACTTAAAAAGATGAGAGGCCTGTAATTGTCATCATAGGTATACCTCAACTATGCGAGACAAAATGTGGAAACAAATCCAGACAATCACATTGTCTGATTTTTGAAAGAATTTATTTGCGAATTATGCTGGAATATAAGTATTTGGTCACCTACAAACAAGCAAGATTTCTGGCTCACAAACCTGTATCTTATTCTTTAAGATGCTCCTCTGTCCTCCTCTCATTACCTGTATTAATGGAACCTGTTTGAACTTGTTATCAGTATAAAAGACACCTGTCCACAACCTCAAACAGTCACACTCCAAACTCCACTATGGTGAAGACCAAAGAGCTGTCGAAGGACACCAGAAACAAAATTGTAGACCTGCACCAGGCTGGGAAGACTGAATCTGCAATAGGCAAGCAGCTTGGTGTGCAGAAATCAACTGTGGAAGCAATAATTAGAAAATGGAAGACATACAAGACCACTGATAATCTCCCTCGATCTGGGGCTCCACGCAAGATCTCACCCCGTGGGGTCAAAATGATCACAAGAACGGTGAGCAAAAATCCCAGAACCACACGGGGGGACCTAGTGAATGACCTGCAGAGAGCTGGGACCAACGTAACAAATGCTACCATCAGTAACACACTACGCCTCCAGGAACTCAGATCCTGCAGTGCCAGACATGTCCTCCTGCTTAAGCCAGTACATGTCCAGGCCCGTCTGAGGTTTGCTAGAAAGCATTTGGATGATCCAGAAGAGGACTGGGAGAATGTCATATGGTCAGATGAAACCAAAGTAGAGCTGTTTGGTAGAAACACAACTCGTCGTATTTGGAGGAGAGAGAATGCCGAGTTGCAACCAAAGAACCCCATATCTACTGTGAAGCATGGGGGTGGCAACATCATGCTTTGGGGCTGTTTCTCTGCAAAGGGAACAGGACGACTGATCCATGTACATGAAAGAATGAATGGGGCCATGTATCGTGAGATTTTGAGTGCAAACCTCCTCCCATCAGCAAAGGCATTGAAGATGAAACGTGGCTGGGTCTTTCAGCATGAAAATGATCCCAAACACACCGCCCGGGCAAGGAAGGAGTTCGTAAGAAGCATTTCAGGGTCCTGGAGTGGCCTAGCCAGTCTCCAGATCTCAACCCCATAGAAAACCTTTGGAGGGAGTTGAAAGTCTGTGTTGCCCAGCGACAGCCCCAAAACATCACTGCTCTAGAGGACATCTGCATGGAGGAATGGGCCAACATATCAGCAACAATGTGCGACAACCTTGTGAAGACTTACAGAAAACGTTTGGCCTCTGTCATTGCCAACAAAAGATATATAACAAAGTATTGAGATGAACTTTTGATATTGACAAAATTCTCTCAAAAATCAGACAATGTGATTGCCTGGATTTGTTTCCACATTTTGTCTCTCATAGTTGAGGTATACCTATGATGATAATTACAGGCCTCTCTCATCTTTTTAAGTGGGAGGACTTGCACAATTGGTGGCTGACTAAATACTTTTTGCCCCACTGTATGAGTCGCAAATGTCCTAAAAAGTTTGATAAGATCTGGGGGGCATGGGTGAAAGCCAGGCCTTCCTGTTTCTCCCCTTGTACAACTTTTGTATTAGATTATGTGGAACTGTATCAAATGCCTTTACTAAAAATCAAGGTATGACCACAGCACCACCCTTGTCCAAAACATTGGTAATTTAGTCAAAAAATGCAATCAGGTTAGTCTGACATGATCTGCCCTCAAAAAAGCCATGCTGCTTTGGGTCCAGCAAGCTGTCTATTTTTAGGTGATCAATAACCCTTTTCAGGAGTGATTCTATTAACATGATTACAACTGATAAAAACTTACTGGCCTGTAATTGCCAGCTTCCACCTTGCTGCCCTTCTTGTGGATAGGTACAATATTAGCTGTCTGCCAGTCATGGGGAACTTCTGTTAGGCCCCTTTCACACTGGGGCGGGGTCGGCGGTAAAGCGGCCGAGAAAGGTTTAAATACTACCGCAAAGCGCCTCTGCAGAGGCGGTATAGCCGCGCTGTCCCACTGACTTCAATGGGCAGGAGCGGGGAAGGATGTGTATACACCGCTGCTTCCCCGCTCCGAAGATGCTGCTAGCAGGACTTTTTTTCCCGCCCCTCTGGGCTTTCACACTGGAGAAACAGCAGCGGCTGTTTCGTGTCGGTTTGCAGGCACTATTTTTAGCGCAATATCGCCTGCAAACCGCCCCCAGTGTGAAAGGGCCCTAAGAGACTGATTAAAAAGATGGTCCAACAACTATATCTTGGAAGTTCCTAGAACCCTAGGATGAATACCATTAGGGCTCATTGCTTTAAGATTTAACTGACCCAGTTCCTCTGCTACCGCTTTCTCTGGAAATCCTAAAAATTAACCGACATTCTTCCTGGCTGTATTTTGTTATGTGTAAGAGCATGTGGGTTGGTATTGCAAGCATGAGTAGGGATCAGTACTGTGTGTATGTGTTAATATAGATCAGTACTGTGCTGGGATGTTCAAAAAAACAGGGCAATGGTAACCAGGATTTGTCTGTCTGCTCTAGGGTTCATTCAGACAGGCGTTGAGACCTGTCCTCCGTGCTGAGATACATTTTGCTTTGAGAGCAACGACCTCAGGAGCTGCATTCAAGCAGCCGAAAGAAGTGGACGCAAACACAGTGACAAACACCAGGCCTATTCTGGCACTTCTCTCCTACATGTAAAAATTATAATTTTTTTTTGCTAGAAAATTACTCAGAACCCCCAAACATTACATATGTTTTTTAGCAGACACCCTGGGGAATAAAATGGCGGTCATTGCAACTTTTTATCTCGCACGGTATTTGCGCAATAATTTTTCAAACGCCTTTTATTGGGAAAAAAAATGGTTTCATGAATTAAAAAATAACAAAACAGTAAAGTTAGCCCATTTTTTTTTGTATAATGTGAAAGATAATGTTACGCCGAGTAAAAATAGATACCTAACATGTCATGCTTTAAAATTGCGCACACTTATGGAATGGCGCCAAACTTCGGTACTTAAAAATCTCCATAGGCGACGCTTTGAAAATTTTTACAGGTTACTAGTTTAGAGTTAGAGGAGGTCTAGTGCTAAAATTGTTGCACGTGCTCTAACGCACGCGGCGATACCTCACATGTGTGGTTTGAGCGGCGTTTACATATGTGCGTGGGACTTGCATGTGCGTTCGCTTCTGAGGGTGAGCTACCAGGGACAGGGGCGTTTTAAAATTTTTATTTTTTTTAATTATTTTTACTTATTTTTTACACTTTTTTTTTACATTTTTGTTTTTTTTATTCCTATTACAAGGAATGTAAACATCCCTTGTAATAAGAATCTATGTGACAGGTCCTCTTTATGGAGAGATGCGGGGTCAATAAGAACCTCTGGTGAGCGGGAAAAATTGGCACATGTAGATATGCATCTTTGATGTCTATTGATGCCAGGAATTCTCCCCCCTGAGGGGTGGAGACCACTGAGCGGATAGACTCCATGTGGAACGAGCAAATGTTTAAGAACCAATTTAAGTCCTTTAGATCCAGAATGGGTCTGACATCTCCATTTGGCTTCGGGACTTAAAGAGGTTTGAATAAAACCCAGAGCCTTGCTCCTCTGGAGCCACCTCTATGATCACCCCTTGAGACAACATGCGATCCAAAGCCAGAAACAAGGGTCTCCTTTTTTCTGGGTGCTTGGGAACACCTGACCAAAGAAGACGGGAAGGTGGAAACTCCAGAAATTCTAGCTTCTACCGCGGAAGGTAGTGTTGTGCCAACCTTCAGGGTTTTAGGTTCCTACTTACAGAAGCCTCTTACCTGGACCTGTAGAAGACTCTGCCAGAAAACTTGTCGCATTTTTAATATATGTGCTCAAAAGTACTGAATCCCAGAGCCCAGTCCTCAGAGAGACATTACAGGCAAAACCTTGTTTCTTCTTCCAGGAGGCCCGGGTACCATCCATCTTAGGTGATATCAATTGGCCTGAGGCATGGATGCGGTTGTGAAGCTCCTAGAACCCCGCAGGGACCATCAAACAGCGCTTTCTTCTAAGCACATCTTGCATCGTGACCAAACACCTTAGACACTGGCAAAAAAACTGAGGTACTCTCCACATTGGAGGGGAACTCTAACAATTAGGGTTGTCAGTGTTCAACACCTGAAGGTGGCTATCTAACCCATGATGTAATTAATAGAGCTCCGTGTCCCGTGATGTATGAACAAGAAATATGCCTCTCATAAAATTGTTAATCCTTGACCGCTCCCTCCTAATAGAAATCTGACAGCAGCAGGAACCTATGGCTCTCGCTGTCCTTCGTGTCTCCTGTGAAAGCAGGAATTGAGGGGAGTGGTGCTTAAGCCAAGACAGCGCTGAAGTGGTGACAGGAGTCAGGTACGTTTAGGGATGAGGGTGGGTAGGACAGGTAGTGGGGCTTTTTTTTTTTTTTTTTTTTAAACACCTTAATGCAGAGAATAATTTAAAAGAAACAGTGGTTTTGACTTTAGAACCACTTTAAATCAAGACTAGAGCTAAAAAGGACAGTGCAATATGCTTGTCACAGGCTAAACCTAAGCCCAAAGTAACAGACAAGGGTACAGAGTACAATATAGTTTAAAGAGAAACAACAACGAATAGTCTACATTTATCACAGGTATCTGGTACAGTTGTCAGGCTCTCTATACAACATGGATATAACAGTGGAAAGTGTAAACACACGTGGCACTCTGAGGTTGACTTACTAAAGCTGAAGAGTGCAAAGTCTGGTGCAGCTCTACATAGAAACCAATCAGCTTCTAGGTTTTTTTTTTTGTCAAATCTTAAATTGAACAAGCTAGTTAGAAGCCAATTGGCTATAATGCACAGCTTCACCAGATTTTGCACTCTAGTTTTAGTACATTAACCCCTTTTGAGTCTTCCTGGACCAAATCCATCCCCCATTAACCAATATGTCACAAAGTCTCACCTGTGATGTTTTACTGTCCCGCTCTCTTATTCTGTCCTTTATAAGCTTAATTAATGATGTGATATTGTAGAACTCGGCTTCTTCCAGAACACCTGTTAAAAAGATGAGAGTAGTAAAGGTCAGTGGAATTTGAAGTAAACCTCGCCTATCTGGACTCCGAAGTCACTGGAAATTGGGTTTTAGGTTTCACAACAATACATTCTATACGAAGCTAGCCCAGAATACCACCACATCTTTAGGGAAACCTAACATCTCTGGGATTATAAAAGGCAAAAATACAATGATAGTGTGATAGATTACAGTAGCCACCAGCAGTAAAAGTGCATCTATGGTCAAAAACGTAAACTCATTAATTTCCACATTGTATTTCAATCTTTAGTCTACTCCTAATAATCTGAATGATCTAGAAGTTTGTAAATGTACTCTCTGAAGATCCCCACATTCTTTCCCAGAATTCTGTGACACATTCACAATGATGAATACGAATCTATGTGACAGGTCCTCTTTATGGAGAGATGCGGGGTCAATAAGAACTTCTGGTGAGCGGGAAACATTGGCACATGTAGATATGCATCTTTGATGTCTATTGATACAAGAAATTCTCCCCCCTGAGGGGTGGAGACCACTGAGCGGATAGACTCCATGTGGAACGAACAAATGTTTAAGAACCAATTTAAGTCCTTTAGACCCAGAATGGGCCTGACCTCTCCGTTTGGCTTCGGGACTGTAAAGAGGTCTGAATAAAACCCCGAGTCTTGCTCCTCTGGAGCCACCTCTATGATCACCCCTTGAGATAACATGCGATCCAAAGCCAGAAACAAGGGTCTCCTTTTTTCTGGGTGCTTGGGAACACCTGACCAAAGAAGACAGGATGGTGGAAACTCCAGAAATTCTAGCTTCTACCGTGGAGGATACACATTTGTCTTGAAACCTAACATCTCTGGGATTCTAAAAGGCAAAAATACAATGATAGTGTGATAGATTACAGTAGCCACCAGCAGTAAAAGTGCATCTATGGTCAAAAACGTAAACTCATTAATTTCCACATTGTATTTCAATCTTTAGTCTACTCCTAATAATATGAATGATCTAGAAGTTTGTAAACGTACTCTCTGAAGATCCCCACATTCTTTCCCAGAATTCTGTGACACATTCACAATGACAGGCACTGCTACGTCACAGAATACACAGAGCCTACCTTCTGAACTGCAGACATGCTGAGTGGAGGAGTTTTAGGAGGCAGGGTCAGTTCAGGAAATGCTGCTTGCAGGCAGTAAGGTACCATAGGATATGTAGTCCTTAAAAATGTAAAGTAAACTGCAGTGGAGAAACTGCATGCAGGTAATCCAGGAAAATGTGAAAAGAGATGGCCAGCAGACAGAGAGCACTCGACATGAAAGGAAAATATTCAAGTAAGCTTATTGGACTGTCAGATACACGGTGGGGAAATTATTTGATCCCCTGCAGATTTTGTAATTTTGCCCACTTGCAAAGAAATGAGGTGTTTATAATTTTCATCATAGGTGCATTTTAAATATTAGAGACAAAAAAAAAAAAACAAAAAAAATTAAAAAACAAAAAAAACACACACCACACGATACAAATTTCATAAATGGAGTTGTAATTCAGCGAGTAAATTAAATATTTGATTCCCAAGCAAAACATGACTTAGTGCTTGTCGGAGAAACTCTTTTTGGCAAGCAGAGAGGCAAGACGTTTCTTCTAGTTGGTTACCAGTTTTGCACTCATCTCAGGAGGGATTTTGGTCCACTCTTTCCAAACTTCTCCAAATCCTTAAAGTTTCTTGGCTGTTGCTTGGCAACTCGAAGTTTCGGCTGCCTCCATAAATGTTCTATAGGGTTAAGGTCTGGAGACTGGCTAGGCCACTCCATGACCTTAATGTGCTTCTTCTTGAGCCACACCTGTGTTTCCTTGGCAGTATGTTTTGGGTCATTGTCATGCTGGAAGACCCATCCATGACCCATCTTCAGTGTTCTGGCTGAGGGAAGAAAGTTATCATTCAAGATTTTACAATACACAGCCCCTCAATGTGGTAAAGTCGGCCTGTACCTTTAGCAGAGAAACAGCCCCAAAGCATAAGGTTTCCACCTCTGTGCTTGACTGTAGGGATGGTGTTCTTAGGGTCATAGTCTGCAATTTTCTCCCTTCAAACATGGTGAGTCGAGTTAATGCCAAAGAGCTCAATTTTTTGTCCCAATCCTTCTCTGAATCACTTAGATGTTTATTGGCATCTCACTATCCCACATGATAACCCAGGGACCAGAGTTATTGCCTCTCTAGATGCCGAAAAGGCATTCGACTCGGTCGAATGGACCCATTTGTGGGAAGTATTGCAAAGATTCGGATTTGGTCCCAAGTTTATCGACGGTATTCGACTACTATACCATGCTCCCAGAGCTCGCGTCCGTATGAACAATTGGGTTTCGGATCCTTTTGCTTTGTTTTGCGGCACGAGGCAGGGATGCCCGCTCTCCCCCAGCCTGTTCGCCCTGGCGCTGGAGCCCCTGGCAATTTCAATCAAGAGTGCTCCAGATGTCCTGGGCCTGTGGGTGGGTATGTTGGAGGAGCGGCTGTCCCTCTACGCTGATGACGCGCTTTTGTATCTAAATGACGCCGGCCCCTCCCTACTAGCTGCCCTGCGAATTTTTGATAACTTTGGGGGACTATCAGGCATTAAAATTAATTGGACAAAATCGGTGTTGTTCCCCCCTAGATGTTGGTGCTGTCTCTGGGCCCCCCCCCCTACCCACTGCAATGGGTGAAGGAATTGAAATACACCTGTCCTGAATACCCTGCGTACAAAATGCTCTGCATGGGCGAACTTACCACTAAATCTTCTGGGGCGCATCAACCTCCTTAAGATGATGATACTGCCTAAATTTAACTATGTGTTCAGAAATTGTCCATTTTGGGTCCCGGTTTCATTTTTTAAGGTGATTGATCGTTTGGTGGGGTCTTTCATTTGGAGTGGTGGGAACCCCAGGTTGGCATGTTCCACCCTGTGGTTGCCTGCCCATTTGAGGGGCTTGGCTCTCCCCAATTTCCAGATTTATTTCTGGGCCGATATGTTGGTATTGGTCCACTGGTGGTTTCAGGGCTCCAGAACCAACCAACGTCTGCCTTGAGGCGAACTGCTTGGGCTCTTACCGATCTTCGTAACTTTCCCTACCGAGGACCGGGGGCATACTCAGGGGTCCCTGGACCTACCTGGGCAACATGGAGGGTGTGGGTGGCTGCTAGGCGTAGATACCTTAAACCGGGCCAATTGTCCCCAGCACATCCTCTTTGGGGGAATCCAGCGCTAAAGCACTTTCATACTATCCCGGACCCGCAGATCTGTGCTCGGTATGGCATTATAACTCTGGGGCAGATAATGCCCAGAGGAGAGTTAATCCCCCTGTCAGACATAATGGATACATTTCATTTACCCCAATGGATGAGATTTAGATACCTACAGCTCAGACACGCAGCTAGGGCTCAATTTCCACAAACACCTCTATTTCAGGCTGATTCCATTGAGGAACTTCTCAATCCTGGGGATATCTCCAAATCCCTCTTTACCCTATATAATGCACTCCTAGGCAAGGACTCCCCTAAGACAGAGAAATTATGACAAAGATGGCATGAAGACATACCATCGTTGGATAAAGAGGGATGGGAAGACTGTCTGGACTATGGCCCTAAGCTAGTGATAGCATCTAAAGACAAACTAATTCAGGTTAAATTTATTCATAGGGTTTACTACACTCCTCAGAGACTTCATCGTATCTTCCCTAACAAAGACCCCATATGTCCTAAATGTAAGATTCAAATTGGAACCTTCCTCCACATGTTCTGAAAATGCCCAATCATAGCGACCTACTGGACTGCGATATTTAGAGAAAATAATTCCAGGTTACAAATGTCCATCCCAGCCTCACCTGAGCTTGCTCTATTGGGGGTCCATGACGATGAGCAACGATATCATCTAAAATTACTTATCTCCGATCTTCTTTTACGCCAAAAAAGAAATCCTTATGAAATGTATTGACTCCTCTTCCCAGTCTCTCTCAGTCTGGGAAACACAGATTGAGGCAGCTATACCCATGTATAGAATCATATATATTAACCGGGGCTGTCCATTGAAGTTCAAAAAGGTCTGGGCTCGGTGGATATCCTCCTAATGCCCTACAGTATTGCTAAGTATATAGTCTGCTGGTGGGGTGGGTGGGGCATCCAGGTGCTAGAGGATTTATCCTCCTTATGGTTTTGGTATTTCCTCTGCAACCATCTCTAGCCTGTCCACACCAACTTGATCTGTATGAAGTCATGTATACCTTGCATGAAGTGCTATGTACTATGTCAATTGGTATACTGTATTTTTCTCTCTTGTGACAATAAAGCACCTTTGTTAAAAAAAAAAAAAAAAAAATTATGTTTATTGGCATATTGCAGACAGGCCTATACATGTGCCTTCTTGAGGGGGACCTTGCGAGCGCTGCAAGATTTCAATTAATGGGGGTGTATTGTGTTACCAATGGTTTGTTTGGTGACTGTGGTCCCAACTGCCTTGAGATCATTTACAAGCTCCTCCCATGTAGTTCTGGGCTGATTCTTCACTTTTCTCATGATCATCCTTACACCATGAGGCAAAATCTTGCATGGAGCTCAAAACCGAGGGTGATTGATGTTTTTTTGTATTTCTTTCTTTTGTGAATAAATCGCTCCAAGTTGTCTCCTCCTCACCAAGTTTTTGCCGATGGTCTTGTAGCCCATTCCAGCCTTGTGCAAGTCTACAATCTTGCCCTAGCTACCTTTGACAGCTCTTTGTCCTTGCCAATGATGTTGAGGTTTAAAAATGGAAGAAAGATTCTGTGGACAGGTATCTTTTATAAACACAAAGTGAGTTGTCGTTAGAACCTTCTTAAATTGACAGGACTAATCGGTGTACCACATGAACACATACTGTAGCCAGAATTAACATTGGTAGGGGATCAAATACTTATTTTACTCATTGAACTGTAACACCATTTACAACATTTGTAGAAAACTGATGGTTAGACTGACCGGTAACGGTGTTTCTACTAACCTTCCAGGACAGCAACAAATGAGAGGATAGGCTCCTCCCTACAGGAAAAACAATCAGTTCACAGCTGTTTAAAAAGCCCCACCTTACCCCTTGTCCCTCAGTTGTTGTAAAGTAACTCTCCCAAACGATTCACAAAGGTTCTTCAAACACTTAGGCACTTACCACCTATTGTATACATTTTTCTCTCCCCTAACAGGACGGGAGGTAGGTCTGCCATCCTGGAAGGTTCGTAGAAACACTCTTACCGGTAAGTCTGTCAGTTTTCTCATCTCATCTTCCAGGATGGCAACACATGAGAGGATAATCAAGTAATCCGCAGACCTACCTTAGGGTGGGACCACTGCCTGTATCACTTTGACCAAAGGCTAGGTTTTGCTGCGAAAGTACCTCCACTCTGTAGTGCTTCAGGAAGGTGTCTTGGCTGGACCAGGTGGCTGCTCTACAAATTTACTCCCAGGAGGCTCCTGCTTTTTCTGCCCAGGAGGTTGCCAGGGCTCTATTTGAGTCTGCCTTCAACTTTGCTGGCGCAGGTATAACTGAGCTTTCGTATGCTACTGTAATGGCTTCCCTTATCGACCTAGAAACTGAAGGTTTCGAAGCTTGTAGTCCCCTTCCTTGGTCCAGAGAAAAGGATAAAAAGGTGATTAGACCTTTTTAAATTCTACTGCCCTCTGTAGAAAAAGTGAGGAGGCATCTCCCGACATCTAAACAATGAAATTTCTTTTCCCCTTCATTTTTTGAACCATCTCAAAAGGATGGTAGGGTTATTACCTGTGTCCTATGGAGCACTGATACTTTATGCAGATACAAAGGATCTGGCGTGAGGGTGATCCTATCTGGTAGGATCGACAAAACTGGGTTCCTTAATGGATAGACCCTGTAAGTCCCCTACCCTTCTAGCTGTAGTAATTGCTAGGAGGAAGGCTAATTTTAAGGTCAAATACTTAAATGAAACTTCTTCTAAAGGTTCAAAGGGGTGTCTAGATAAAGCCTCTAGTACCCTCGTTCCCAAGGCGGGAACCTATCTTCCCAAGGCGGGATTTTATCTTTCGTGACAGGAGTATCTCTGGTCCATGTTATCGGCTTCATGCTCAAGAGGAGAGTGTATCACTCTGCCTGAGCAATCCTTATCCCTGAGGATCTGGTGCTCACTAACCAGTCCGTCAGGTGAAAAAATTCCAGTCTGGGGTGCAGCACTGGACCCTGAGAGATAAGGTTCAGGAGCTTTCAGGGAGGCGCGACCGACAGCGCCTTCAAGGTTGCAAACCAAGCCCTCCTCAGCCACCATGTGCCACTAGGAGGAACAATGTACGGTAAAGGAAAAAAATTGCGCAGAGAGAATGGATAAGCTGCCAACACGCCACTTGACCTATAGTGCGAATATAACAAAACAACAGTGTACTGCTAAATAGTGAGCAAATGAAAAACACATTAATCAAAAAATACAGTGAAAAACTACCAGTCTGCCAGAAGGCAAAAGTGGATAATAGAATGAAGGAATAGAAAATTATCAAGAGGATATAAAAATAAATAAAAAGGCATCTAAAAGAAATCCATCTTAGGAGTTAGACAAATATATGAAAGTCCTTCTTGTGCTGTTCAGCTTGGTCATAAAGGTGCAATCAAAGCGTTAAGGTTGGCACGCCTACCAGACTCGGTGGACACACGTACCGTACAGCACGTCGGTCAAACGGGCAGTCTCAGCGGATTCCACCGCAACAGGAACGATCCTTGGAAAATAAAATCCACCAGATATTGGAGCAAGGCGTGTCAAGCATTAAGGAAAAAACCTCCAAAGTGTGCGATAAATCGCATTAGACGTTGTAGTAATCCATTGTGATATGCATAAAAAACAGATAATCGCACATAGTGTGACTCTGTATGGTAGGTTTAGCAATAAAAAAAAGGGGAGGTTACACCTACAGCAAATCCGATAAAAATAAGCTGGTCGTTAAAATGTAGGCAAATACAACGATTCCACGAGCTTTAACCGATGCATTTCGTCCTACTGTCCCACCCCAGATGTCCAATAGGACGAAACACGTCGGGTGACGCTCGTGGAATCGTTGCATTTGTATACATTTCAATGACAAGCTTGTTTTATCGAGGAATCGGTGCCAGGAGGGGGGGGGGGGGAGTGTAATCCGACTGGAAGTTCTAGCTCTGTGCTAGGGCATCCAGGCCCTCTGACTCTCTTTCCTGACAGAGAAAAACTTCTTTACCTTTCTATTCTTTCGATTAGCAAAGAGGTCTATCTCTGGGCAGCTGAACTTCTGAACTAGTACCTGATTTTGGTTCAGTTCCCATTCTCCATCTGACAGAGTTGCGGCTGAGGAAGTTGGCTTCCTGGTTGTCCAAGCCCTTTATGTGGACCGCTGACAATGAGACCACCCTGCGCCCAGGCCAGAATCTCCATTGCTAGACCTAGAAGGGCTTTGTATCTGTCCCCCCTGATGCTACAGCGCACCGCTCTGAGCTCCCCGAGATTGAAAGAGGACCTGGTTTCTCCTTTGTCCCAGGTTCCCTGAGCCTTTTCTTTTCCTAAGTGGGCTCCCCATCCCTGGGCGCTTGCGTCTGTGCTGACCCCAGAGTCTGCCTTTTTCCAGATTGCTTGGGACTGACCACGACTTCAGTGAGGATTTTACCTGAGGAGTGGTGATTAAACTTTCGTCTATGGATTCGTTCCTGCTGACCCAAGAGGAAAGATGGAAAAATTTAAGGTCTTGAGTGCAGTTGTGCCCACACCACTGCTGGAATGCTGGCTGACATGAGTCCCAGGACCCCGAGGATCTCCCTCCTGGAACACACGGGGGCTCCTATCAGCCTTTTGACGGGTGCAATTATTTTCACCTTTTCCCTTGGGAGGAAATGCTTTTGAGCCAGAGAATCTACCCAGTAGCCTAGGTAGGTTTTGACCTGAGCTGGTTCTAAGGATGATTTTACCCTGTTCACCAGCCTAGCTTTTGCAGGACATAGATCACCCTTTGGGTGTCTGTTTCCACCTGAGCGGCCGACGGACTGAAAATGAGCAGGTCGTCCAGGTAGAGTATTAACGCTATCCTTTGGAGATGGAGTAGGGGCTACTGCCTTGAAGATCTTTGTGAAGATCCCTGGACTGGCTGCTAGTCCGAAAGGAAGTGCCCCGAATTGCCAGTGGAGAACCCCTTCCTGGGTTACCACTGCAAATCTTAGGAATGCCTGGTGTTCCGGGAAGATCAGGACATGTAAATGGGCATCCCCGAGATCCAGGGTAGTGATGAAAACATCAGGTTTTTCGCACGGAGTAAATACTCTCCATGGAAAACCTCTTGTATGCTAGGAATTTGTTTAAGTTCCTGAGGTTTATGATAAGGCGATACTTCCCTGAAGGCTTAGGTACCACAAAAATGTGGGAGCAGAAACCTTGGTATCACTGGTTTATTGGTACTGGAACTACCACCTGTTCTACCAATTACTGAATGCCCTCCAATAGGGCCTTTATTTTTAATGCATCCTTGGGAGGATGTGTTAGTGTAATCATAGGCGGGGGCTTTGATGAGAACTCTAGGTGGTAGCCTTGTCTGATCAGATTGATAATGTATGGACTGTCTAAAATTTTCTCCCACTGAGAGGTGAAATGAGTCAGCCTGCACCCTACCTCGCTTCTGGTGTCACTTGGACTCTTTGGTACTTTGGCGTGTAAAAGGAGAGAGTAAAATTACCTTTTTGCCTACCTCTACTATACACCCACCTTCTGTTGGGTTCTTTCTTGGATTTCTGCAGATTTTGTCCCGAGAGGCCTCGAAAAAAAAAATTCCTGTACCTTTCCCGTCTGGGTTTGACCGGAAATTTCTTCCCTTTTTCCGAGGACCTTGTCAAAACCTTATCCAAACCTGGCAGAAACAGCAGGAACCCTTTAAAGGGGAGACTGCACAGATTGGCCTTTGAGGCAAGATCGACTTCCCAGGCTTTAACCCATATGGCCCTCCTGGCCAAGCTAATCAGGGCACCGGTTTTGGCTGAGGCTTTCACAGCAGCATCTGCCAGGAAAGCTATAGCCTTTCCTATTACCAAAAGGCAATCCAGAACCTCCAAGACTTATTACCCTGTGAAAGGTGTTTATTAAATCCCTCTATCAATAAGTCCGCATTCCTGGCAACGCAGGTTGCTGCTAAGGCTGGGGCCATAGCAGAATTGGCCTCCCACATTTTCTTCAACAGGGACTCTGATCTGCGATCCATAGCATACCGGATGTTGCCTGCATCCTCAAAGTAGAGGTCAGACTTTCACACCTGGGAAAGAGCGGCGTCCAACTTGGGGACCTTTAGAAAGGTTTCCGATTCTTCCTCATTTAAAGGGAACTGTCTTAGGTTTACCCAGACTCCTTTCAGAAAACTCCCATTCTTGGAGAACTAAATCCTTCAAGAACTGGTGTAAGGGAAATACTCTTGACTGGTTTTTCACCAACCCCTGTACATCTTAACCTGTGCAGAGGTTTCTTTAGCTGGTTCAGGGATCTCTTCAGTGGCATTGATAGCCTGAAGAGACCCTCCAAGCCAAAGAGATGTCTGTTTAGCCTGATATCTTTCACATCACTATTCAGACCTGGATCAGTCTCCTCTTCTGAACTGGGCTCAGATTTTTCTGGGTTTTCTGCATCGTCCATCTCCTCTTTCTCCCTGGCCCTCTTTAGGGGTGAGTTCCTCCGAGGCTACCTTGGGGGTGGCTACAGAGGTGCGGAAAGTTTCAATAGTGTCCATCATTTCCTCCTGCACAATATTAAGGAAATCTTTTATTAATCCTAAGGCCTCTTTACCAGCCAGTTTGTTAATACACCAACAACAAAAAGGCTTGGTGTGAGATTTAGACAATCTTTCCCCGCAATTACCGCACTTTTTAGAGGCACTAGTGCTAGCAGATGTAGAAGGTGGTGTATCAGAGACTTCCTGAGCTCCACTTGGGGAATCTGCAAGAGAAGAGGAATCAACAGTCACTCTTACTCCATACCAGGGAAAACTAAGGGCTAGCCTGGTGAACCCCCCCCCCCCCAATAATAGGCAAAAAGGCACTTACCCGGCCTCGGCTTGCTCTTGCCTGCAGCCACCTGTGCTGCCCCCCCCCCCAATAATAGGCAAAAAGGCACTTACCCGGCCTCGGCTTGCTCTTGCCTGCAGCCACCTGTGCTGCCTTTCCATCCTTTTTTTTTCCCCCATGAGGTGGGTCCTGGCAGACTTTCAGCTCCTTGCAGCTCGCTGAGTCATGGTGCAAACAGGAGTCCCTCAGTCTCCACAGCTGTGAGGGTCTGGCGTCTCCTCCACACTTTAAACCCATTTCCTGGGTGCCACTCAACCTTCTTCCTGCCCTGAACGGAAGCTCCAGGTTCAGAGCGAGGCTTGGAGTGCGCAAGGTCCTCCCCTTGGTGTCTTACACCATTTGGACTCCAGAAAAATGGCACCCGCTCCACAGAGGGGAAGACAGGAGGAGACCCGAGCTGCTGAGCGGCGTGCAACGGCGGGGGATCAGCTATACCCAGACCGCCTGCACAATGCTGTAGGGGGACCTGTGAGAAGCTCTAAGGTGGCAGGTTAGTGTGGCCCTCACCAGCGTTCCTCAACCTGGCTCACAGGGGTACCATCCGACTCTTAGTCTTCTGGTCAGAGAAAAAAAAAAAAAAAGATTTGCTGTGGAGAAACACAATCAATACTCAGGGACAAGGGGTAAGGTGGGGCCTTTTAACCACTTACCAACTGGGCACTTAAACCCCCTTCCTAACCAGACCAATTTTCAGTGCTCTCACATTTTGAATGACAGTTACTCAATCATGCAACACTGTACCTATATGAAATTTTTGTCCTTTTTTCACATAAATAGAGCTTTCTTTTGGTGGTATTTAACCACCGCTGGGTTTTTTTCTTCGTTTGTTATAAAATTTTTCTTCATATATTTTGGCCAAAATTTATACCGCTACATATCTTTGGTAAAAATAAACTAAATCTGTGTATATTATTTGGTCTTTGTGAAAGTTATAGAGTCCCCAAGCTATGGTGCCAATCTCTGAAAATTGATCACACCTCATTTTTTGAGACCCTAACAAGCCAGGAAAGTACAAATACCCCCCAAATGACCCCTTTTTGGAAAGTAGACATTCCAAGGTATTTGGTAGGAGGCATGGTGAGTTTTTTGAAGTTGTAATTTTTTCCCACAATTCTTTGCAAAATCAAGATTTTTTTTTTTTTTTTCACAAAATTGTTATATTAGCAGGTTATTTCTCACACACAGCATATGCATAGCACAAAGTACACCCCAAAACACATTCTACTATTCCTCCTGAGTATGGCGATACCACATGTGTGAGACTTTTACACACTGTGGCCACATACAGAGGCCCAACATGCAGGGAGTGCCATCAGGCGTTCTTGGAGCATAAATTACACATATAATTTCTTGACTACCTCTTACACTTTTGAAGGCCCTGGAGAGCCAGGACAATGTAAACACCCCAAAAATGACCCAATTTTGGAACGAAAACAACCCAATGTATAATCTATGAGGCATAATGAGTCTTTTGAACATGTCATTTTTTTCTACAAGTTTTTGGAAAATGTGTAAAGAAAATGAAAACGCAATTTTTTTTTACACAACATTGTCCATTTACAAAAAAATAATAAAAAAGATGCGGCGCTAAAACATGATTGAAAAAACACACTAAATACATATATATATATAAATCCAATGTGAAGTAGATAAAACGTAGGGATATATGTAGGAGTATACACAAATATCCAAAAAAATATATATTAATTAATAAATACCAGATGTGAATAAATATATATATATATAAGTGAAAACATCCCAAAAAATAAAAATCCAGAAACTAAATAAAAAGTCCGTGATTGAAAAAAGAAAGTGTCAAAAAAGAGGATAAAGATGCAGATGGAGAAATCTTCTCTCTTCACACCCAAGGTGGAATATCAGATGCGCTTACCAGATCCTGGATACTGCTATTACGGCAGTCATAAACAGCACAGGGAATTGGGTCTCCCCGCAACCTCAGCATAAGGTACCCGTGAGCGGCAGATGGTTTCGTGTGTGTGATTGGACACCGGACTCCTGGGCAGCTATGATTAAAAACAGAGAGTTATGTTTTTAATCATAGCTGCCCAGGAGTCCGGTGTCCAATCACACACACGAAACCATCTGCCGCTCACGGTATGGATAGGCGAGCATGCCGAGTATGGATAGGCGAGTATGGATGGGTGAGCATGCAGAGTATGGATGGGTGAGCATGCAGAGTATGGATGGGTGAGCATGCAGAGTATGGATGGATGGATGAGTATGCCGAGTATGGATGGGCATGCTGAGCATGGATGGCTGGGTATGGATGGCTGGAATGGGCACATATCAGCGCTGTGGCCACTACACATCCAGCCCACAGCGCTGCTGCCACTAATCTTTCCCCTCGCACTGTACCAATAGGTACGGGGAGGGGAGAGAGGAAACGGACGTGACACCGGTTTGTTTACAAGTGATCACTCCGTCATTTGACGGAGTGATCACGTGGTAAACTGCCGCTATTACCATGATCCGCCAGGTCCAGAGTCATGAATGTTCCCGTGGGCGCGCGAGAGCGGGACTCTGGGAGGACATCATAGTACGGCCTCCTAGAGTTATCCGACAACGCTGCAGCCGTCATTCGGCTATAGCGAGGTCAGCAAGTGGTTAAACAGCTGTGAACTGATTGTGCTTCCTGTAGGGAGGAGCCTATTATCTCATGTGATGGCGTCCTGGAAGTGGGGATGAGAAAGATAGATACAGATATAGAATACAGAGAACACTTTACAAATCGGGTAAAGTAATACAGTCAACCATTTTAGACCAACTTTTCCTGGGAATCACAGTAGTGCACTTTGTTCTGCACTCCGGTGACCAGTTTTCTGCCAACAGCAGGCTAAAGCCCGCTCACAGCTGACGTCACTCAGCCGGTTCACGCTCAGGAAAAATCCTGACTTTACAGTCATGACCCACCCAGATACCCGAGTGGAGCCACTGGGAGACTGAGCCAGCCAATCCCACCCCCTTCACAGCTTGGCGCTTCAGCAAGCAGAGGGGCAGGGAGCAGTGACTGACAGACAACGGCTCTCTGTGGACTGAATACTGAGAGCTGAGAAATCAGCGTTTGATTGCTCAGTTCTCAGTGTAGGGACAGCTGCAGCTGGGATCGGTGCTGCAGCCATCTAGGGGAGTATGATAGTTTGTTTGTATTCCCGAACTTCTCTTAAGATAAGAGCTTCACATAAAAGAATCATGCTGAATAGCCAAAACAAACAAACATCCAAACAATACACATATACATATAGAACTAAAGAAATACACATGTACATGGACTAACAAAAAAATAAATGATCTACCAAAACCTTAGTGCACAACATACATTTGAATAAGACAATGATGGCAAGTTGCAAAACTCATGAAACCACCAAGTCACTCAAAGATATGGAATGTATCACCAAGTCATACAGGGGTAGGTCAATTGTACAACTCCATTTTAAGGAGCCGAGAATTAAGGGTGCTTGTTATAATAAATACAAAAATGATTTTTGTACTCTACGTAAAAATCACTCTTTAAAGTGGTTGTAAACTCTCCCCCACAACTTTATCCCATTTAAAATCAACATAAAAATACTAATGAACACTGCTTGTAGATGTCTCCTTACTTGCTTAGTATTGTTGTAATCAGTTTTGTTCTTTGTAATGACATCACTGGTGCATGCTCATTTCTCCCGATTCACAGCACGCTCTGTGTGCTTGTCTGTCCATTGATAGGACTCCCTGCGGCACAACAGTCAAATCCCACAAGACTGTAGAATCATTCAGAGCTTCCTCCTACACCCCATGTGACATCACATGGAGTGTAAACCTGGACATCTGACTGCATAAGGCAAACATTAGATGATCGGCACAAGTAAATACTGTGGAGTAAAACAAGTCTGCTATGAGCGGTGGAGAACGGTTGCCAAAAAAGCGTTGGATCGAGAAGGAGGCTTGGTTAACAGTACAGGAAGGGCTACATGAAATTGTGGAAATAAACGCTACTGTGGACTCGGAAAACAATACCCAAGATGTCGCTGCCTTACCCCTGGAAACGCGTTTTAAAAGTTTCTTAAAACAGTAAATAACATGCGATTTGGGCTGAATTACAATGGTGATAGTTTGATAATTAGACCCGTCACAATGAGGCGCTTTACAGGCGCCATAGCGTTAAAAATAGCGCCTACAAAAGCGCTTGTACAGCGCCTCTCCTGTCATTCCAATGTGAAAGCCCGAGGGGTTTCACACTGGAGTGATGCGCTGGCAGGACGTCAAAAAAAGTCCTGCGAGCAGCATCTTTGTACATACCGCTCCTGCCCATTGAAATAAATCGGCACTGCTGCCGAAGCGCCTGCAAATCGCTTCGGCAGTGGAGCTACACAGGCGCATTTAACCCTTTATTCGACCGCTAGCGGGAGTTAAATGTGCCCGAATAGCGCCGCTAAAATGACAGTAAAGCGCCGCTAACATTAGCGCGTTTTACCGTAAAATGCCCGCCCCAATGTGAAAGGGATCTTGGTATAATGGACAAAATGGAAAGCAGCAGAGTGGGAGAGTTTACTTCCTCTTCAAGTCCATTGATGGACACAGGAATTCAGTAATTCTGAAACAGCCAGGGTTACATTGCCACCTACAGGAGGCAAAAAGGAGGGGGAAAAAAAAGTCACAAAATTAGGGCAATGCTACAAGCAAGAGGAGGGCCCCCGAGAATCAACCTGATGCTCCAGAGCTAAAACAAATAATCTTTGTTAAGGGATGTCATCACCTGAAGAAACAATGAGCTGGAGGACTAACCAAACATCTATTTAAATACGACCAGCAGGTCGACATCAGAACACTCAAGTTTTGCACTCCTAACCCTTGACTTTACAGAAAACAAAAATAGAGAGATGGCAAGACCAAAAGAAAAAATCCAGTCAACCACAAAGGGGTCAAGCCCAACTCTTGAATTGAGGAAAAAAGTTACCAGATTAGAAAGCCAATCTCACAAGACAGCAAAGGGTGTAAGGAACCTCACAGCCTAACAATTTTGATGGTTGGAAGGAAATGACCCACAGGGTTCGCAGAAACCGATGGTAGCTAAAAGAAGGCAAAGGATCTGAGGAGAATTCTTCAGAAGACCATAGCTCTGCTGAAGGACCCATCTCCCAGTGACCAGGTCCCACAAACACCTGTCGACTTAGACCATCTCTGAGAAGTGAAATCTGCAGCAGGGTCCAATTGAGGATCCAGGTGCTGGAAGACCCTGAATGGTCAAATTCCAACCAGGAAAGGAAGGGACCCGCTGTCGACCTTTTAGATGTAAGTTTCCTCAGTAGAGGGAAGGGGCTGAGGAGTATCATGTACCACAAAACATGAAGCCTTATCTGAAGGGAAAAGAACTTTTGAGTGTTGTGTACAAGTGGTCGTCCCAAGAATAGTTTTCTACGAGAGCCGGAATCAGAGGTCTCAGGGTATGGAGAAAAAACTAGAAAGACCATGCAGTAAAATCGAAAGGCTGAATGAGATGCCTAACTGGGAGGAGTACAAGGCTGATGGATACAGGAGGCCTCCTAGATAAAAAATTCCACAGAAAAAAACTACCCAGGAATAAAAATAGCCCTGCATCCGAAGTGGAGGACACCTTCATACTAAAAGGCTGATTTTGGGCCCTATAGCTTGGAGAATGGAAAGTCTGATTGTCTACGTGCTACTACAACTGTAGTGTATAAAAGGGGTTGTTCTGCCCCTTCCACTGACCTCTTGTGTGGGGGCAAACATATACTACCACCAGTGGCATTGCCAAGGATGGTTTTAAAGGGGTTGTAAAGGCTCGTGTTTTTTCACCCTAATGCATCCTTTGCATTAAGGTGAAAAAACATCTTGCTGTCACCGGCCCCCTAGCCCCCCCGTTTTACTTACCTGATCTCTGAATTTCTGTCGGCACATCCCCGCCGTCCCTCTCTCCACGAGTTCCCGACTCTTGATTGGATAGATTGATAGCAGCACAGCCATTGGCTCCCGCTTCTGTCAATCAAATCCAATGATGCGGGCGCCAGGGCAGAGTCCTGCATTCGGCCTCTATGGACGCCAAATGCTTGACACGGGAGCGCGCCCGCAAGGTAACCCTCTCGGGAGATCGCTTCTCCAAGGGGGGTCATCTAATGCGGGGAGGAGCCGCAAGAGCCGCCGAGGGACCCCAGAAATGGATGTTCGGGGCCACTCTGTGCAAAACGAGCTGCACAGTGGAGCTAAGTATGACATGTTTGTTATTTAAAAAAAAACAAAAAAACGATCCTTTAGTATCACTTTAAGTGTAGACCTGAAAAGGCAAATTTTCTCAAAAGATAAATCGAGCCAGATGTTCATCAGCGTGATAGGCACAGACCCAAACTACCCAACGCATGTGACCAGACATCAGCACCATGCAAAAAAACAGTCTGTCACAGCTAAAAATCACAAAGCTCCAGACATTTGCTACAAATGATCAAAGAAATGAAGGCCTACCCAATGGAAAGGTCCTAGTAGCCGTGGGAGCTTTAAAATTACCCCAACAGGTATATTCTCTAAATGCATGGTAGAATTTACTGCATCAACCAGGATAAAATTATCCCTTTTAAATCTTTAGATTAAAAAAAAAAAAAAAAAAAAAAGCCTCTTCAGGATTTAGACTGTTGGGGACTCTGAATCAAAATGAAAGGATACACAGGGGCCTCAGGTACATTTTGAGTTGAAGGTCCAGGAGGGTCAGAGCTGGATTACGCTAAAGATGGCACAGGAGTGCACCTAGAGCCTCTAAAAGTAGACTGCACTAGTAATTGCATACAAAGTCCAAAGTGGACATGAAGTCCTTGAGGACATAGGGAAGGTTTCAGGCCCATTCAACAGAGCTTAAAAAGCCACCTATGAGGATGGTCCTATAACAGGGTTTCCAAGTTTTAGAGTGCAAGCATTGGTTTCTACAAGGGATACTAAGTAAAATGCCCCTAAAACCGGTAGAAGCATATGGGCTGAGGTAGCAGCCGGACTACAATCTGTCTTTGAGAACTCATGTTGCGCCACATAACAGAGAACTAGGCCCGAAGTAAGGCAAGGCCTAGAGTAATCTCAGACCCAGGAAGCTGATGCGGAGGAGGCTTGCAAATGGCCAGAGATGACCAAGTCACTGCAGACAGGCAGAGGAACAAGACCAGAGATCAGCTGATCCACGTGGTACTTCAGTAGCAGCAGTGGTATGGTGCTTCCTCCAAGCTAAATGCTGGAAAAAACTACATGTGTAGCACACCAATTAGATTATGAAAATGATCAGTTCCATCAGCCATAAGCCTTCCAAAAGTGAAAACCAGCAGTGGAGGACATCGGAAAGGAGTGCCCACTATGAAGTAGCGCCCAAATGCTTCAGCCCAACTGGCCTTATCCACTGAGCTTTCAGGGACAGGGTCACACCAAAAGTTTGAGTCACAGCTCTGGACCCAAAAAGCACTGTGTAGCTAACCAACAGTACACAAGGGTCATTTATTGCAGGCAAGTACCTAATTGCCCTGGAACGACTATGCTGAGAACCACACTGTCTCTTTACTACTATAGTGACTCACTTCTCTAAGGATGTATATGGACTGCCTCTCCTAATAATGCATTTGGGTACAACCCTATATTGAATGAACTTCTTAAGATCCCTGACTCACAGCATTGGATCTCCAGAGATGTGAAACACCTTAATTTATATACTGAGCAGGGCCTCAATTCATTCACTCGGCTGAGAGTAGGTTTCAACTTACCCACCTCATTTTTTTACCTTCAGCTCCGACATGCTCTTAGGGCCCAATTTGGCTCACCTTCTCCAAAATTTTAACCCTCATTGGAGAAATTACTGAGGAAGCCGGACACGGCTAAATTGATTTTGGAATATTATTCTGTTCTAATGGCTAACTCCAATCCTAGGTTTGCCGCTGCTGCTCAGACCCGTTAGACCAGTCTTCCTCAGTAAGCTGTATATTCGGGTTAGTCCAAGTGATTTGATACATTTAAGAGCTCAGGGATATCCTCCAGGGATAGCATTATTATTATTATTTATATAATAAAAGGTATTTTCAACAAAGCCACCTCACTCCCTTTCGGATGTGTAAGACGGGCTTATGCCTCACACCTGAGTGCTTCCGAGGCTGTGGGAATGAGGCTGGAGGGAGTCCAAGCTGGGCTTGTTCTTTTCCACAGTTGTGGGCTTACCTAATACTCTGTACCCAAAAATAGCTTGTTAGGTATTTTTGGTGAACCAACTGTTCCTACATATGTTAAGCGCTTGTTACGTATATTGTACTTCTTCGCTAAGAAGACTATACTTTTATCTTGGAAAGAAACAACCTGTCCCACTTGGATTCAGCTGATAAATGGCAGATTGCCTTTATATAAGCTTACTTTTGCACTCTGGAGGAAACCTCATCTTTGAGAAATTGGGGCATAAATGGGTGTCTAGTCCTCTTACCCTGACTTCATTAGATTCTGGAAATTATTATGGTCCTCTTTAGGTTTGTGTTTTTCTATTCCTGACAACGTAATGCTACTCTGCTTTATATTTATACCTATAGCGTAACTTGTTGTATACCATCAGTCTCTGACACACACACTTTATTTTTTTATTCCTGACACAGGGGGCATAGATGGGTTGTGTTGTGTTTAAAATTATACCACTGCAGTGTTCTTTTTCAATCTGATTTTTCACAAGAGTAAGGGCTCATTTACACTTCGGCTTCAACAAGGCTTTGGACAGGCTTTGTTAAAGCCCTCTGAACGCTAGTCAAAGCTCCTGTCACTAAATAAAATGGTTAGCTTACAGTCCTGTTTACACCTGCTTTTGCTTCTCTTCGGCTTCGCTTCAAAAATTTTACCCCATGTAGCTTCAGTGGTGCTTCAAAGCATCTTCAAACCCTCCATAGAAGTCTATGGCAAAGCTCGCTTGAAGCCCCAAGCAAAAGCAGGACTGTAAGCTAACCATTATATTTAGTGACAGGAGCTTTGACTGGCGTTCAGAGAGCTTTAACAAAGCATGTCCGAAGCCATGTTTTGAAGCAAGTGTAAACTAACCTAAGACAAATAGTTTAACATACAGCCCCTACTACACCAATACTAGCCTATATACGTGTTAGAAAGAAGTTAACAAAAACGAGGACTTTTCAGGCACCAACACTTAAAATCAATAAAATGTGTACATCTTTATTCAAAAATACGTACATCCATCTTCCTTTGTTATCTACTTTCTGGTTACTAATAGGATGTGGCACAGTCTATTCTACTGATGTCCACTCTGTAATGACATGACTTATTTCCTTAGTGATTATATACACATTAGTGCAAATGGGCATTTCAAGAAATAGGTCTCAGGTGTACTAATTGCTCCAAAGAAAATTTTCATGCTCTGGTTATTTGCTCTAGACCAGCCTTTCAACCAGGGTGCCATTGGGGGAAGGGGAATGGGTGCTGTCTGGGTTCTTGCCTAAAAAAAATGCCTCATATTGCCAAAAAAAAAAAAAAAAAGAGTTTAAAAGCCAGAGGGTGGATGAGAGTTGGATGTCTCCATGCGTCAGCTATAGTTTGGTGTGTAGCTAAAGAGATAATGGTTGCTTGGTTTAAGGAATTCTTTTAATATGCCAGCAATGCAACAGAAATGCAGCATTATACAAATGACTGCTCTGCTTTTATGCCCATTGAAAGGCTAATGTGAAACCTTCCAACACTTTATTATGGACATTTGCATAGCACTGAGAATTTAAATCTTGTCAGATTAGATCTGGAAATGAGTGAACATTAACAAGGCAGTTTGAATTCACTGCTTCACGTGATAATCCTCCGACAGTCACACCTTAAAGGCTCCTGAACAAAACAGGCAATTAAGTTTTGCAGGCGTTTGGCCCAACCAGCACTACTGGTGACAATCCTACCTGATCAGAAACATGTACTTGTATCAAGGTTTTTGATGTAGAAGATGGATGGTTATATTTATTTTATTTAGCTTTAAATATCAGAGTACTTCTCCCTAAAAAATAATACACAAAACGCCCTCCTCACATACACATTGCACCTAAATGTAAAGTGGTAAAAGCTAAAGGTCGACCGATATACCGGCCGATTTTTGGCATTTTTTAATTAAAATCGGCATCGGCCGATTGTGCTGCAAATTAGGTCGATTAATTTATGCACTAGCTGGTTCACATATGGGGCAATACGACTTGCGGGGCGACTCAGCGCGACCCCGCACAACGCAACTTGCAAAATATTTCCGTAATAGCAGTTAATGCAAGTGCACTGATTGGAGGCTTGTTGTGTTTAATAAATGTTTAATTTAAGAAATTTTCTGTATCACTTCTTATTACTTAACTGTTAGATTTTATGACATGAAGGGGGAAAAAAAATAAATAAATAAATAAATAAATAATCGGCCTAACACATCAGTCCAAAAAAAAAAATTGGCATCATATATTGGCATCAGCCAGAGAAATATCCATGTCGGTCGACCTCTAGTGAAAAGCTCTTAGTAACTTTAACTTAGGACAACAAGAATTCATCTTCTACATCCTGGTACACAACCACCACCCTTTTAAAGTGGGGGGCCACCCTGAAAAAAAAAATTGCACCAAAAATCCTAAAAAAAAAAAAAAAAAAAAAAAAAAAAAAAACATTTGAAAAAAAAAAATTTTTTAAACTTACCTGAACCCTTGTTGCTAGGCAGTTTTCCTAAACTGCCTTTTCCTATTCCGAGGCGTGTCCTGTTCCTCAGTGAGCGACCTAGTTGCCTTCTGGGAACTGTGTGCGTTCCCAGAAAACCACAGGGCCATTCACAGAGCACTCGTGCATGCGCAGTAGGAAACTGGCAGTAAAGCCGCAAGGCTCCACTGCCTGTTTCCCTTAGTTAGGATGGCGGTGCCGGGACCCGAGAGCCGAAGGACAGGTCGGCCTCGGGCGGCCGACATCGCGGGTACCCAGGACAGGTAAGTCTACTTATTTAAAGTCAGCAGCTACATTGTTTTTTTTCCCGGCCGGAATCCCGCTTTAAGTCAACACCAAGGTCAGGTCATGGTTGCCCGATTTCAGAAAAGATGACAGAAATTTAAAGCTGAACTTGATATATTACAAATAATTGCAGTATATTTCCTAAATAAATCATAATGAAAAAAACAAAAAAAATGTATATATTTTTAACATGCATTCAATGCAATCAAGTAAAAAAAAAAAAAAAAAAAAAAACACAAATCTGGATGGCTGTACTCCAATTGTGGAGTACACAATTGACCAAACGGTCTTTACTGGTATAATATCATGAAGCGCACATGTACAAGCCGGGGAAGAAAGCCTTTCCTCCCCGGCATGTACATGTTGTGCCCTTCATGATTTTAGTGATGATCTTCATAATTAGTGCAGCCATTGGGATTTCTTTTTACCTGACTGCTACAGCTGCGACTGGGCGAGCACCCTGCATAAGGAGATCATGCTGTTTGAGCCGACTCACCTTTGAGCAGCATGGAGTTTATATGCAGCCAATGCAAATACCTGGAACATGCAAGTACTTGGTATCAAGCTTCTGCATTTCTCTATACAGCATTGACTGGCAGACAGAAAGAATAACGGCAACCATATATGGATTCCTGGGGAACCGGCAACATTGCCATCCATCTATGGGCAGCCTGGTTGTACAGAATTGAAACTACTGATCGACTTCTGTACAAACCAGGCTGTCAGGTTTTTACCGAATGATCAATGCCATCAGCAACGCTGATCAATGTGTTCTGATGGCAGGGAAGGCTCCCCGCTGTCATAACACTAGCCCAGAGGGAGTGATTCCCTACCCATATCGAGTGTTAATGTGGAAAGAAGATCATTTTTTTCATTCAACTTGCTCACACACAGTAAGGGGTGTGTTGGACATCTGCAGAAAGACCACTACTATCATACAGAGAGCAAGGGTCCTTTTCTGCAGCTGGCTGTCAGGGGAAAAAGCTTTTGCGTTCATGCTTTGTAAAAAAAAAAAAAAAAAAAAAAAGAAGTTGCCACTACCTGAGCTGTAAAGACTTTCACTGTTTGGATATAGAAAGAAGATATACTTGTGCTCAAATCCCAATAGCTTATGCATTTATTTAACCCATCAGGTGCTAAAGGGGTATGACCACATGCGAACACTAAATTCTGGATGAACCCTCTTGCACACCGCTCTACACCCTTTCTAGCAAAACTTGTAGAAAAACAAGTTTTTAGTTCGTATAAATTGCAATACATGTTTAAGTTGAGCAACTGCATCAAAGTAATCCCTCTCTGGCCAGTCCCTACTCTGCAAACACTCCAGTGGATATAGTGCCAATATAGGGCAAACAGACACAAGTTGTAGGAACGGTACAGGTCTGGTCACAGACCTGGACTACGCAAGAGAAATAGGGTATTGGGATTTGAGCACTGATATATCTATATCATTTCTATTGCATAGTCCAGGTCCATAACCAGACCTGAACCTCGCTTACAGCTTGTGTCAAATCCATTTGCCCCATATTGGCACTATATCCATCGGAGCATTTGCAGAGCACTGGCCAGAGAGGAATTGCTGTGATGCACCTGGCCACCATAAACACGATTTTCAATACATGCAAACTAAAAAATCCCTGTTTTTCTAGAAGAAAAGGGTGTATAGCAGTGTGCAGAGGGTTCATCCAGAACACTTTGTTTTGATGTACCTGAAAAAGTATTTAGAACACTTAAACTGAAAGTTCAGTTGGCCAATGGTAACAAAGAAAGTGGTGTCAACCTTAGCAATGCAAATCTCAGGACTGAATGGAGAAATACAAACCATTTGTGTAGCAGGCCATTATATAAACACACACACACACACACACTTAAAAAGGGTAGGGGATACTTTAACAGCTTACCTTCTTCTGCTAGGTTTTTATTTATCACCAGTTTCCCGTGTCTCAAATAGTTCAACACTGGCCCAAAGTATGTGGGGTCCCTGTCTATTATATAGGCACCGGTTTCATCCTGCAAACAAGAAATGCAGATGGATCAGACAGTTAATAGGCTCACACTGCATCCTGTACATAGTCAAAAGGATACATAAACTCAAAACAATTTGCAAGATATTTGCAGCCAGTTTTCCTAGTGGTTAGTGAAATGCTTGCATACACAACTGCAATTTTAAATCACATTAGGTATAAACTCTTCTATAAGGCCTCATGCACACTGGATGTTTTTTTCAGCTCCTCCTACAGGTTTCTGGTGTTTCCTGCCTCTAAACACCCGTGCATGTTAGCCTATGTGTCAATTCACACAAAGGAATTTAGAGGAAGAGGCGTTTAGGGCAGGACAAAAAAAATCCATGAAGACTGCGTCCAGGAGCCGCAGAGGTTTGGCAGAAAAAAAAAAAAAAAAAAACACCACTTGGCGATTCTAAATGCGTGCAAATGTGTTTTAACGCTAGGCAAATTTAGCGGCAGAATACATTTTTGGGCCAAAAAAATAAATTACATGCCCAAGCACTTGATGCCTGGAAACATGCCTGAATGCGTTACAATGGTTTACAAGCGCCAGGAGTTTTAGGCAAAACACTGCTGCCAGGAGGAAAGACTTTTAGGAAGAGTTGGCAAAAGGATCTCTGTGCATGAACACTAAGCTTGTTAAGGAAATACATTTTGAAAGGGAAGCGTTTTTATGCACAAGGCAGCTCCACAACAAAGAATTTGCACAAAGCACAGAAACATGAATACTGAAAAGAGCATTAAATAAACCAAGGATTTAGTTTTGTTCTGTGGGTAATGATATTCAATATAGCTTGCAATTGGGACACTTGAGGGAGGAGCCAGGAGTGCTGACAGGGCACCCAAGAATAGGAGGATCAGGACTGTTCTGTGCAAAACCACTGCACAGATCAGGGGAGTACAAAATGCGCTGGACATGACACTAAGGGACAGTTCCCCCCCCCCCCCCAGACAATAAAATCATTATTTAAAAAAAACGTATTTGCTCTGTGCAATGTTTTGCAGAGAGTAGCCCAGATCCTCTGCTTCTGGGGTCCCCTGTTGGCACGCCTAGCTCCACCTCTTTTGCGAGTGCACCCATAGGAAGAAGCTTCCTATGGGGTCACTTGTGCAAACTCGATCCCGAGCCCTGCAGCCACAGACACAGATAGCATGGCTTGGGCCCCGCCCCTGCCGTCACTGGATTTGATTGACAGTAGCAATAGCTCCCACTACTATCAATCGGCCCTGTGAGGATGGAGACTCTGGAGAGAGCAGAGAGCCACTGCTCCAGCACAGCCCTGGATCAAAATCAGGCTCAGGTAAGCATAAAGGGGAAGGAAGCAAAGAATGCATTAAGCTAAAAAAGCCTTAAGGCTTTAGAACCACTTTTACCCTTGCAGTGCAAGTGAGGCCTCTTCTGTGAGAATCACCTGTTAATTAACACATATAAAGCCTGAATGTTGTCAAACACACAAAGGGAAAAAGGCCCAAAATTGAGATTCTCAATCTCACAACACAATACACATCAAAATATGCAGCAAATTCATTAATACTTGAGTATGGTACAGGGAAGTAACATCTGCTGCTAACATATTGCTTAAGAGCAGCTAAGTAAATCTAGAATTCCCAAGACAAATCATTTCCCTTGTGGAACTTTAGACACTTACAAGTTACAAGAATAATAAGTGTTATGGCATTAGTAGATTGACACACAATCCGTGTCATGCAGAATCCAACAGCTGTGACCGATGCTCCTGCGTCGCAGGAAAAGGCCAACTCCGAATTATAAATGCGGCTTGTGTCACCAGAGATGCGGTCATAAGCCTACTTAAGGCAAAGTGATTAAGGCCCCTTTCACACTTATACGACTTGTCCCACAATTTTGTACTGCAAAATCGTATGACGAATCATTCTCCATGATTTTCAATAACTACTAGATAGAGCTGCACGATTAAATCGTATATAAGATCGCAATTTCGACACACACACACACACACACAGCGCGATCTGCAAGCTAAATTAGCTTGATTTTCCGGATCTCACAGTCCGAAGCACGGAACCAGCGTGGAACGCAAATGGCGCCGATATCGGGACCGACGTCAGCAACCGGGACCGATGTCAGTCAGCATAGAGCAGGGATCCTCAAACTACGGCCCTCCAGCTGTTGCAGAACTACACATTCCATGAGGCATTGTAAAACTCTGACATTCACAGACATGATTAGGCATGATGGGAATTGTAGTTCCTGAACACCTGGAGGGCCACAGTTTGAAGACCCCTGGCATAGAGCATAGTGCAAGCCTGGACTGCGCAAAATCAGCTGTAGACAGCGCATGCGCAATCAACACGCCGCTCGCTCCCAATGCTCGGGGCTGGTTATTTAATACAGCAAGGGGCGGATACTTTTCTCAAAGGGGCAGATGTATATATGGTTATAAAAACAGTAAGGGGCGGATGCTTTTCTCAAAGGGGCGGATGTATGGTTAACTTTACATCCGCCCCTTTGAGAAAAGCATCCGCCCCTTGCTGTATTAAATGAATAACCAGCCCCTAACATCGGGAGCGAGCGGCGTGTTGATTACGCATGCGCCATCTACAGCTGATTTTTCTCTTTTAAATTTAACCATTTTAAAGAATCGTGAGAGAATCATGATCTGTATTCTAAGCAAAAGAATCTCGATTCTCATTTTTCCCAGAAACGTGCAGCTCTAATGACTACCATTCATATTGACATGACTTTAAGTCGTGCCGACTTCAAAGTAGTCCCTGCACTACTTTGGTCCAACTTCCATGCGAGTTGTACTCCATAGACCTCAATGTTAAACCCTCAAGTAGCATGCAAATCGTACCTGAATAATATAGACACGATTTCAGTACGACTTTGTAAGCACAAGCCTCACATCATGTACGTTTTCATTTGTTAATGCCAAAGTTGTGCCAAAGTTGTGGCAAAGTTGTGGCAAAGTAGTACTGCTTCCAAATCGCTGCGAAATCGCTGTAAAATCGTGGCAAAATCGCGTGACTTTGAAGTCATATAAGGTGAAAGGGGCCTAAAAGGAAACCAAAGTTAAGAGAAGTACAATGGGTAGCCATTGTTAACCTCCCTTTATAAAAATGGGAGTTGCCTGGGGGTCACGAGAACCATATGGTTTTAATGCTTTGTCACCGAGACCCAGAACTAGCATGCAGGAGCTCTAGCCTCTTTGGGTCAGTGGCTCAAAGTATTGAAGCCAGAGATGTCTGGATAACTAGAATTTTTATCTGACATTCACCATCTCCATTTATCCAATGAAGCTGAACTCCAGACAGATAATACATACAATTATAAAAGCTTAAAATTAATTCATATATCAGTAATTGCATCTTTATATGTAAGCAGTGCAAGTATACAAATTTGACTTGGTATCAGCCTCTTGCAGTCCATGCACAGAAGAGCTCAGATTGGGAGAGGGAGAAGCAACACAAAGAGCAGTTTGATAGGAGGAGAGCAGAGTGACAGACGAGCTCATAAGTTTGCCATTTTCACTGACCATGCCACAGAGTGAGAGGTGCAGCGTACAGGTCTCTGCTGTATGGAAGGAAAGGGCAATCTTCGGACTGGATGAGCAAAAATACAAAATCCTTTGCCAGGCAAAGCAGATTTCATATACTATATACTTCATCTGTGCATTTAGCCATTTACCTGGAGTTCAGTTATTGTCACTGGGACATAAATCAATGGAAGTTTTGTCTAAAGATTAGTCATCAGAACAAGGGTTCTATGAAAACCTAAGGTTCCTCCAGAGGTTGCTAAGGGTTCATTGTGCTATGCCCAATTGATGGGAGCTTCAAAGTTCCAAAGCCAACACTACTTGTCAAAACCTAATACATTCTATGCATGAAGATAAAAAGCCTTCCGTGTGCAGCAGTCCCCTTCCCTTCTCCCATACTTACCTAAGCCCCATCTCTGTCCAGCGATGTCCACGAGCGTCTCGGCCGCCCGAGACTATTATTATTATTATTATTATTATTAATGATTTATATAGGGCCAACAGTTTACACAGCGCTTTACAATGTATAGGGGAGACAACACAATTACAGTACAGTTCAATACAGAAGGTACAGGAGGGCCCTGCTCGTAGAGCTTACATTCTAAAGGGAGGGGGTGGTGGTACAAAAAGGTAATAGCTGCAGAGAATGATTTGATGGGGGTGGCTCGGGGACAGTTATGTGGGTGTGGGATAGGCATCCCTGAATAAATGAGTTTTCAGGGATCTTCTGAAGGTGGACAGGGTAGGGGCTAACTATGAGACTATCCCCCTTGATTGGCTGAGACACAGCAGCGGCGCCATTGGCTTCCGCTGCTGTCAGTCAAAGTCGGCTAGCCAATTAGGAGAGAGGGCGCGGGGACAGGCTGCAGCTCCATGTCTGAATAGACACAGGGAGCTGCGACTCGGCTCGGGTGCCCCCATAACAAACTGCTTGTTGTGGGGGCACTCAACAGGAGGGAGGGGCCAGGATCACGGAAAAGGCACCCGAGAAGAGGATCCACACTGCTCTGTGCAAATCCACTGCACATGGCAGGTAAGTATACCATGTTTGTTAGTTTTACAGAAAAAAAAAAAAAAAACAAACAAGACTTTACAATCACTTTAAAATTACATATGCATTTAAAGCAAACATCTAGTGTACTAAGCACATGAATCAGTCTTTATATTTGCTCCTCTATTCCCCTGTATAGTGGGGCTGGCTGGGAGATCAAATGCCAGTCATAAGCCAATCAGACTCCACTGCATTGTCATTCCAAAGCTGGCCATACCCTAGTAGAATTTCACTCTAATGTGTTTTATTTTGTAACCACTAGTGAGATTTTTTTGGACCATAGTGAAAAGAAAATTTAACTGAGCAAGATGAAAAATGCTTCAACTGAATACGAATTGTGAAGGTTGTCGTTCAAGAAAAAAATAAAAAAATTAATTGTACATGATATAACGCACTTGTTCTAGGCACACAAGAAACCTGTTTAATACGTCCAAGTAGCAAGTTTGGATAAAAATTTACAGGCTCCAAGTCTAGGTTCACATCTATGCGGCTTGATACATTTTCAGGTGCGTTTTGCAGTGCATTTTGCATGTTTAAACTCACTTTTTATGCGTTTTTGCATGCAGTTTTCATGCATTTTACGTTTTTATCTCTTCTTCTCTTTAAAAACGCACTGCTAACACACTGTAACTAGCGGGTTCTCCGCTGACAACTGAATTTAAAAAAACACGGCGTGGGGCCCCCCCCCCAGGTCTAAACCAGGCCCTTCGGGTCTAGTATGGATTCGGAGGGGGGACAGGGGGATCCCCCCTGCCAAAACGTAAAAAATGAATAAAAAAATCGGTCCATACTAGACCCTTATCCGAGCATGCCGTCCGGCAGGTCATGAGAGAGAGAGAGAGAGAACCATACCAGTCCGCATGCCCTGAACATGGAGGGGGGGGGGGGGCGGATAGGTGCTTTGATGCGGACAAGGGACGCTTTGAAATCTGAAAGACCCCCTGATCCCGCCCCCCTCCCTATGTGAATGGGTATCTCGTACATCATACTCTTACCCATTCACCTCAAAAAGCAGTGACATAAAAAAAAAAAAAGGGGGGGGGGGAGACAAGGGCCACTCTTCTCCTGTTGCTGTCTTCCTCCATTGTGTCGCCTGCTATGTGGCATCTGTTATATAGCCCAGGGGGCGTAGCCATCAGACGACATCGCCCAGAGATCCCGCCCCTTGTGGCGTCACTGGGGGCAGGCTCTCCGGGTGAGGTCAGCAGATGGCCACGCCCTATGGCTATATAAGAAATGTCACACAGCGGGCAATACCACAATGGAGGAAGACATCCACAGAAGAGTGGCTTTTTTTTGCGGTCAACTGGCGGCGAGGAAGAAGACCGCTCAAGGAGAAGATAGCGGTGGGAGAGACGGCTCAGAGCCATTTTATTAATAAAGAACTTGTAAAAAAACCAAAAAACAGTTTTTGACATTTCTCCTTTTTGAGGTGAATGGGCAGGGGTACAATACCCATTCACATGGTGGGGGGGGCTGGGATCTGGGGGTCCCCTTCTTAAAGAGGGCTTTCAGATTTCGATAAGCCCCCTGCTCGCAGACCCCGACAACCACCGGCCAGGGTTGTCGGAAAGAGGCCCTTGTGCCCATCAATACCCATCCCCCCATGTTGAGGGCACGCAGCCTGCTATGGTTCGGGGGGGGGGGGGGGGCTCGCTCATCCCCTCCCTTTCCGGACATGATGGGCATGCTCGGATAAGGGTCTGTTATAGGTCTTGGGGGGGGGGAATCCCACGCCAGAAAGGTGGCTCAACTGCACATTTTTGCCACCCCTCCAATCGCTAGTCTAAACACGGCCTAGGGTCTCATTCACGCGGGCCATACTACAATGAGGCTGTGTTGTGTTTTGCTGTACGGCGATGCACAAGTGCTCCGTGCATCCCTAAGCAGGCAGTCACATCAATGTCAATTGAGATACAGCGGCTGCAGGGGAATGCACAGGTGTTCCGTGCATTCCTGTGTAGGCAGTCCCATTCAAGTCAATTGGGACACAGCGGATGTATGGACACGGCCACTGCTCCCAACATGACGTCTGTGTGGGTGCATGTCCCTGAACTCACACAATCTGCTTTGGGGCCATGCACCTGCACCTACACCCACATGGAGGTCAGATTTGTCCTTACAGCCTCCGCATCCCAACATTGACATGAATGGGACTACCTGCACAGAGCACCTGTGAATCTCTGTGCGGGTAAACCGGGCTCTACATATGGCCCTCCATGGGTATACACTTTAGTACACCCCATGTGAACAAGGACCTAGTAGGAATTTAGCAGGAATTTAAGTTATGTTGCATTTTGCATGCTAAGGATTTTAGTGTTTTGAGTTAAAACAGTAATTCGATAAACATTTGGGTTGCACAACTATTGTGCCCTTACAGTAGCACCTTTTTATTCTACTGGTCATGTGCTTTCAGAAAATATATGGTTTGGGGGGGGGGGGGGGTCTTTTACATACCCTGAAAGCTGCACATGAAAACCTTCAGATTTGTATAGAAATATGCTTATTTACAGTTTTGCGTACATTAGATTTTCAATATTTCTCCAAAAAAGCGCAATTTAAAATGTACAAATACCGTATTTATCGGCGTATAACACACTTTTTTCCACCTCAAAATCAAGGGGAAATCGTGGGTGCGTGTTATACGCCGATCCCCCGCTGATTGTGAGAGGAGCGAGCGCCGGCCGCCAATATACATACATAGCCGAGTGTGCTCGGCTAGGCTCGGCTAGTTCTGCTCACAGTCACGCCCAGTCCCGCCCTATGATGGACATAACACAGGGACTGGGCGTGACTGAGCGGAGCTAGCCGAGTACACTCGGCTATGTATGCATATCGGCTCCGCTCAGAGTCACACTCAGTCCCGCTATTGGACGTGTGGTATGTCCATCATAGGGCGGGACTGCGAGAGGACCTGAAAAGAGCCAAGAGCCGAGATACACAGGACCGGCTCTGTGTATCTCGGCAGTGCCATTTTTAAACTGCAGTGACACTGACAAGTCACTGCGGTTTAACTGCAGCCTGGGCAAGGCTGCAAGTGGACACCGACAAGGCTGCAAGTGGACACCGACAAGGCTGCAAGTGGACACCGACAAGGCTGCAAGTGGACACCGACAAGGCTGCAAGTGGACACCGACAAGGCTGCAAGTGGACACTGGACAAGCATACAGATGGAGGCTGTGCAAGGCTGCAGATGGACACTGATAAGGCTGCATTGATGGGCATTTAAATGTAAGTTTTTTTCCTTGAAATTCCCTCCTCAACTTGGGGTGCGTCTTATACGCCGATAAATACGGTATTTGTCATTTATTAACTCAATACAGGTAACACTATTTAGTAGGAATTTTGTAACATTTGCTGGGTTTGCATCCGCTAGTAAAGTTAGTGTATTCTTACAGAAAATATTGTTTTGAGAAACATTTGCGCAAATATCATGGGGCCAAAAGAAAAAAAAAAAAAAAACAAACAAAGTAGCACCTTCTTTCATTCTACTGGTCATGTGCTTTCAGAAAATACAGGATTTTTTTTTTTTGGGGGGGGGTCCTTTTACAATCTCTGAAAGCTGTAAGTGAAAACCGCCAGATTTAGAATTATCTGGTTATTTACAGTTTTGCGTACGTTTGATTTTCACAAAGACGCAATTTAAAATTTACAAATATTTGTTATTAACTGAATACAGGTTAAGCTTTTATAATTATCAGGAATTTTGTAAAATTTGCTGTTTTTATCTGCCAAAAATGACTTTAGTGTATTACCAAAACTATTCTTTTGATGAACTTTTGAGCAAATATCGCGAGGCCCTAAAAATCAGTAGCACCTTCTTTTTAGTCTACTGGTCATGTGCTTTAATAATAATAAAAATAATAATATTAAATATAATAATAATAATTATTATTATGGTTTGGGGGTCTTGCACAAACCCTGAAAGCTGTAAGAGAAAAACAAAGCAATGGAAAAATTGCAAAAATGGTCCGGCCAGCTGAGTTTAAAAGTGGAGCACAGGGCCTCTGGCAGCGAAAATGTTAAGAAATCAGAGTGCCAAACCCAAAAGGTAAGAGTCCAAGGATAATTATTCAAAAGGAAATCTAAAAAAAAAATACTTGAAATCCACAAGGAAAGCCAACACATTTCACGGACCTGAAAATTGTTCTCTCATCACTTCCAATGACAGCAGCTGGTTAATGCAGCACTGTTTCCACTGCACTAGGAAAATTTCCAGTCCGGACAAGAACACAATCATATCACTCAACAAGGGCTACACAAATTGTATCACTCAACTTTAGCTGTGTAAAAACACAGCTAAAGTTTACATGTCTCAGTGAGTAGAATTGCCCAGGAGTAGGAGAGGCATGCTCAGCGATATTGGTGTTCTGTACAATAAGGCACTCTAGCACTCCCTTGTGCATCCCTGTTGGGCATAAACTACATATAAAAGGGTTGTAAAGTCTTGGTTTTTCACCTTAATGCATTCTAGGCATTAAGGTGAAAAACCTGTGCTGCAGCAGCCCCCCAGAGCCCTCCTTTTACTTACCTGAACACGTTCCTTCCAGCGTAGAGGACAAGCCCAGAAGTTCCAGCTGCTGTCTTGGGTCCTCATTGGATAGCTTAAAAGCAGCGGGAGCCATTGGCTCCCGCTGCCATCAATCAAATCCAGTGATACGGGAGCCGGGGGGGGGTGGGGAAGAGTCCTGCCATCTGTCATCGGACACAGCAGCGGGACTCAAGCACGTGCCAGCGCAAGCGCCCCCATGGAATGCGGCTCTCCAAGGGGGCACTCGATCTGGAGGAGGAGCCAGGAGCGCCGCCCGGGCACCCCAGAAGAAAAGGATCGGGCCACTCTGTGGAAAACCCTTGCACAGAGGGAGGCAAGTACAACATTGTTATTAAAAACAAAAACAAATCAAGGAACCTTTACAAAATCACTTTAATAAACTACATATGCAGAGAAACCAGTGCTTGAAAATCTTGACATTTATTTGCATGGACATGTTAATGAACAGCTTGTCATACACTGTACACACACACACAAACACACACACACACACATTTTGCCTGCCTTGCATTTCTATTTTAAATTGAATGGGTTGTTTTACAAGGTAAGGGTTCACATATACTTTAAAAGGCAATTGTAAGGTTTCCTCCCAGAAGGCAGTAAATAGGCAAATTCTCTTCTGTGTGAATGCAAATCAAGCAGGGAAACCCAAATAAACCCATCAGGTACGTTCTAATACATGGTACGTTACACATTTAAACAAGTATTCTCCAATACAGACACCTGCAATTATATACCGTATGTAAAATGGCTTTAACTGCTTCACTATTGTAAAGTTCATGCCATGCTACAGTATAAGACTCCAGCTGTGAAGGAGCTTAATTTATTGGTCAGGTGACCCATTACTATTGTGCCCTGTAGTGGTGCTGGGATAGGCAGATGGAACCACAGCACACACGGGGACAGACGACATCAGACACTCCCAGAAGATTTGGACAGAATCATTTTAATTAGCACACTTGAATAAAGCCAGCCATAGAAGTGTCCATTTTCTTCCTGTGGTTACAGTGTTGATGGGGGAATCCCTCCAGCGGAGCTATTGTGCTATCGAGCTATTGTGAGAGCTGCCCCGGCCGGGAGGACATAAAAACTATAGCAGCTAGCGATAATCACATAAAAAAAAAAATCCAGGCTGGTAGTACCAAGTTGATCAATCGTTCAACTTGGGTACATTCAGCCGGCCCATACATGGTTACACTCATCTGGTTCCTGCTGAGATTCGAACCGTTTATGGCCAGCTTAGGGCTGCAAGTCATCCATAAGGCAAACGTTTCAATAAATGGTGCCTTAAAGTGCCTGTCATTGGTTACAGAAATTGCCACCAAATAGAAATTATTACACTGATAATGCAAAACATGATCAATGAATGGGAGGACAGGCGGATTATTGAAAAGGTCCACCCCTCCATCCAAGGATCCGGTCTTAGGCATACAAGCATTAGTACACATGTAGATCTCTTCAATGCCCTTTGTAATTGATCATACTACAATAGGATTAAATAATACTATTAATGGCTGTTATACGTACAGTTGTGCTCATAAGTTTACATACCCTGGCAGAATTTATGATTTCTTGGCCATTTTTCAGAGAACATGAATAACACAAAAACATTTTTCACTCATGGTTAGTGTTTGGCTGAAGCCTTTTATTTTCAATCAACTGTGTTTACCCTTTTGAAATCATAACAAACAGAAACTATCCAAATGACCCTGATCAAAAGTGTACATACCCAGGTGATTTTGGCCTGATAACACATAATTTGACACAAAGGGGTTGAATGGCTTTTAAAGGTAACCATTCTCACCTGTGATCCGTTTCTGTTGAAAACAAACCACACTTAGTGTAACTGAACTTTTAGTTGGTCTACCTATGTGGCCTTCTTTTGCTTTTTCCTTATTCGTTACTATTTCCTTTCACTGTGGACATCACGCCCGAGGGACATACTGGTGTACAGACCATCTTAGGATTTTCCTACAGTCTCTACGGAAATCCATCAGTTGTCTTCCATTCAAGCCTGTTTGAGCCAATCGAGCGTACGCTCTTTTGGGTCCAAACATTCCGGTAAGCGTCTCCATTATCGGTGGTGGTGTTCCTTTCATCATAGATGTCACGTGCACATTAAATATACTTATAAAGCCATATTCGTATTGAGGACTGTCACTTATTTATAGGAGTCACATATCCACTGAGGACTTTCATTTTGTTGGATGCACCTTTTCTGCTGACAATCCGTTTTTGAGTTTACTTTGGTGATGTAATGGGCTTCTTAGGCTATTTTATCCATTCTGATATTAGCGCTACACCTATTTTGTTTTTTGTTTTTTAAAATTATAGCCATAACTGCCAGGAAAATTGTTCAGGATACAAAGAAAACCCACAAATAACTTCAGATGAAGTACAGGACACTTTGAAAACATAAGAAAAAAAGCTGCGCTGTGTAATATTGGTGATCAAAAAATTGAAATGACTTATGAAAAATTAAGTCACATCTAAACGAATAGAGATAAAAAACTCTATACAATATACTATCACATGAACATTTAAATGCAATCACCAGTGATATGTGCAAAGAGTAATGAAAATTAAAATGTAAAGCAAAATAAATTAACAACAGAGTCAAGTCCACTCCGATGGGCTATTAGAAAGAAGCCCACTAGTAGAATGATCTTCCAAATGATGATTTTGCACTCCTCAAGATAGTGATAACGTGCAACTGCAACACCATGGAAGATGTGATGGGGTGCAACAGAGAGGTGCCTCCACCCACAAAAATACTGCTGCTTACCAGCTCATTAGATCTCTTATTTAAGGAGATCATGTGTGCCTGTGGCTCTTAACCCCAGCCTTGGGTCTTTCAAACATAGATGGCTATTCAGACTCTCCTCTGTATGGCAGACGTGCTCTCATTCCCCATAGAAGGACATAAAAACTTCCATAGCGTGATATGTTTAAAAGTATTTATTTAAAAAAAACAGTAATGCACTTACAGTTATGCTGAAGGTATATAGCGTTGGAATAAAAACACGAGCCGGCCGGCTCTGGAATGCTGCCCGTAGCTTCCGGGACTAGCGTGGTATGTGATGACGTCAGCACGCCGCTCCTCCATACGCCGTTTAGTCTCAGATGACGTCTTCCAGGGGCACGGGCGGCGTGCTGACTCGCCGCCATAAATACACTGCAAAATAAATGGAACGCCAGTTCTGAGCTCCTGGTGTCCCTCAATCGAATCAGCCATTTTGGAAAAGGGCAAACGTCCTTCAATGATGTAACGAAGGAATTGACAGTGCTACAACTGGCTGCTAATGTTAAAAAACTGACAAAATAATAAAAAATCTAAGATGTTAGATTCACGATCATCCTCATCTTATACTGCCTGGACAGGAAAATGACACGATTGGTCTAATATTAAAGATAGATTCTAGAAGTGTCCCCAAAAATAGATAAATTGGATCTCCATGTCCGGTATAGATTAACAGTTGCAAAATTGATCCATGCAACTGGCGCAACATACGAATAAGCTCCGGCTAGACATAAATAACAATTGGCAGCCGTTGCTCCCATTGCCTATAAAAATTATTATTAGTGATCCGGGGATAATTGTTCCTTACGAAGTCCCGGTGAATAACTGGTCTCCCAACTTACAGGGGTGCCCCAATCATTCATCAATGCACCAATTATGTCTCGACAGCTGTTACGAGAATATTGGCAGAATATATATAAAAAAGAAATGACTAAAAGATGATGATAGTGGTCCCTAAAAAAAAAAAAAAAAAAAAAAAAAAAAAAAAAAAAAAGGGGAAAGCGAAAAGCTCCATTCCCCCTAAAGAGAAAAAAAAAAAGGGGAAAAGAAAAAAATAATATTTATAAAAGGGTAAAAAGAAAACATTTTTTGAATATTTCTCCATCTAATATCCTTTATTCCCTACTACCATCAATATCTGTATATTTTAAATAATATTGTCTGAATACAAAACCATATTGATATGGTATATTCCCGTCTCCTAGGTATAATAATCAAATGATATCAGTAGGGTCAGCCAGGAACTCAGAATAAGTCGGTACCATGATAGTCTAGCCACTATCAAAAAAAGCATTAACATCTAGATCGACATTAAGGCCATATGGGGTGTAGCCAGTAGTGTATTTAGATTTGGGCTGCCCTAGGTCTGACTAAACTCGTGTACCACCTAATTTAAATATGACCCACCCCTTCCTGTCAAGGCCACACCCCTTGCTAAGACCTGCCCTGAAATTTTCGAGTGGGGATACTAGTTCTGAGGGCCTTCCCGTCGTAAGTGTTGTACGTCACCGCGTTCTTAGCGGTCGGACTTTGGTTTGACCGTGTGTAGGCAAGACCGCTTGAACAGAATTCGGTCGGAGTTCCGTCAGAGAAACCTTCTGAGTTTATTCCGACTACAAAACCGGTCGTGTGTACGCGGCATAACAGTGTAGAGCAAGCCGGTGGGGTCTCTTTCCGTGCTGCCCCCCTGCAAAGTGCTGCCCTAGGCCTTTTCGGCCTAGGCCAGGATACAGCGTTGGGTGTAGCAGCGTACCCTATGGATCCATGCCATTTCAAGTCTGGATAGTTCCCCAACTAGGGAGCTACCCCTCCAGTGAGCACTAAATCTATCTATCCCCAAAAAAAGTGTGTTGGCAGGATCGCGATTGTGATGGATAGCATAATGCTTGCAAACAGAATGGAATCTGAAGCCATTCTTAAAATTGGTAATATGTTTCCCTAAACGGACTTGCATAGACCGCTTTGTCCTGCCTATATATTGGAGCCCGCACGGGCATTGCAATAAGTATACAACACCCGTCGAGCTGCATGTAATGAATGGCTTAATTTGGTGTTCCCTGGATGTACTACTTGAAACAAAAGATTCAGTTTTCCTCTGTTTGCTTTTGTTCAATGCGCAAATCTGACATCTGCGACACTGGTGGTATCCAGAAAGGTTCTGGAAAAAGGATACTTTTTTAGTGGGTGGATCCACAACATTAGGGGCAATCCTACTGCGAAGAGACGGGACCCCCCTGAAAACTATTTGTGGGTTTGCACATAGGCAGGACAAAGCGGTCTATGCAAGTCCGTTTAGGGGAACATATTACCAATATTAAGAATGGCTTCAGATTCCATTCTGTTTCCAAGCATTATGCTATCCATCACAATCGCGATCCTGCCAACACACTTTTTGGGGGATAGATAGATTTAGTGCTCACTGGAGGGGTAGCTCCCTAGTTAGGGAACTATTCAGACTCGAAATGGCATGGATCTATAGGGTACGCTGCTACACCCCATATGGCCTTAATGTCGATATAGATGTTAATGCGTTTATTGATAATGGCTAGACTATCATGGTACCGACTTATTCTGAGTTCCTTATTCAAAAAATGTTTTCATTTTCCCCTTTATAAATACTTTTTTCTTTTCCCCTTTTTTTTTTCTCTTTAGGGGGAATGGAGCTTTTCTCTTTCCCTTTTATTGTTTTTTTGGAGACTACTGTCATCATCTTTTAGTCATTTCATTTTTTATATATTCTGCCAATATTCTCGTAACAGCTGTCGAGACATAATTGGTGCATTGATGAATGATTGGGGCACCCCTGTAAGTTGGGAGACCAGTTATTCACCGGGACATCCCCGGATCACTAATATTTTTTATAGGCAATGGGAGCATCGGCTGCCGATTGTTTTTATGTCCAGCTGGCGCTTATTCATATGTTGCGCCATTTGCATGGATCATTTTTGCAACTCATAGGGATAGAGGGGAGGAGTCAAACAAGAACACCACATCTCAATAGGTAAATTGAAAAAAAGGGGACTTCAGGCCACAGAGAGGCCAAGGGACTTTTACGGTGCTTGATAAACAAAGTGAGTTGAGTATGGATCATTACAAGGTATAAATATCGCTACATAATGTGTAAGCGGAATTACAAAAAAGAATAATAATAAAAATTTGAAAACATGGTAATGATATTAAAAAAAAAAAAAAAAAAAAAAAAAACACACCACAAACAATCCACCTTACCAGTATCATAAAAACTGGAATTAACTGTAGATATGTATTTGAAACTCAAAATTGTGCACAAATGGGATATGCCCTCCAGCCCCGACTCCCTGGTAAGGCATGGAACCTGCGGGTCAAACAGCATAAGAAGGCGCTATTTGACCCGCAGGTTCTATGTGGGGTCATTTTCACATCCTGCAAAGTTGCGCTTGCTTCCCGCTGTGTTTAAGGAACCCTTTACCAAGAGGCCATTTGCTTTTAACCATCCTTTGGATGTGACTTTGAAACTTTATTGATTCTACTCACCTAAAAAGGTATTTGCAATCAATATTCTTATCTTTCACTACCCCAGGGTGGTTCACTACAAGTATTTTTTGTAATACCCACTCCCTGATGCTTACTTTTTGACACCAATGTATTTGATTCTCTCTCTTTTTACAGAGAGTTTCATCTACTCTACATATCGAGATCCTTTTTGCCCCTCTCTGCATGCCTTACCAGGGAGTCAGGGCTGGAGGGCATAACCCATTTGTGCACAATTTCGAGATTTAAATACATATCTACAGCTACTTCCAGTTTTTATGATACTGGTAAGGTGGATTGTTTGTGGTGGCTTTTTTTTTTTTTGTAATATCATTACCGTTATTGTTTTCAAATGTATTATTCTTTTTTGTAATTCCTCTTACACATTATGTAGCGATAATTATACCTTGTAATGATCCATACTCAAAAATGTATTGTATTGATGTATACCTGTATACCAATTGAATTTAATATGGTTGTTATATATACTGTGTTTATTGGCGTATAACACTCACTTTTTCACCATGAAAATTGGGTGCAAATAGCGTGTGCGTGTTATACGCCAATACTTCAATTTTATCTGCCTTGGAGGGGACAGGGTTTACTTGGTGGCCTCTGTAATAGGATGTCCCGTCTATCATAGGAGATTCTCACTGTATGTACTCTGTCTGCACCCGTCCTGCCCCCCTCCTTGTCCCCTCTAGGCTGCAGATGGGCATCGATGGTAATGGTGAGGCTGTTGCATTGATGTGGACTGATGAGGCTGCAGATGGGCACTGCTCAGGCGTGTTATACGCCGATAAATACGGTATATATATATATATATATATATATATATATATATATATATATATATATATATATATATATATATATATATATATATATATATATATATATATATATATATATCTCTTTGGACATGAGTATTTATGGCTTATCTCTCATTCTATAGTTGATCAGATGCCACATTATATCTCCTGAAGAAGCTTAAGAAAGCGAAACATGTCGAGAAAGTGGTATTGAGCTCTGTATCATATTTTTACCAAAATTGTTCTGTAAACATTCATCAGTGTTTTGTCTCATGTCTGTTTTTTTAAAAGATCTATTAATAAAATATATTTTTTTACTTTATAAATTTTCACTTTGTTTATCGAGCACCGTAAAAATCCCTTGGCCTCTCCGTGGCCTCAAGTCCCCTTTTTTTCATTTTTGCAACAGTTAATCTATACTGGACATGGAGATCCAATTTATCTATTTTTGGGGACACTTCTAGAATCTATCTTTAATATTGGACCAATCGTGTCATTTTCCTGTCCAGGCAGTATAAGATGAGGATGATCGCGAATCTAACATCTTAGATTTTTTATTATTTTCAGTTTTTTAACGTTAGCAGCCAGTTGTGGCACTATCAATTCCTTCGTTACATCATTGAAGGGCGTTTGCCCTTTTCCAAAATGGCTGATTCGATTGAGGGACACCAGGAGCTCAGAACTGGGCATTCCATTTATTGTGCAGTGTATTTATGGCGGTGAGTCAGAACAAGCCCCCCTTGCCCCTGGAAGACGTCATTTGTGACGAAAGGGCTAGGGAGGAGCGGCGTGCTGACGTCACCACATACCGCGCTAGTCCTGGAAGCTACGGGCAGCATTCGAGAGCCGGCTCGTGTTTTTATTCCAACGCTATATACCTTCAGCATAACTAAGTGCATTACCGTTTTTTTTTTTAAATACTTTTAAACATATCACGCTATGGAAGTTTTTATGTCCTTCTATGGGGAATGAGTGCACGTCTGCCATACAGAGGAAACCCTGTGCGGAGAGTCTGAGGGGCCATCTATGTTTGAAAGACCCAAGGCTGGGGTTAAGAGCCACAGGCACGCATGATCTTCTTAAAAAGGAGATCTAATGAGCTGGTAAGCGGCAGTATTTTTGTGGGTGGAGGTACCTCTGTTGCACCCCATCACATCTTCCATGGTGTTGCACGTTATCACTATCTTGAGGATTGCAAAATCATCATTTGGAAGATCATTCTACTAGTGGGCTTCTTTCTAATAGCCCATCGGAGTGGACTTGACTCTGTTAATTTATTTTGCTTTACATTTTATTTTTCATTACTCTTTGCACATATCACTGGTGATTGCATTTACCCGTATTTATCGGCGTACAACACGTACCCCAAGTTTAGGAGAGAATTTTAAAAGGAAAAAAACTTTTAGGAGGGAAGTTTAAGGAAAAAAAAAAACTTACATTAAAATGCCCATCAATGCAGCCTCATCAGTGTTCATCTGCAGCCTTGTTAGTGTCATTGCAGCCTTTTCAGTGTCAGTGCAGCCTTGTCAGTGCAGCTTTGCCCCAGTGCAGCCTTGTCAGTGCAGCTTTGCCCCAGTGCAGCCTTGTCAGTGCAGTTTTGCCCCAGTGGTCAGTGCAGCCTTGCCCCCAGTGTCCATGCTTGCCGCCACCACTGACATACACATAGCTGCATGTAGTTTTAAATATGGCGCCGTGGAGTTCGGAGGGACTCGGCGGAGCTGAACGAACGCCGCCGAGATACACATAGTCGAGTGTATTCGGCTCTTTCCGGCGCCGCTCACAGTCCCACCCTATGATGGACATAACACAGGTCCAATGGCGGGACTGGGCATGACTGAGCGGCGCCGGAAAGAGCCGAATACACTCGACTATGTGTATCTCGGCTCCGAGCAGTCACTGTGATTACGGCGGCGCTCGTTCAGCGCCGCCGAGTCCCTCCGAACTCCACGGCGCCATATTTAAAACGACACGCTATGTGAATGTCGGTGGCACCCGCGATTTTCCCGATTTTAAGGGGAAAAAAGTGCGTGTTATAAGCCGATAAATACGGTAAATATTCATGTGATAGTATATTGTATGGAGTTTTTTTATCTCTATTCGTTTAGATGTGATTTAATTTTTCATAAGTCATTTCAATGTTTTGATCACCAATATTACACAGCGCAGCTTTTTTTCTTATAATATATGTAGTGTGTGTGTGTCTCACATTTTAGTTGCAGCTTTTTTTCACTGTAGATATGGTTTATTCCTTGATATATGACTCATTGGGATAGCGCAGTAAAATATTCTTTCCACTTTGAAAACATGTGGTGTGGATGTTTCAAGATGCACAATAAGGAGGCACATGAAGAAAGATGGGCTGCATGGTCGAGTCTCCAGAAGAAAGCCATTACTACGCAAATGCCACAAAGTATCCCACTTACAAAACGCAAACAGCACAGAGACAAGCCTCAAACCTTCTGGCACAAAGTCATTTGGAGTGATGAGACCAAAATTGTGCTTTTTGGCCACAACCATAAAGGCTACTTTTGGAGATGAGTCAACAAGGCCTATGATGAAAGGTACACAATTCCTACTGTGAAACACGGAGGTGGATCGCTGATGTTTTGGGGATGTGTGAGCTACAAAGGCACAGGAAATATGGTCAAAATTAATAGCAAGATAAATGCAGTATGTTTTCAAAAAATATTGGAGGAACATTTTCATTCATCAGCCAGGAAGCTGCGCATGGGACATTCCAACATGACAATGATCCAAAACACAAGGCCAAGTCGACCTGTCATTGGCTTCAGCAGAATAAAGTGAAGGTTCTGGAGTGGCCATCTCAGTCTCCTGACCTCAAAATCATTGAGCCACCCTGGGGAGATCTCAAACGTGCAGTTCATTTGGTTAGTTTCTGTTGTCATTTAAAAAGGAGTAAACACAGTTGATTGATAATAAATGGCTTCAGCCAAACACTAACCACGAGTGAAAGGAAAGTTTTTTTGGGTTATCATTCATATTCTCTGAAAATGGGCAAGAAATCATAAATTTTGCCAGGGTATGTAAACTCATGAGCACAACTGAATATAGGGACACTAAACGATATCCTTATTCTCTAAAAAAATCCACACACATTCACATAGCATACACTTACATACAGTGCATCCGAAAAGTATTCACAGTGCTTCACTTTTATCACATTTTGTTTGTAACAGCAAATCCAGGAGCATCCTCTCAGCACTTTATTTTTTTCTTTTTGCCTGCGGAAGAGGGTTGTGAGGACACGCCCAGCTTTAATGCCATAGACCAGAAGGTACGTACAGTGTCACTTCCGGTTTCCAGCCAGTACACTGGAGCGCCCAATGCTGGTACTTGTATCCCCAGTGTGGTTGCCCTTTGGATCCTGTGTCACCTGGTGCTGTTCCCCTCCCCCCCCAGTATTTGGCCACCGAGCCCCCTGGTCACTGCTCTCTCATTGCCCGTGGGGAACACAGGGGGGAGAACACGACAGCACACCTGAAACCGGAAGTAGGGCCTCACTTCCAGTTTTCAGGATCCCGGGGGCTTGCGGTCCACAGCCAGCTGACAGCTCGTCGGCTCTTACACTGGCAACAGGGGGATTAAGGGTCCAACCGTCTGGAGCGGGTAACATCTCCCCGCTGATTGTCACAGCTTCTGTCCACTTACACATTTAATATATTACGTTTTTTGCTTTGTTCTTCCCAGCTCCGCCATTCCTGCTGGCTGGGGGTGGATTTTGTTGTGTTTTGCTGCCATTTGGTTGTGCTAGGTAGCACAGCTCTGAAGAAGGGGATGCACCCCCAAAACGTGTAAGCGTGCATATGTGGGCCCACAGAAACACTTGGGAGTGTGTACCTCATGTCATCCTATGTACTTGCTGTATACCTATGCACCTTTGTGAGTACGCATTTTACTGGTTGCTTTTCATATCAATAAATCCCGTTTACTCGGATAATGCACTAGGGGTTTGCGCCTTCCTCTTTGTTTTTATGGGATATCCCCATTGGAGGAGGGCTGCATCTACCGGCATTGAACTGTGCATGTGAGGATATATTGGTCGGCTTTCTGTCTGGCAAAGACCACTGAGCGCTGGGAGTGGCTTCTGTCTGGCCACTCTATCATACAGGCCTGATTGGTGAAGTGCTGCAGAGATGGTTTTTCTTCTGGAAGGTTCTCCTCTCTCAAAAGAGAAACACTGGAGCTCTGTCAGAGTGACCATTGGGTTCTTTTTCACCTCCCTGACGAAGGCCCTTATCCCCCTCAGTTTGGCTGGGCAGCCCGCTCTTTGAAGAGTCCTGGTAGTTCCAAACTTTTTCCATTTACAGATGGAGGCCACTGTGCTCATTGGGACCTTCAATGCTGCAGTCGTTTTTCTGTAACCCAGATCTGTGCCTTAATACAATCCTGTCTCAGACTTCTACAGACAAATTTCTTTGGACTTCATGGCTTGGTTTGTGTTTTGACAGGTACTGTTTAGTGTGGGAGCTTATACAGACAGGTGTGTTTGCGCCTTTCCAAATCATGTCCAATCAACTAAATTTACCACAGATGGACTCCAGTCAAGTTGTAGAAACTTCAAGGATGATCAGTGGAAATGGGATACACCTGAGCTCAATTTTGAGTGTCATGGTAAAGACTGTGAACACTTAGGCCCCTTTCACACGGGACTGATCCGTGTTGATCCGCCCCGTGTTTATCCGCTGCTCAGCGGGGATCGCTCCGCTTTCCCCAGCTGAGCAGGCAGATGACAGGGCGGGACCCGCACACTGTGCAGGGACTGCCCTGTCAGATCTCCGCTCTCCCCTATGGGGGATCGGAGGAACACGGACCGTCTGTCCGTGTTCCTCCGATCCGCTCTGCAGACGGATAGAAAAATAAGATTTTCTTCCGTCCGCAGAATCGGACGAGAGCGGAGCCGGACAACATCGGGTGTTAGCGGATGTACATCCGCTGACACCCGCTATCCCATAGGGATGCATGTATGTCCGTATTTCATCCGAAAACGGATGGATGAAATACGGACATACGGTCCGCACGTGTGAAAGGGGCCTTAAGCTGGCAATACACTATACAATTTCCCTGTTCAACTTTCCTTTAGATTTACCCAAACCATATAATATGAGGTCAAACCAAAACCCTTTCAATTTGTATGCAATCAGACAGGCCCTTGCACTACATAGTTGAAGGTAAATCTAAAGGAAATTGAATCAGAAAATTGTATAGTGTATGGCCAGCCTTAGACTGGCCATACACTATACAATTTTCTTATTCAATTTCCTTTAGATTTACCTTAAGTTTACCTTAGGTTTAAAAAAAAGGCAAAATATTATTTAATATCTCTATGCAGTGGTAAATATAAATAACCAACTATATGGTTAGGGAGTAAAATTTTTAATCCACTCTGAGAATAACAGACAGATAAGATATACTGTATATACCATTAGAGGTTGAATCTAGTAAATATCATCAGACTCAGAGATCAATTTTTTTTTTTTTTTTTAAAGAAAAAAAAAGTTAGACTGTTTTGAAGAATTTCAAACAGAACTGTAATATATTATATGCTGGCCATACAAAAAACAAAATGTCTTCATTCAAAAAAAAAAAAAATTTGCTTTAAGAACGTTCGTTCGATTTTCTAATTGTTAGTGGGGTCAAATCGACGTTTGTTTTCAACCACAGTGACGGAAAAATTTAGAAATAGAAAACTTCTTGGTCAAAGGAATTTTCAGACCGTGTATGTGGTTTTCATTCAGAAATTACATTCATTTTAAAACAGAATGTTAAAAGTGAAAAATTTCAAACAACATTCTTTCATTCAGAAAATGTACAAAGATTTTTCATATGAATATTCCCGTCTGAAAATTGATCCGTGTGGCCAGCATAAGGCTCGGTACACACCTATGCAGTTTGCTTTTGATCTGTTTCTTCAGTGCTTTTTGCTGTGCGTTTTGCTTTTTTGCGCATGCGATATTTCTGCGGTGTGCGTTTTTGCATTTTTTTAATGCTTTTTTTTGGCCAATTTGTTGTTGGGCAGATTAAAATTAAAAAAAAACAAAAAAAAAAAAAACACACAAATTGCTGCAAAAACACATTATATTCTTTTCTGCAGCTTCTCTACTGAAGTATATTGAACCAAAAAACAAAACACCATTTTGCCTTGACCCCTTCCAAATACGCAGCAGCTGAAAAGCATAGATGTGAATGTTAAATGAGTTGTAGAGCGTTTCTGCAAAAAGCACCAAAAAACAGATATGAACCAGGTCTAAGATGTTTAGTAACATGATGGGGTTAAAAAAAAAAAAAAATAGCCCTTTATAGTACAAAAAGAGCAAATAAGTTGCTACTGTAAGTTGCTAATTTTTCTTACTGTGCAACAGTGAAAGTAACATTTACAGTAGCAATTTGCTCTTTTTATACTACTAAAGGGCTAATTTTATTTTTTTTAAGCCCATTATGTTACTGGCCGATTAATCGATTATGAAAATGGTAAAAAAGTCCAGGCAGCCTGCCAAGTTTTATCACAACACCTGAATAAGTAGAAACAAAGCATCTTTTCGTATATATGCGTGTATTTGTGTGTATGTGCGTGTGTTTGTGTTTATATATATGTGTGCGTGTTTGTTATATATATATATATATATATATATATATATATATATATATATATATATATGTGTGTGTGTTTATATATGTTTGTGTGTGTGTTTATACGCGTGCGCGTTTATAAGTGCATGTGCGCGCGCGTTTATAAGTGCATGTGCGCGCTTATACGTGCATGTGCGCGCTTATACGTGCATGTGCGCGCTTATACGTGCATGTGCGCGCTTATACGTGTGCGTTAGAGCTGCACAATTAATCGTTATAAATCAAAATCTCAATCTTTTTTCTCTCCCGATCTTTAAACATGTCACAATTCTTTCTAGTGCAGAGAGTTCTCACAGCTGGAAAAAAAAAATCCAGGCAGCCTGCCAAGTTTTACCACAACACCTGAATAAGTAGAAACAAAGCATCTTTCTCCAAGCGTCTTCCAGGACAGCCCATGAGACCTTGGGCTCCTCCTACCAGGACAGGAAACACGTTAAACCCACCAGATAAAAGGGCGGTCCTCCAGGCCCATGTCAGTTATTTGTGTTTCCTCTGGACGGTGGGGGGGGGCAGGGGGGGGTAACATGTTCCTGGAACCTAGTCCCTAGGTCTCATGAGCAGGGGCTCTATAGGGCTATTTGGGGCATTTCACTAACCTCTGCTCTGCCAGTAGCAGCACTCCGCTGGAGAGGTTGGCTGTGCCAGGACCGACATGGTGTCAGCTCCCATAAGCACTTTTCTTTAGAAAGCAGCAGTATCCTCTCCTCACAGGCAGCGTTGCTAGTTGTGTGAGGAGAAGCAGGAAGCTGCGGCGCTCAAGTAGGGGGCGGGGCTTCTGCACTCCAAGCTGGCCCACAGGAAGTACTGAGAGCAGGTCACTTCCGGGGCATATAACGTCATCGCCGGGCACCGGAGACGCCGGTTCCAGTCTCCTTTTGGGGTCTTCTGTTAAAAGCAGCCAGGCTGTGGAAAGCCAGAAAGGGGCAAGATGGATCAATCTGCAGTTTCTACACAGGCAGTTGATGCTCCCAGCACCTCACAGGTAAGCCTGAAGTGTTATGTCACTATCTTGCTCTCCCTGTGAGTGTTCCCTCCCCCTCCCCTCTCTGTAGTAGTGGGTTAAGGGGACACATTTCCTCCCTCCTGCACATGGTGGTTCGGAGTGGCAAGGTGGCTGAGAGTCTCATTAGGGGTCACTTATCTTTTTGTCTTACAGACCAAGACCCAAGACAAGACTCAAGCGCAGCCACCTAAAAAGAAATGTGTGGTGTGCGCAAACAAATTGAGCTCCTCGTGGAGCAAAGCCGTTTGTCGCAGCTGTATAGATGGCCTTGTAAAGGATGACCCGGTTGCCTCTTGTCAGAAAATGCTAACCTCGGTTAGGGACAAGCTTGCGTCCACCTTTAGTTCTTTTACAACACTTATTGACAAGCTCCAGACCCCAGCAGAGGGTCCATCCACACAGAGAGCTTCAGTCAGCACTCCGCAGCAGAGAGTGAAGACTCTGAGGCTGAGGTCAGATCTACCCGTTCTTCCCCTGAAGAATCAGGGTCAGATATAGAGCCCAGGGATAGAGAATCCACTCGAGGCTCGAGATTTAAGTTATCTGTAGAGGATGTGGATGATTTGTTAAAGGCTATCTATACCACCCTTGAATTGAAAGAGGAGGAGGTTCAGTTATCCAAACACGATCTTATGTATAAGGGATTGCATAAGAAAAAACCTAGAGTTTTTCCAGTCCATAGTTCATTGGTTGATACTGTTAAACTGGAATGGGATAACCCGGAGAGAAAACCATTCTTCTCTAGTAACCTAAAAAGAAGGTTCCCTTTTGATGAGGACACTGCGCAGCGGGGGATATCCTTCTCCACAGAGCCTGGGACTCAGCGGTTGGGAACCTGAAACCAGCTCTAGCCTCCACTTGTGTGGCCGGAAATCTGGAGGTTTGGTTGACTCAGATTCAGTCACACCTGTCAGCGGGTACCTCGAGAGAGCAGATTTTGAAGTCCTTTCCTCTCCTCTTTCAGGCTGTAGGTTTTTTGGCAGATTCTTCCGCAGAGTCGGTAAGAATGTCGGCCAGGACTTCGGCTTTAGTGAACTCGGCCAGGAGAATCATCTGGCTTAAAACCTGGTCAAGGGACCCAGCCTCCAAATTACGCCATTGTGGGCTTCCCTTAACAGGCGATCATTTATTTGGCCCAGGACCGCAGGAGGCTCTGGAACACACGGCTGATAAGAAAAAGGCGTTTCCAGAGAAAAAGAGAATCCCGACAGACAGAAAATTTTTTCGTGGCCAAGGCAGGCAACAGAGTCCTAGAGAAAAGGACAGCAGGCCAAAAAACACTGGACTGGGCACAAAGGCAGAGGCAAAGGGGGAGTGCTGTTTAACTCTCCTCAACAGCCCGCAAAGCCACAGTGACTTGTGTTCCCCGGTGGGAGGAAGATTGAGGGCCTTCATCCCACAGTGGGCAGCAGTCACTTCGAGCCCCTTCATCCTGGACCTAGTGACCAACGGGTACAGGCTGGAGTTTGTTCACCAACCATCAGAAAGATTGTTGGTCACCTTTCCTCCACAAGATCGAGAGAAAGCGAGGGCTCTGGGTCTCCAGTTTGGAGACTTATTGGATCAAAAAAGTCCCGATTCCTGTTCCACAGTTAGAGCAGGGCAAGGGATTTTATCCCCATGTATTTGTGGTCAAAAAGCCGTCGGGAAAGTTGACTTATCCTGAATCTCCGGACCTTAAACAAGTCCATCAAATACAAGCATTTCTGTATGGAGACGGTTTTTACAATCAAAAACCTACTATACCCAGACTGCTTTATGGCCACGTTGGACTTAAGGGATGCCTATCTTCATATCCCTATCCATCCAGCCTACCAAAAGTTTTTGAGATTGGCAGTAAAGACTAGTATGGGGACCCGACATTTTCAATTTCAAGCCCTCCCTTTCAGTCTTTCCTCAGCCCCACGCATCTTTACGAAGGTGTTGGGGGAAGCGCTGGCTCCACTAAGGTTAAAGGCGATAACTGTTATCCCTTACTTGGACGACCTCCTGATAGTGGCAAAATCATACCAGAGTCCCTAGGCTGGCTGATAAAGAAAAAACGTCCTTGATCCCGGCCCAGAAAGTAACTTATCTGGGTTACGATTTTTGCTCAGTGAACCAAAGAGTTTTTCTTCCTCGGGAAAAGATTACCAAAGTTTTCCAGACTATGTCAGCATTGCAGACCAACCAGTCGGTCTGAGACAGGTGTCAAGGGCAGTGGGTCCTAGGACGTCATGTTTTCCCGCGGTACCATGGGCGAGACTCCGTCAGCGTCCGTTACAAATGTTTCTATTAAGAAACTGGGACGGGGATGCAAGGTCCCTGGAGTCAAGGATCCAGCTTCCCGTCAGGATAAAAAGAAGCCTGTGGTGGTGGAGAGCTGGCCAGCACCTAGCAGGAGGTCTCCCATGGTCCTTTCCCATATCCGGAAAATTACCACGGATGCGAGTTCCTGGGGATGGGGGGCCCACCTCAGCAATTCAGTAGCACAGGGAGAGTGGTCCTCGAGGGAGGTAAGGGCCTCATCCAATCAAAGGGAGCTGCTAGCAGTCCAGAGAGCCCTGCAGTCTTTTCAGATGGAGATCAAAGGTCACAACCTCCAAATTCTGTCAGACAATATCGCGACAGTCGTGTATATCAACAAGCAGGGAGGCACGAGAAGCCGGATGCTTCAGTCCATTGCCCAGGAGATCCTTTCATGGGCAGAGGGGAAACTAGCTTCAATTTCGGCTGTACACCTGAAGGGGACAAACAAATTGCCTGGCAGATTATTTCAGCCGTCACAGGATAGACCGAGACAACTGGTCCCTTCATCCCGAAGTCTTTGCAGACCTCACCAGGAGATGGAGTTATCCCGTAGCGGATTTGTTCGCAAACCGAAATAACCGCAAGACGGAGATATTCTTTTCCATGAACCCGGCAGACCAAGCCTTGGGGATCAATGCTCTGGCAAACCCGTGGCCTCCAGGCCTATGCTATGCCTTCCCGCCAATCAGACTGATTCCAGAAGTCCTCCAGGAGTTTTTGCTAGAGGAGATGAATCTCATTCTAATTGCCCCATTTCTGCCCAAGAGGCCATGGTTTTCCCTGCTACAATCTCTGGTTTCGGAGACTCCGTGGAGTCTTCTGAAAAGAGAAGACTTATTATTGCAAGGTCCAGTATCACACCCGCAGGTAGTTTCCCTAAACTTGACGGCCTGGTATCTGAAGAAAAGATATTGAGCGCCCAGGGGTTCTCTGACAAGGTAGCCAAGACTCCTCGTTAATTGCAGAAAGTCAGTTACTAGAGCCATATATTCCAAAGTTTGGAAAAGGTTTAACTCATGGTTATCTGAAAATGAAAGATTAACCCATGATATTCCATCTATTTTGGAATTTTTCCAAGAGGGTGTCGACAAAGGTCTTTCAGTTAGTACCTTAAAAGTACAGGCGGCAGCTATTAGTGTGTTCCTCCAGTTTTCTCTCCTGGAAAATCCCACTATAGCCAGATTTTTCAAATCTATCTCTAGGGCCAGACCAGTAGTGGTGAGAAGTTGTCCAACTTGGGACATGTCCCTAGAATTTCCGTTTGAGCCTCTGGGAAGTATTTCAGTTAGGTTACTTACATTAAAGACTGTGTTCCTTATAGCTGTTACCTCAGCTCGTAGGGTAAGTCAGTTGCAGGCCCTATCAGTAAGGGAGCCCTTTCTCACGATTTTTGAGGATTGAGTTGTTTTACGAACTGATCCAGGTTTTTTGTCCAAGGGGGCAAGTACATTCCACCGATCTCAGGACATTGTACTGCCAACCTTTTGTAGTTCGCCACAGGGCGACCTAGAAAGAAAATTTTGTTTTCTATATGTAAGAAGGATTCTCTTAGTCTATCTTGAGGTCACCAAGACATTTAGGAAAACTGATGCCTTGTTTGTCCTCTTTTCTGGAGTTCACAAGGGGAATAGTGCATCTAAAGCCACATTGGCTAGATGGATAAAGCAAGCCATCTCTGAAGCTTACAAAATTAGGGAGGTTCCTACACCTTTTGTTACTGCGCACTCAACTAGAGCCTTGTCTACGTCTTGGGCTGAGAGGGCTGGTGCCTCACCGGAACAAATTTGCAGGGCTGCCACATGGTCCAGTTACTCGACCTTCATTAAACATTATCGCCTGGATCTCCTATCAGCTCAGGAGCAGGCAATTGGTCGTAAGGTCCTTCAGGCAGTTGTCCCTCCCTAGACTGGTAAGTTCTGGCTCATCGTCTCATGGACTGTGCTGGAAGACGCTTGGAGAAAAGTTGAGTTAGACTTACCGGTAACTCCTTTTCTGAGAGTCTTCCAGGACAGCCGGATTCCCACCCGGTTCTGTCTGAAGTTATGTGTATTATGCATATGTTTTGCAGGGTCCTACGGTTCTTGAGAAGACTGACATGGGCCTGGAGGACCGCCCTTTTATCTGGTGGGTGTAACGTGTTTCCTGTCCTGGTAGGAGGAGCCCAAGGTCTCATTGGCTGTCCTGGAAGACTCTCAGAAAAGGTGTTACCGTTAAGTCTAGCTTAGCTTTTTCGTTCTTTTATAAATGGAAAGAACTCTGTCTTGTAAATGAGGGAGGTTTAACCATTTAACCACTTGCTGCCAGCCATATAACAAAAGGACATTGGCAATGTGGTTGCGATATCCTGACCGGACATCATATAACATGGTCAGGATAACAAGCTGCTGCTGGAGGCGTGCATCGCGGCGATCGTTGTTGTGGCGTGTCAGTCTGACACACCGCAACTCCAATCTTAGGTAAAGAGTCTCTGACAGACTCTTTACCACATGATCGGCTGCTCCTCTGACAGGGGGAGTCTGCGCTGATTGTTTATCTGCGCAGCCCCTCCTCGGATGCCCACCCAGGACCACCAGGGATGCCACCAGGACCACCAGGTATATCTTCCCTGGTGGCCATGGGTGGCAATGTGTGCCCACTTGATGCCAATCAGTGCCCACCAGCAATACCTGCCAGTGCCTCCTAATCAGTGATGCAAATCAGTGCCATCTATCAGTGCTCATTCATGCCCATCAGTGCCACCTATGAGTGCCCATCAGTGAAGGAGAAAACATACTTATTTACAAAATTTTTTAACAGAAACAAAGAAACACTTTTTTTAATCTTAATAATAATAGTATATATAAACCAGACAGGTAGACGTATACTACAAACAGCGCTAAATGTTGAGCAAAGATAAATATAGATCATGCGGCCAACTACGCACAAAAGTTTTCAAACAGAGAGGTAGAGAGTCTGTGAAGTGCTCAGGAAAAAAAAAAAAAAGTCCATCAGTGACAATACAGTCGTAACTCAGTGTGCGCCTTCCACCGGTCAGCAGAATTTCACCCTGTGTTGACACTCTCCCCCTAGGGGATCGAACTCACCAGATCTGCTAATTTTAAAAGCATCCAAGAACCAAAAGCAAAGGATCTTCTCAGCACCACTCTCTCAGTACCACTCCTGGGGGTTCAGGAGGGAGGTCACAACTCCAAACAGATGAATGCCAAAAAGAGAAAATTGTGTGCACATAGCGTAATTCTGTTTATTAAATTGTACCCCACAATCTTCATAAAAAACCCCTCATTCTATATACGTACACAATAAAAGCAGTTAAACAAGCAAAAACGTAAATGGGTAGCGTGTCACCGTTCTGGAAACCGGCCGGTTCGATATCCAGGGGAACAGTTCACTTCCTGGTTGTGGATCAGGCCGAGGTGGAACGCATACCTCACTTCCGGCGTCGTGTAAGCCACGTGTGAGGGCGTGGCTTACACGACGCCGGAAGTGAGGTATGCGTTCCACCTCGGCCTGATCCACAACCAGGAAGTGAACTGTTCCCCTGGATATCGAACCGGCCGGTTTCCAGAACGGTGACACGCTACCCATTTACGTTTTTGCTTGTTTAACTGCTTTTATTGTGTACGTATATAGAATGAGGGGTTTTTTATGAAGATTGTGGGGTACAATTTAATAAACAGAATTACGCTATGTGCACACAATTTTCTCTTTTTGGCATTCATCTGTTTGGAGTTGTGACCTCCCTCCTGAACCCCCAGGAGTGGTACTGAGAGAGTGGTGCTGAGAAGATCCTTTGCTTTTGGTTCTTGGATGCTTTTAAAATTAGCAGATCTGGTGAGTTCGATCCCCTAGGGGGAGAGTGTCAACACAGGGTGAAATTCTGCTGACCGGTGGAAGGCGCACACTGAGTTACGACTGTATTGTCACTGATGGACTTTTTTTTTTTTTTCCTGAGCACTTCACAGACTCTCTACCTCTCTGTTTGAAAACTTTTGTGCGTAGTTGGCCGCATGATCTATATTTATCTTTGCTCAACATTTAGCGCTGTTTGTAGTATACGTCTACCTGTCTGGTTTATATATACTATTATTATTAATATTTGTTTTCAAATCTTATGATTTTTTAAAACGGCTGCTGTCTTATAGATCACCCTGTATAGATACAGAGTGTTATCATCTCCCCCAGTCTTTAGTTGTGCTCTCTTTTTACATCAATTAATTTATTTGGCGCTGAGTGGTGTGCTGTAGGCCCGAGCAGACCTTACCTTGACTTTTTTTAATCTGTCTTATTTGTTTAGCAAAAAATAAAAACCGCAGAGGTGATCAAATACCACCAAAAGAAAGCTCTATTTCTGGGAAGAAAATGATAAAAATTTTGTTTGGGTACAGCATAGCATGACCGCGCAATTGTCATTTAACCGGTTCAATACAGGGCATTTTCACCCCCTTCCTTCCCAGGCCAATTTTTAGTTTTCAGCACTGTCACACTTTAAATGACAATTGTCATGTCGTGCGACGTTGTACCCCAAAAAAATTGACGTCCTTTTTTCCCCAAAAATAGAGATTTCTTTTGGTGGTATTTGATCACCTCTGCGGTTTTTATTTTCTCCGCTATAAAAACAAAAGAAGAGCCACAATTTTGAAAAAAAACACAATATTTTTTACTTTTTGCTATAATAAATATCCCAATTTTTAAAAAAAAAACAAATTTTTTCCTCAGTTTCGGCCGATACGTATTCTTCTACATATTTTTGGTAAAAAAAAAAAAAATCGCAATAAGCGTATATTGATTGGTTTGCGCAAAAGTTATAGTGTCTACAAAATACAGGATAGATTTATGGCATTTTAAAAAAAAAAATATATATATATATTTTTTTTACTAGTAATAGCGGCGATCGCGATTTTTTTTCTTGACTGCGACATTATGGCGGACACATCGGACACTTTTGACACATTTTTGGGACCATTCACATTTATACAGCGATCAATGCTATAAAATTGCATTGATTACTGTGTAAATGTGACAGGCAGTGAAGGGGTTAACCACTAGGGGGACACAAGGGGTTAAATATGTTTCCTAGGGAATGATTCTAACTGTAGGGGGCGGGGACGTACAAGGGGAGGAGACCAATCAGTGTTCCGCTGTACTGGGAACACAGATCGGTCTCCTCTCAACTGACAGGACGTGGATCTGTGCGTTTACACACACAAATCCATGGTCCGGACCGGTTAACGGGCAATCGCGGGTGCCCGGCGGACATCGCGGCCACCGGGCACACGCACCGGGTCCCGAGCAACACGGCGGGCGCGCCCGCCCCCTAGGTGGCCGGGAAGCCCAGGCCGTCATATGACGTCCACCCAGGATGGGAGATCCCATCTGTGGACGTCATTTGACAATGGCCGGGTACTGAAGTGGTTAAACAGCAACAGCACTGAAAGCTGAAAATTGGCTTGGGCAGGAGGGGGGGGAATGTGCCCGGTATTGAAGTGGTTAAAGACCAAACCTTTTCTGACATTTGTTGCTTACAAGTAAAAATCATTATTTTCTGCTAGAAATTAACTTGGAACACCCAAACATGATATATTTTTTTAGCAGAGACCCTAGAGAATAAAATGGTGGTTGTTGCAATATTTTATGTCACACCGTATTTGCGCAGCGGTCTTTCAAACGCAATTTTTTTTTTAAATACACTTTAAAATAATAATAATAAAAAAAAAAAAACTAAAAAAGATAGCCCAATTTTTTATTTATTTTTTGTATAATGTGAAAGATGTTACACTGCGAGAATCGTGGTCTTTATTCTAAGCAAAAAAAAAAAATTGCGATTCTCATTTGAGCCAAAATCGTGCAGCTCTAGTGTGTGTGTATTTATATGTGTATGTACATGTGTTGTATGCGTGTTTACATGTGTGTGTATGTATACACATTACTTTTAATCCTGGCCCCCTTTGTCTTTTTTATCAGAACTGATTTTTTTTTTTTTTTTTAAGGGCGGGTTCAAAATACCAACAAGAAAATACTATTCCTCTGAAAAGCGATGCAGGCTCAGACCACTTTTTAGAGGGAACTGACAGGCAGCGAAGAGGCAATATGTTGTGCCATGACTGGTAAAATGTTGAGAAACACTGATACAGAGAAACTGATCTTTTCATTTTCCTCCTGCAGCAGCTGAAAGCTTGCATGAGGGAGAGAAGTGGGGGGGTAATAGAAAGATCAGTTCCTCTCTATGCAGCCGGCCCCGCCGCTCCTTCTATACAGCTTCTTTCTGCTGACCCCCTATGTGCTCTCAAGCCCCCCCTGTACTTTTTCCTGGCCCCTCCCCTTGTCCTTGGTGTTCTGCCACCGGGGTCAGAGGGAAGGACCCCAGCTGGGGGTCAGGGGTGTATTTCATGGTTTCTTGCACCAGGGCCCTGAAGGTTCCAGTTACACCATTAATTTACGCATACACATTTAGATGAGTTTAGACATGTTTGCATATAAAATCTGCAGAATTTTTATGGCCCTGGATGCAGAGGTGGCCTACTTTTTTTGCGTAGCTAAAACGCAGCACACATTTTCGCAGCTAGGCATAGCTGTGTATATGGGCTCATTGAATACTATAGTGCTGCGTTTAGATGCACCCAAAACTATACGCAGTGCGCATCTAAATGCAGAATTATTTCTGCCTATGTGAATGAGACCTAAGCAGCCCCATTACCTGCACATGGGTGGCCCGGGCTGTTTTTGGAAGAACACTGGGGTACAATGGACAGAAACCTTATGGGAAGTAACAGTCTACCAACAATTTAACACACATTAAAATATTGATCAAGATAAATAATGCATGTGGACTTTTTCTCAAGCAGAGCCATTAGACAGCGTGCAAGCAATAAGCATTTTCATAATGTATCCTGTTCCGACACTAGCCATTATGGGACAGCTGTGGTAATTACAAAGGCAGTGAAACTGATCAAATCACCTGTGCAGAATAATGGAAAGCCTGAAAACATGACCTGTTGGGGCGCCTTGAGCACTGGAGTTAAGAAACACTGGTCTAGAGGAGTCCAAGCTGCTATGGGTCAGGGCTGTTTTGGTGGCAAACGGGGGACCTACTCAATATTAGGTGGGTGGTCATATGTGTGATCGCTGTATATTGGAAGAGATACTTTTGGCTCCTGGCCCACCAGGTGACTTATAAGGCAGCTGAGAGCACACCGAGGTTAAGCCGGTATAATGCAGTATTAAACAGCTCTAGACGATTGGAATAATTGTCCAAAGCAAATAAAAGGTATACAGGTCCCACAAACCCTCAGGAAAGCCTGATTAGTCATGTGAGGTACAGGGCTAAACCTACTGACACATCACAAAAAGTGAAATACAAGTTACACGCAGAGCGCATTAGAGTGAGAATAGGAAATCTGAAAGGGGCGCCACTTTAATTTTTAACAGATGCTCAAAAAGTAGAGATCGACCGATACCGTTTTTTCGCTGCAGATTATATACCGATATTTCGGCCACCTCTCAGGACAATAGCCAATATTCTGTAAATTTACATTTTTTATTTTTACACTGTCCTTTTAAATTTTATTTTTTATCACTGTTGCTGTCACAAAGGGTGCAAACATCTCTTGTGACAGTAATAGGCAGTGACAGGTACTCTTTATGGAGGGATCGGGGGTCTACAAGACCCCAAACCCCTCCTATGCACATGAAAACATTCAAAATGTCAAGTTCAGCGCTTAAAGAGGAAGTAATCCCCGCAAAAATCTCTTTTTCTAATATTTCAATTTTTTTTACCTTGCCAAGCAAGCGATCTATAAATTAGTCCTGAACGAGCATTAGAAGTACCTTTTTTATGACTTATTTTCCTGTATCTTCCAGGTATCGTCTGCGCCATTCTTTGTCCTGTTTGCTGAAGCCGATGCGGACGTCATTTCCGCCCTTAGTTCGTATCCCTGCCGAAATCTCGTGCATGCGCTGTAGCGCTGTAACCAAGCCTCGATCTCAATTGCCGTTACTACGGCAACAGAGCATTCTCAATGAGAACAGTAAATGACTATCAAGGCTAGCATCACGAGCCTTCCTCTGTGCCGTTCTGATTGTCAGATAATGACACAGCAGGCAGAGGACGCTGAAACGGCACACATTGTGTGCCGTTAATGAGGCTACCTACTGCGCAAGCGCGGGCGACGTCACAGGGCAAATAAAGACGATTTGCATCGCAAAGACAAATGTGAGTGCACTTTCACAGGCAGCGATCAGCTGCCTGTGACATGTAGATTCCATTGATGTAAAGTTGTATAGAAGGGTTTACAACCACTTTAATACTTTCTACTTTTTACAACTGGTGCCAGTAATCCAGGAAGTGATGTCATGACAGCGCTTCCGGGTTACTAGATCCGAGACCCAAAGGAAGCATCGGCTTTGTTCGGGTCTTCGGCCAGCTGGCAGACGTGCCAGCTGGTTGCTCGGGAGAGCTTGGGCGGGCAGCGGCGGCGGGGGGGCTGCTGAGCCGCATCGGTTGTTATTACAATAAAGCTGACCGCCCACTCTAAAGAACGGTACCATTGTGATGCCTGCAGCACCCTGGTAAAACCCCTTGAAGCAATATCGGGAACGATTGTGACCGATACTGATGCCAAAAAAAGTGAAAATCGGTCGATCCATACTCAAAAGGGATCTGGATATCCAGGACAGCTGGTATTAGGACAGGAGAATGGTGCCTATTGTCCTCCATACTGTCCAAATCTACATCATCACCAGACCCTGCTACCCTATTACAGCATCATGGAATCAAATTAAACCCCAATTCACAGAGCCAATGCGTATTTTCCTTCTATATTGAGTCATCTAATTTTTAAAAAGTTGGTTACAGTAAAAAAAAAAAAATAGAATTAAAAAAAAATAAATAAAAACAAACGCACAAGAGTAAAGAGTCCAAATCTTCCTTTTTGCTAGGACAATAGTAGCCGAGCCTGGCCTCTGACAGGCAGCTCTTCCCAGTCTCATCACAGCCCGGTATCCCCGAGCCCCCCTTACCTTATCAGAATCCAGGTCCGGGTCCGCCTGGCACAGCCGATACAGGAAAGATTTGGAGTCCCTGCACAGGGTCTGTCGGGTTGCCAAAAAGCACGTCCCCCCCACATTGAGCCGGACCCACTTAGACACCCCACCTCTCTCCCCCTGAGCCGGTTCACAGCCTTCATCCGCCATGTCCCTCAATCCCCCCCCAGCCGCTGACAGCCTCGGAAGTGTACGCGCTTTAATAACCTCCCCCTTCTACAGACTAGGGGTCTTCCTAGCCACTCGCCGGAAGTTCCCGATCCGGGGGACTGTGCTTAGTGGTGCACCCAGCAGGAAGTAAACAAAGGAATGCGCTTGATAGTGATTCCTAGTGTATATGAGGGAACCTGTGATTGGTTCTTCCACAGAAAGCTCACAACTGAGCTACAGAGCTATACAAATAAATCTGATTTATATTACTACGGTACACCTAGCCAGTGTTTGCTTCCTCATTCACACAACCGTAAAAATGTTACTGATGTTATTACATTAGATTGATTTCTAGCTAGGAGAAAAGTTCTCACGTAATGGATACTTGTGTAGAAGGATGAGCTCCGGTGTGTTCGCACAGGCCACGTGCAGAGCTTGCCAGGAAGTCGGCACTGCACAGCGCTAATCACAGGCAGTGAGACATTTTCCCGATGTGCGGCTGCAGAGATCGGGAAATGTCTCACTGCCTGCGATTAGCGCAGCGCCGTGCCGACTTCCTGGCGGGCTCAGCACGTGGAGTGTGCGAACACGCCGCAGCTCATCCTTACTTGTGCATAGATACCTTTAGCCGCATAAGGTTACATAATTTGTTTTTATGCTAATTTATTCCCCCCCCCCTTTGTTTAGACTTAAAGTGGAGTTCCACCCACTTTTACAACTCTTCAGCATCCCTCACTAAACTGTGCACTGTAAACAAATTGGATATTTTTTTATTTTTTTCTCAGCACCTACTGTATATCTGCTGTATTCATTTTTCACTTCCTCCTCCCTGGCCACGGCCCATTGCATCATTTCCTGTTTGCAATGCCTTCTGGGAAGGGGCGGCAACTTCCTCTGAAACTGCCGTTGCTATGGAAACCTGACCTGAAACCTATTACACTGCTTGTGCTGCACTGAGCATGTGCGAGATCTGCAAGGATGAGATCCAGGAAGAAATACAGTCTGGCTTCAGATGCCCACACTTAAGATGGCCACGGCCCGCTGTAAGTTTATAAAATAAAAACTACTGCTATAAACTAACAAAACAGACCTTAGTTTACAGACTAACTTTACTGGAATACATTAAGCTTGTGTATTATAGGGGTATTTTTATTTAAAAAATATAATTTCGGCCGGAACACCACTTTAATTTACACACTTGCAACATGTACATACCTCCCAACTGTCCCTGATTTCAAGGGACTGTCCCTCATTGGGAAGTCCCTCTGTCCCTCTTTCCTCCTCATGTGTCCCCCATTTTGGTCTGATCTTTATAGTTTCATAAAATGCACTTTTTATCTTTCACTTTCAAAAAGTGTTTCCCAGTGCTAAACCTTTCATCCAATTTCTAAATTGCTACATTTGTAAATTTCAAAAGCCAATAGTAGTTGTAAGAAAAAAAACACTTGTGGGTTTAGCTATTTTTTTTTTGTATAATTCGCCTTTAAAGGGGCGTGGCAGGGAGGGGGTCCTGAGCCTACATACTTTTGCTAATAGGTGTCCTTCGTTCTCATCTCAAAAAGTTGGGAGGTATGTGTATATATAGAGCCAGGTGCTAAGGTAAAGTGCCCTATTTAGTCAGGAAATGAAGTCCCACTAGATGACTTCAGGCTGGCCCCTTTTGTAGGTCTAGCTATGTAAAACATAAAGGGGTTTATTTACTAAAGGCAAATCCACTGTGCGCTGCAAATGTACTTGGAAGTGCAGTCGTTGTAGATCTGAGGGGGACAGGAAAGGAAAATAAAAAACAACATTTTTGCTTGCACATGATTGGATGATAAAATCAGAAAAGCTTCCATGCATTTCAGATCTTCCCCTCAGATCTACAGTGCACAATAGATTTACCTTTAGTAAATAAACCCCAATGTGTCTATACAGTATAAAATCCAGTAATACACTGTCTCACCCTTCTCTGCACATGCTCAGTTGCTCTCCATTTTTTGGCTCTGCTGAGTTTGTAGAGGCCAATCTGCTGACAGCCTTAAAACGGAATTAAACCCACCTATCCTTTACAGCCAAAAAAAGCTGCTTCTGTTTGATGTGCAACTGCCATGGTGATCAGTTATAACACCAGCCATTTGGCTTCAACACACATTAATGGCTAGTTTACACTTGCTTCAAAACAAGGCTTCGGACAGGCTTTGTTAATCTCCCTGGCGGTATGATTATTTCAGATTTTTGCGTCTCAAAGCGCTACAATTAATTGCACAGAAATTTAGCGTGTTATATTGTAGGCCTGTAATTCTTAGCAATAACACACTTAAATCTGTCCACCAAGAGTCTAGTAGATATCCCGGGTATGATGAAGTTTGAAACACAAAATCATAAATTATAAAATAATAAATAAATATAAATAATTCTAAAAAAATAATAATATAATATAATTAATTTCCCCACAATTCACTATCGCTCAATTCTGCAAGTGTTCTAATTTACTATCGCTGTTTTCTAGCTGGTCTTTAACCACTTTTGACGTAAAGCGACACTTTTTGGTTGCTATGGACAATCTCCAGTTTCCAGGCAGAAAGAACAGTATATATAATATAGAACTGCATGCAGGGCACAGGACAAAGCACTGGGGACAAAAGGGATGTGAACTGATTTCATACAGTACTGTAATCTGTAAGATTACAGTACTGTATGTGTTATGAATTTTCACTTTTTTGAATTTGCCGCCAGGCTCCGCCCCCGTGCATCGTGACGCTCACAGGGAATGGAGCCCGGAACAGAGAGGCTTCGGGAGGACGACAGAGCCCATGGACACAGTGGGGTGACATCACAGGATCCTGGGGACAAGGTAAGTATAACGCACCAGGATCCTGAGATGTAATCCTGAGTGTGGCTTGGGGTTGCTGAAATTTAACCCTGAGCCACACTCAGAAAAGCGCCAGGGAGGCTACAGCTCTCTGAACGCTAGTCAAAGCCTCCATCACTAAATAAAATGGTTAGCTTACAGTCCTGTTTACACCTTGCTTTTGCTTTGCTTCAGCTTTGCTTCAAAAATTATACCCCATGTAGCTTTAGTGGTGCTTCAAAGTGTCTTCAAAGCCTCCATAGAAGTCTATGGCAAAGCTCGCTTGGAGCCCCACGAAGCCTCACAAAGCCTCACCGAAGCCCCACCAAAGGCTCATCGAAGTCTCACTGAAGCCCCACCAAAGGCTCATCTAAGCCCCACCGAATCCTCATTGAAGCACCAAGCAAAAGCAAGGTGTAAACAGGACTGTAAGCTAACCATCTTATTTAGTGACAGGGGTTTTGACTGGTGTTCAGAGAGCTTTAACAAAGCCTGTCCAAAGCCATGTTTTGAAGCAAGTGTAAACTAGCCCTAACTGTTTTGGAAACTGTCGATAGATTTAGTTCCGCTTTATGATTTACTGCTGTTCAAGGGGCTCTGGGCTTCAACAAAATAACAGCCTCCAACAAAAAGAAACAGGAGCAAAGCTGGAGGCAATTCACAGCACACACTAATTTTGGTAGCAGAAATAAAACTGTGGAATGTATGTACTTTCCCGAAGAACATTATTTTTTTAACAAGTTGTTATGGGTAAAGTTCTGCTTTAACCCCCTCAATACACTTTCACCCCCTTCCCGCCCAAGCCAATTTTCAGAGTTTAGCGCTGTCACACTTTGAATGACATTTGCTCAGTCATGCAATGATGCAACACTGTACCAAAATGAAAATGTATCATTTTTTAAGGGCTCACGTACACAGGGCAGTTGAAAACCTTTTCTGTACGTTAAAAACCAATGGTGAAAAATGTCAATTTTACAGCTTTTACATACCAAGTTTATCAGCAGTTATAAACATTTGATGAACCAGAACAATTTCAATTTATTCTTCACAATGACTTATGATTCATGTAAAGTTGACTTTTTGGATATCAGTATCCTCAAGGAGGAAAGAAAATTGCAGGCAATACATTATTACAACCAGATAGTTTTCATCCCGAAACTCTTAAGAAGTCGATACCATACAGTCAATTTCTACGTATAAAACTAAATTGTACTACGGTTGAGGATTTTCAGAGGGAATCCGACAAGCTCACCACTAGATTATTGGCAGGAGGATACACCAGGTCCGCTCTAAGAAAGGCCTTCAACCGCGTTAAGGACACGAAGAGCCAGGATCTTATCTTTAAAGAGGGAGTCCACCTACATCAACCTAAAAAAAAAAATATTAAAAGCCAGCAGCTCCAAATACTGCAGCTGCTGACTTTTAATACATGGCCACTTACCTGTCCCAGGGTCCAGCGATGTCGTCTGCCGACCCCGATAACCCGCTCGATTCTCGCCAGCTGCCGCCGCCATCCTAGGTGAGGGAATCAGGAAGTGAAGCGTTGCGGCTTCACTTCCCCGTTCCCTACTGCGCATGAGTGAGTCGCGCTGCGCATCGTAACTGGTCCCCGCTATCTCCTAGGACCTGTGTGTTTCCCAGGAGACAGCGCGGAGGGACATGAAGAGGCATAGACTCCAGTGGGAGTCTATGCCGGAAGTGGATGCAAATACCTGTCTTAGACGGGTATCTGCACCCCCCCTGAAAGGTGCCAAATGTGACACCGGAGGGGGGGGGGTTTCGAAAAGCGGAAGTTCCATTTTTGTGTGGAACTCCGCTTTAAGTCCAAAGGCAGGAATAAGGAGGACAATATCACTAGGATCATTTTGAGATATTCTAATGAACATAACCAAGTGAGGAAAAGTATTGGTCTATTTTGACTAAGGATCCAATCCTGGGAAATTTAGTGACCAAAAATCCACAAATAACATATAAGAAAGCAGGATTCATTGGTGGAATGCTGGCACAAAGCGAATATAAAGGTAACTCGAGGATGGACCCTTGTAAACCTTGGGGTACTTACCCTTGCTGGTCCTGTTCGCAATGTGCAGTTATTGGCAAGTGGGCCTCATTGACACTGCCCAATGGGGAACTTTTCTGCCTAATGCAGCGTACACACGAGCGGACTTTTCGACCGGACTGGTCCAACAGACTTTCCGGCGGACTTTCGACGGACTTTTGACGGACTTTCCACAGACTTTTTAACGAACGGACTTGCCTACACACGATCACACCAAAGTCCGACAGATTCGTACGTGATGACGTACACCGGACTAAAATAAGGAAGTTGATAGCCAGTAGCCAATAGCTGCCCTAGCGTCGGTTTTTGTCCGTCGGACTAGCATACAGACGAGCGGATTTCTGGGTCCGGTGGAGTTACGACGTAAAGATTTGAAGCATGTTCCAAATTTAAAGTCCGTCAGACTTTCGACAGAAAAAGTCCACTGAAGGTCCAATGAAGCCCACACATGGTCGGATTGTGCACCGGATTCAGTCCGTCGGATGAGCCTGGTCGAAAAGTCCGCCCGTGTAGACACGGCATTAGCGAATTGCAGAATGCAGGGTGTGATTTACCTCATGTAGTGTCAATGTGATGCCTTCTATGTGGGCAAGACACAACAGGAATTGGGTAAATGCATCGAGAAACACATGCATAGCATGCAAATAGGCAATCTGTACTTACCCCTGAGCAGACACATTGCCAGGAGACATTACTACGGACTGCCTAATATCAATTTTACAGTTTTGGACAGAGTGCATATTCCCATCAGAGGAGGCGATTGGAATAAGAGTCTGCTCCAGCGCGAAATGCGGTGGATCAGATATCTTAAGGCTATAACTCCTCCAGGCCTCAATGAGGTAGAAAGCTTTAGGCCCTTTTTGGAGGGTTTTAAATTAGGAAAAACAGATTAACCGTAGGGAATTCCTTGATGGGATGATTCAATGAATATACAAGGATCATATTGCCCCATACACAAATATATTTTACTTCCCCAATGAGGGATATTCTTTATAAAATAGGTGGTTCCCTTTTCTTCTCTCCTTTCTATTTTCAATCCTAATCTATTCTTTTCCATAGATAAGATTTCTGTAGATAATATTTGGAGGTGGTCTCTCTCCCTCCTTGCCCCCTAATTAGATCTCTTTGTCCTTATACTCTGGGAGCTCAAATATTGATGTTACACCTTTGGGGCTTTATTCTCGTTTTGCATTTTTTTTCACTCTATGTGGGATTGAGATGTATGCGACAGTTTTTTGAGGGAATAGCACATATTGCGATTATTTATGTAATTTTGTTTGTAATGGCAGAGGCATTTCTCAGTAGGTGTAAATCATGCCTTTTTTTTTCTTTTTTGCCAGCTCTCATACAGTACATGTACCCGGCGCACAAAGGCCCTTATATTTCATATTAGGGCCGTTGTTTTCCTCTGGTTGCATTGTGAATCCAATCATTAGAGGTTTCTTTGTGTCGGCAGGTTTGTCTCCAATATGGGCGCTAATCCAGTCTCCGGATGTTGTCATCCAATAGACCGTCAGTGATGCGGCAACGCAGGATGCACCAGCGGTACGTCTGACATCATCGCGATGCGCCTGCGCAATATATGGAGACACCGGGGACTGCAGCTGGCGCCATTCCTCTCCTCCACATGATAGCTAGGGGACTCAAAATCCGGTGGAGCCGCTCCAACACAGGAGGCGCAAGTTCTACTGCTCCAGAACTTTTGGATTCCATAAGCAAACAGTCCTCAATCTGCTGCCTTAGGCTGGATTCACACCTATGCATTTTTAGTGCTTTTTGCATTTTGCACTATAGAACGTGTTCCACAGGAAACCATGTTAAATGGACTGTAGTGCAAACCTGCAAAATGCAAAAAGCACTAAAAATGCATAGGTGTGAACCCAGCCTTAAAGGATGTTTTTATACCCAATAGATGGCTTTAGAGTGTGGGTAATGTGTGTAAATAGCCTATGGTGTTTCTTTCGGTTTTGAGGGCCATATGTTTGGATCACATCCAGCAGTCCTGTACAAGGTGAGGGGCAATCTGTGCAGATCTTGGCCTTTTCACCGAGATATGGGGAATGCTTCTGTCAAAAGTTATTCAAATACGTGTTTAGAACATAAGTGTTCATGCCATATGTTTGCACCTATCGTAAATTTGTACTTTATATGGTACTCATATGAATTCTAAAATACTACACTTTGTATTTTCAGAAGTGGTATAAATCCCTGATGAAGATTCTGCTTATGCAATTACTATTCGAAACGTGTTGGATATTCCTCTACTCGTTACCATTCGGTTTTTACTGGTGGCTACATAGCAAGTAGTTGGAAAATACCACTTCAAACTTCATTCAGATGCTGCTCCTGATGTTGCGGGGGCTCCAAACTGCGTGAGAGGACCAGGGGGAGGAGGAGTTGCTACTTGACTCATCCGTTGATGCAGGCAACAGCATGTGGTGAAATTTGTGGGCTTTTTAAAAAAAAAAATTATGTTCAAAAAGTATCAGTAATGTTTTCCCCTTTAAAAACGCTTATAAACGCAAATATGGTTACAAGCATTTGGCATTTAAAAGGCTGGTAAACTACAATCCTGAAAATGCCTGTAACCTCAACTGCTTCTAAACCACTTGGTGTACATGTACACATAAGATAACATAGAGGAGAGTTGCTCCTAAACTTCAGTTTAGCAGCTGTAGTGTACATGAGGCCTAAGGCCTCATGTACACAGGCGTTAGAAAAAATTAACTGCATAGCCACTACCAATGCCACGAAAAAGAGGCTGTAAAAACACATAGTCATTATTGCGCGTTTAGCCTCGTTAGCATTTAGCAGCATTTCTCTGTCTCTATTTAAAATAAATGGTTCCCTATGAAAGCCGTCTCCTGATCCAAATTTTAGCCCATTGATTTGAATGGAAGTCACATCCAAGTCAAATCATCATGATCTGGTTTGTGCTCTGAGGATCTTGAAGGAGAACGACAAAAACAGAACATACCATAGCTCAACTCACCAACCAGTATGCCAACTGACCAAGTTAACCTGTCCAACAGTCTGCATTAAAAACAGGGGTTTAGTTAGCACGCATTTGCAAACGGTTTATTCTTGAAGGGGAACCCCACACCAATGTATTTATTTTTTTAAACAGCATGGGGTCCCTCCCAAGATCCATACCAGGCCCTTTGAGTGTGGTATGGATCTTGAAAGGGAACCCCATGCCAAAATGGAAAAAAAAAACCCGGTGTGGGGCCCCCAAGACTTTTTAAGGGGAAACCCTGTGCCAAAAAAAAAAATGCTGTGCGGTCCACCCTGAAATCCATACCAGCCCCTTATCTGAGCATGCATACCAGGCCACACGCCCTCAACATGGGGGGTGTGGGTGCTTTGGGGCAGGGGGGCTCGGTGCCTTCCACCCCAAAGCACCTTGTTCCCATGTTGATCTGGGCGGTGGTTGTTGGAGTCTGCGGGCAGGGGGCTTATCGGAATCTGGAAGCCCTCTTTAAAAAGGGGCCCCCCATGTGAATGAGTATGGGGTACTTTGTACCCCTACCTATTCACCCTAAGAAAGGCAGTGTAGTGTAAATAAAAACAAGAGATGGTTTTGACAAGTCCTTTATTGAAAATCTTCCTCCGGTGTTCTCCCTCAGCTGTTCTGATGCTCCTCCACATTGAAGGCGGGTGGCCTGGTATGGTCCAGGAGGGGGGCAGTCGCCCCCCCCCCCTTTGCTCACCTGCCGGGCTGCATGCTCGGATAAGGGTCTGGTTTAGATTTTGGGGGGACCCCACTGTGGTTTTTTTGGTGTGGGTTTTCCCCTCAGAACCTTCTTAAAGTCTTGAGGTGGGGACCCTACGTTGTTTTTTTTTTCCATTTGGGCGTGGGTTTCCCTTTCAAGATCCAAACCAGACTCAATGGGCCTAGTATGGATCTTGGGGTGGGACCCCATGCCGTTTTTTTTTTTGTTTTTTAGTTTGGCTTTGGGTTCCCCTTCAAGATCCTCAGAACTCAAAATGATCCGACTTGGATGCGACTTCCATTCAAATCAATGGGCTGAAAGAGCAGCTAAACGCTGTACGTTTAAACACATTTACAAGCAGTTACAAACATTTGGCATTTAAAAAGCCAGGAAACTACAGTCCTGAACGTGATTTCTCTGCTTTAAAAAACAAAAAACGCCTAAACCTCTACCTAGTATAAACGACTGAGTGTACATGTACACATAGGTTAACATTGAGGAGAGTTCAGGGGCTGCTGAAAAAAACGCCCAACTGCTCCTAAACATGAGTTTAGCAGCTGCAGTGTACATGAAACCTAAGACAGGCAGAACTTTCTTTTGCTGGTATTTAATCACCTATGGGTTTTTTATTTTTGCTATTTTTACATTTTGCAAATAAGTAATCTTTCTTCATAAATTTAGGCCACAATTTAACCTGCTACATTTCTTTGGTAAAAATAACCCAAATCAGTGTATATTATTATTATCTCTGTGTGAAAGTTATAGAGTCTACAAGCTACAGTACTCTCAAGGAATTAATAAATTAGACTGTGTGGACTGCACAGTAGAAACCAGAAACATATATAAGTGAATAAAAATTGTGTTTATTTACATAAGTGACAGATAAGTGAATATAACAGTGCACAACCAACCACAAGACCCACAAACAACAAAACAGTATATACAATAAAATGGGAGATACCGGAACGGTAAACAGAAGCCAGGCCAGAGTCATACACCGGGAGATCAGCAGATGGTAAGGACGGGAAACCAACAGGACAGGGAGAGGGTGGATGGATGGATGGATGGGATACAGGGCAGGGATCCAAGGTAACCAGGAACAGAAGGGACAGGACCAGGAAGGGCTCAGGATAGGGATTGAATCAGATCAGGTCAGGTCAGGGCAGGGTAGATGCAGGCTCAAGGTCAAAATAACAGGCAGCAAGGTCAGAATGCAGGGAGAGAGACACCAAGGCAAGGATGTGAGGGCTTGCCAGGTATTTATCAGACTGCAGTGATTTGACCTCACGTTACACCACACTGCCGGAATACACCTGCTGGTGGACACCGGTATTACAGCCCAAGGATGCAATAGTGCCACCAGCAGGTGAGTCCTCTTATTACAGGTCTTAGGTGTTGGAAGACACCCGCTGGTGAACACTGATACTGCGATCCAGGAGACTGATAGCGCCACCAACGGGTGAACCTTTTCATGACAGTACCCCCCCTCAAAGGAGCGGCCTCCGGACGCTCCAACTAGATGAAATTGTCCAAAGTTCATGGCCTCAAACCGAACAGATGAGGGCATGTCAGGCTGGGCATCAGGTACTTCAGGCTGGGCATCAGGCACCTTAGACTGGGCAGCGGATACATCAAACTGGACAGCGGGCACATCCGAGCAGACACATCCGAGCAGACAGCGAGCACATCCAAGAAGACAGCGGGCACATCCAAGAAGACAGCGGGCACATCCAAGAAGACAGCGGGCTCCGGGTCATCAGGCCAAACAGCGAGCACCATAAGGGCAGGCTGGATCACAGGCACTGGCTCAACAAACTGGGTAACGGGCCCCGGCCCAGTGGGCTGGGTAACGGGCCCCGGTTCAGCGAACTGGACACCAGGCACTGGTTCGGCAAGCCGAATAACGGGCACTGGCTTAATGGGCACCGGTTCAGCAGACTGGGTAACGGGCACCAGTTCAGCAGACTGGGTAACGGGCACCAGTTCAGCAGACTGGGTAACGGGCACCAGTTCAGCAGACTGGGTAAAAGGCACCGGTTCAGCAGACTGGGTAACGAGCACCAAAACTTCAGGCTGACACACGGGAACCGAAACTCCAGGCTGACACACGGGAACCGAAACGCCAGGCTGAAACACGGGCACCGAAACTCCAGGCTGACACACCAATATCAAGACATCCGGCTGAAAGGCAGGCACCGAGACATCAGGCTGGAAGGCAAGCATCGAGACATCAGGCTGGAAGGCAGGCACATCAGACTGGAAAGCGGGCACAGACTGGAAAGCTGGCACAGACTGGAAAGCGGGCACAGACTGGAAAGCAGGCATCGAGACATCAGGCTGGAAGGCAGGCACATCAGACTGGAAAGCGGGCACATCAGACTGGAAAGCGGGCACATCAAACTGGAAAGTGAAGACATCAAGCTGGAAGGCAGGCACCGAGACATCCGGCTGGAAGGCAGGCACCGAGACATCAGGCTGTAAGGCAAGCATTGAGACATCAGGCTGGAAGGCAAGCATCGAGACACCAGGCTGGAAGGCAGGTACCAAGACATCAGACTGAGAAGCGGGCACATCAGATGGGGAAGTGGAGACATCAAGCTAGAAGGCAGGCACCGAGACATCAGGCTGGAAGGTGGGCACATCAGACTGGAAAGCGGGCACATCAGACTGGAAGGCAGACACATCAGACTGGGAAGCGGGCACATCAGACTGGGAAGCGGGCACATCAGACTGGGAAGTGGAGACATCAAGCTGGAAGGCGGGCACCGAGACATCCGGCTGGAAGGCAGGCACCGAGACATCAGGCTGGAAGGTGGGCACATCAGACTGGAAAGCGGGCACATCAGACTGGAAGGCAGGCATCGAGACATCAGGCTGGAAGGTGAGCACATCAGACTGGAAAGCGGGCACAGACTGGGAAGCGGGCACATCAGACTGGAAAGCGGGCACAGACTGGGAAGCGGGCACATCAGACTGGAAAGTGGAGACATCAAGCTGGAAGGCAGGCACCAAGACATCAGGATAAGGCTGGAAGGCAGGCACCGAGACTTCAAGCTGGAAGGCAGGCATCAAGACATCAGACTGGAAAGCGGACACATAAGGCTGGAAGGCAGGCACATCAGGCTGGAAGGCATCACCGAGACATCAGACTGGGAAGCTGGCACATCAGACTGGGAAGCGGACACATCAGTCTGGGAAGCGGACACATCAGACTGGGAAGTGGACACATCAGGCTGGAAGGCAGGCACATCAGGCTGGAAGGCAGGCACATCAGACTGGAAGGCAGACACCGAGACTTTGGGCTGGAAGGCAGACATCAAAACATCAGACTGGGAAGCGGGCACATCAGACTGGAAGGCAGGCACATCAGGCTGGGCGGCAGATGGTGGCACAGCAGGCTGGGCAGCAGACGTTGGCACATCAGGCAAAACAGCAGGTACTGGCACAACAGGCTGAACAACGGGTACTGGCACAACAGGCTGAACAACAGGTACATCGTACTGGTCAGTGGTCACTAGAGCGACAGACTGGGTAGCAAGCACTGGGACGTCAGACTGGGTAGCAGGCACTGGGACGTCAGACTGGGTAGCAGGCACTGGGACGTCAGACTGGGTAGCAGGCACTGGGACGTCAGACTGAGTAGCAGGCACTGGGACGTCAGACTGGGTAGCAGGCACTGGGACGTCAGACTGGGTAGCTGACACTGGGACGTCAGACTGGGTAGCTGGCACTGGGACGTCAGACTGGGCAGCAGGCACTGGGACGTCAGACTGGGCAGCAGGCACTGGGACGTCAGACTGGGCAGCAGGCACTGGGACATCAGACTGCGCAGCAGGCACTGGGATGTCAGACTGGGTAGCAGGTACTGGGTTGGCAGACATAGGTGGGTCATCAGGTTCAACTGGCGTGAACGCAGGCTGGAATAGGTTGGTTGGTGTGGAGGCAGGTTGGTTTACTGGCTGGATTGTGTGGGTCGGAAAGAACTTTCATTTCTTTTTTGTTTTAGCCACTGCAGCTTTGTATGTAGGTGCATGGCTGTAAGAAAAGAAAGTAGTTGGGCAAAAAGAAGACCAAGGAACAGTGGCTGGAGGAGGGTTTGGTGGGATTGTTACAGGTGGAGGAGAAGAGGCAGGTGGATTGAAAGCAGGATAGGTGCAGTGAGTAGAGACTGGGTAATAATACTTGGTGGAAAGCTGTGTATACTGAGCTGTAGCTGAGGTTGCCATGAGCAATGGGGGAATAGATTCTTGGGAAGGCAGGTGATTAATGGCAGGGCTGGGTTGTTGTGGCTTGGCTAAATAAAGGAGATCTGACCATGCCTGTAGCACAGGTTGAACAAACATTGATTCGCACACAGCCTGACTAACCAGCGATTGCACTGAATGGATGCAATCAGACAACACCTGCTGTGAACAAGAGGCATAACGTTCCATGAAAAAGGCTGGATCATCCTCTAATAACCACACCAGAGACTCAACCTGATCAAAACTGAAGGGGGGAGAAAAATCATCCCTGCCCTCTTGAGTACTGGACAAGGCTAGCTCTGCACACAGCTGAATCAGGGGCTGAACATTTTCAAATAGCATACCGCCCTGATCCACCAGAGAATGGGCCAGACGGATACACTCTAATAGTTGATCCCTGGCCCACTCCTTCAATACCAGACGGCAATAACAATTATCCTCAGTTACCAATGAGGTAAGATAAATCACTATTTCTGCCTACATTTTCAAAAAGGCTCCTCAGTGCAGTCATGTCTGGTAGGGATGGCCTTGGTGTACTGTCAAGGAATTAGTAAACCAGACTGTGTGGACTGCACAGAAGAAACCAGAAACATATATAAGTGAATAAAAATGGTGTTTATTTACATAAGTGACAGATAAGTGAATATAACAGTGCACAACCAACCACAAGACCCACAAACAACAAAACAGTATATACAATAAAATGGGAGATACCGGAACCGTAAACAGAAGCCAGGCCAAGGTCATACACCGGGAGATCAGCAGATGGTAAGGATGGGAAACCAACAGGACAGGGAGAGGATGGATGGATGGGATACAGGGCAGGGATCCAAGGTAACCAGGAACAGAAGGGACAGGACCAGGAAGGGCTCAGGATAGGGATTGGATCAGATCAGGGCAGGGCAGGGTAGATGCAGATTCAGGCTCAAGGTCAAAAAACACAGGCAGCAAGGTCAGAATGCAGGGAGAGAGACACCAAGGCAAGGATGTGAGGGCTTGCCAGGTATTTATGAGACTGCAGTGATTTGACCTCACGTTACACCTGAGCGCAGAGGGTGCTGTCTGCTCCACACTGCCGGAATACACCCGCTGGTGGACACCGGTACTATGGCCCAAGGATGCAATAGTGCCACCAGCAGGTGAGTCCTCTTATTACAGGTCTTAGGTGTTGGAAGACACCCGCTGGTGGACACTGGTACTGCGATCCAGGAGACCGATAGCGCCACCAACGGGTGAACCTTTTCATGACAAGTACATACTGTATATTTGAAAACTGATCAATCCTAATGTACTGACGGCCTATCTAATTTCTTGAGGCCCTAAAATGTCAGTATGGTACAAAAAACCCCCAAATGACCTCTGTTTAAAAAGTAGACTCCGCAATGTATTAAGTAAGGAGCATGGTGAATTTTTTGAAGGTGTCATTTTTTTTCCACAGTTCTTCGAGAATTTAAGAGATTATATAAAATTTTCATTTTTTTTCAAAAAATTGGATTTTTAACAAGTTAATTCTCACACACGGCATAGGCACACTTGCAATTACACCCCAAAATAAATTGGGCTACCCATCTCAAATAAGAGGATACTACATGTGTGAGATTTTTTTCACAGCCTAGATGCAAGATGCATAGAGGGTCCAAAATCCAAGAAGCACCTTTGGGTTTTTAAGAAGTATAAATTACACATCTAATTTCCTGACTGCCTATCACATGTTTGAAGGCCCTGGAGCACCAGGGCCGTGGAAACACCCACAAAATGACCCCATTTTGGAAAACAAACACTCCTAGGTATTTTCTATTGGGCATAATGAGTCTTTTGAACATGTCATTTTTTGCCACAAGTTTTTGAATAATTGTGGAAAGAAAATTAAAACTTTTTTTGTAAATTTTTAAGACATCTTTAATACATAGCATGTTGATGCTAAGAATTACACCCCAAAATACATTCTGCTACACCTACTGAGTTTGGCATTTCACGGATTCGCACTCTGAATCCTAATCAGACAGTGAAAGCTCCCTGCTGCTCTCATCTGTCATGCTGAGGGTATAAAAAACCTTCTCGCATGTGTAAATTTTTTTTGGACATGGCTGGCTCTGGTGGCACCAGACTGCTGTGACTATGACAATGGGGCAGATGTGGCTGAAACAGCGCACTGAGGACAGCTGCACTGGTGTGCTAAATCAAGACACCTATGAAGCTGCACTGGTGTGGCTTACAGGACACTGATAAGGCTGCAATGGCGTGGCTGATCAGGACACTGATGAGGCCGCATTGGCGTGGCTGATCAGGACACTGATAAAGCTGTACTAGTGTGGCTGATCGGGACACTGATGAAGCTGTACTGGCGTGGCTGATTGGGACACTGATGAAGCTGTACTGGCGTGGCTGATCAGGACACTGATGAAGCTGCATTGGCGTGGCTGATCAGGACACTGATAAGGCTGAATTAGCGTGGCTGATCAGGACACTGATGCTGCACTGGCATGGCTAATCAGGACACTGATGAGGCTGTATTGGTGTGGCTGATCAGGACACTGATGAGGCTGCACTGGAGTGGGTGATCAGGACCCCGATGAGGCTACACTGGTGTGGCTGATCAGGACACCGATGAGGCTACACTGGCGTGGCTGATCAGGGCACTGATGAGGCCGCATTGACATGGCTGCACTGGCGTGGCTGATTAGGACATTAATGAGGCTGCATTGGCATGGCTGATCAGGACACTGATGAGGCTGCACTGGCATGGCTGATCAACACACTGATGAGGCTGCATTGGTGTGGCTGATCAGGACACTGATGAGGTTGCACTGGAGTGGCTGATCGGGACACTGATGAGGCTGCATTGGTGTGGCTGATCAGGACACAGTAAAAATCACAGTATGTAAACACACTCTGTGATCCTCCACCAATAGTCTCTCCTTCCCTCGCACATGGTCTCTGAGGATAACCGTCAAAGGCATTTTGTTTCCTGCTCTCATCTCATGCTGAGGATTTGAAATGCCTTCTCGCTTGTGTAAAAAATTTTTGTACATGGCTGACTCTGGTCACTGCATACAGATGAGGCTGCACTGGTGTGGCTGATCAGAACATTGATGAGGCTGCATTGGCATGGTTGATCAGGACACTTAGGCAAGCAACAGGATCTGAGTAAAGACGCTGTGATTCTTACCATCGGCCACCAATACTTTAGAGAGTGCAGGTTTACCAATCAACAAAGCTGTCAGTTTCACTTACAGCCATCATTAACTCAGAAAAAAAATAAGAATGGAGGCCATCATGAATAGTCAGCAACAATTCCAGGGTGAATTGTTAGTTTCATTCGTGGCTACCATTACAACAAGATCTGGTTGGTGGTCATTTCTTGAAGGGAGTTAAATAGTATGTTTCTGTATACGTCTCCCAGTGATTAAGGGTGAGGACTGCAGCCAATTATAGAGGCTTTTTAGTCAATCAAGGCAAATCTTGCCAAAAATCACTTGCAGTCTCTATATCTCAGTATGGACCTGTTTGTCCCCATCATACATCAGGTCAATCTATCTGTAATTTTACACAAATACAGTGCCTTGAAAAAGTTTTTCTACCCCTTACATTTTCCAAATTTTGTCATGTTACAACCAGAAATGACAATGTATTTTATTGGGATTTATTGTGGTAGATCAACACAAAGTGGCACATAATTGTGAAGTGGAAGGAGAATGATAAATGTTTTTCAATTATTTTTACAAATAAATACGGTATCTGAAAAGTGTGGCGTACATTTGTAGCCAGCCCCCTTTACTCTGATACCCCTAACTAAAATCTAGTGTGTAATTTATTCTTAATATAAATACAGCTGTTTTGTGAAGCCCTCAGAGGTTCGTTAGAGAACCTTAGTGAACAAACAGCATCATGAAGGCCAAGGAACACACCAAACCAGTCAGGGATAAAGTTTTGGAGAAGTTTAAAGCAGGGTTCGGTTATCAAAAAAATATCCCAAGCTTTGAACATCTGCCGGAGCACTGTTCAATCCATTATCTGAAAATGGAAAGTATAGCTCAACTGCAAACCTAACAAAACATGGTCATCCACCTAAACTGATAGGTCGGCCAAGGACAGCCTTAATAATAGAAGCAGCCAAGAGGCCCATTGTAACTCTGGAGGAGCTGCAGAGATCCACAGCTCAGGTGGGAGAATCTGTCCAGAGGACAAACTATAGTTGTGCACTTCACAAATCTGGCCTTAATGGAAGTGTGGCAAGAAAAAAGCCATTGTTGAAAGAAAGCCATAAGAATTCCCGTGTGCAGTTGCGAGAAGCCATTTGGGGAACACAGCAAACAAGTGGAAGAAGGTGCTCTGGTCAGATGAGACCAAAATTGAACTTTTTAGCCTAAAAGCAAAACGTTATGTGTGGAGGAAATTTAACACTGCCCATCACCTTGAACACACCATCCCCAACGTAAAACATGGTGGTGGTAGATCATGTTGTGGGGATGCTTTTCTTCATCAGGGAAAGGGAAGCTGGTCAGAGTTGATGGGAAGATGGATGGAGCCAAATACAGGGCAATCTTAGAAGAAAACCTGTTAGAGCCTGCAAAAGCTTTGAGATTGGGGCAGAGGTTTACCTTCCAGCAGGACAATGACCCTAAACATACAGACAGAGCTACAATGGAATTTTCCTTTCACTTCACAATTATGTGCCACTTTGTGTTGGTCTAGCACATAAAATCCCAATAAAATACATTTTTGTTTTTGGTTGTAACATGACAAAATGTGGAAAATTTCAAGGGGTATGAATACTTTTTCAAGGCACTGTAACAGAAACAAACAAATATTGCTATATCACATGTCTTAGAGCAGCGATGGCGAACCTTGGCACTCTAGATGTTTTGGAACTACATTTCCCATGATGCTCAACTACACTGCAGAGTTCATGAGCATCATGGGAAATGTAGTTCCAAAACATCTGGGGTGCCAAGGTTCGCCATTACTGTCCAAAGGCATCCAATAGGAATATAATTTTTCCTACTCTCCTCCCACTGGAGCTTATTTCAAATTATCTTCAACTATCAGTGTTTCCGTTCTTTTGTAAATTATCACCTTACAAACACTTCTAGAAGGATTGATGGACCTAACCAAGACTCACCACTTGTGCACCATTAAAGAAGGACCCCAACTAAACAAGCAAAAAGAAAAGAAGGATTACATTTTTGGGATAATCTCCTATTGTCTTAATTATTAGCACTTGCCTCACGGTTTATTTTGTTAAAGATTTTATATATACACACACACACACACACACACATATACATACATACACACACACATATTTGAAAGTTCTGCAGGCAGTTTGGATTTAATAGGGCCATCCCTGAGTCACTGAGGTAGCTTAACTCTGTGAATGTTTCTTTTTAAATTCTTTTAGCTACTCTGTGCAGGATGTGGGCTTGCGATGGGGCGGGGGAGCGGCCCCGTCACAGTGCCATCTGTCAGTGTCTGTTTTGCGCCTGGACGGGGCGACGTTATACGTCACCCCTACTTGACGCAATGGAGAGGAGTACAAGTAGACCCATGCGGCATGGGTTAAGTTGCTGGAGTCCCTAGGAGCCACACTGTCCACGCACACAGGTACAACTACTTTGATCCAGAGATACTACCAATGCAGTGCATTACATTGCCTTAAGAGGTGCCATGCTCCAGTCCTTGGAGGTTAATATTTTTCTATATACTATTTACATCCATTTGTAGATTGGATCATCCAAGGTTATATCAATACCTTGCCTTGCTCAGGAGTCTGCATATATACGGACCCAACAGCAGATACAATTTTAATTTTCTCCTATCACACTTATGGTAGGACAGTTTAAATTAATCTTTCTTTCAGAAACTATATTTTGGGCTTTTTCTTTATCTCTATAGGGCTGTAGGTAGAGAACTCTAACTTTGGATACAGCCATATATTCGCAGCTGCACTTTGTTGGACACTATAGGCTCCCAGTGGTCCATTTAACAGAAACTCTCTATGTAAGCACATATTTTGTCTTTTTATGAAATGTCCAAATAATTAGATTTAACTAAATTATTCCTAGCGACATGCATTGTTATTGACATGTCACATCAATATGTTTTGATCATTTCGTAGGTAATATAGATTTTACAACGGTACATAAGCCATTCAATGCTACTCCTTTCTGTGGGCGATTTGGTTTGGTCGGTGTCTCTCCCCGGGAGGGCCTTGGTGCCCAATGACTCGCTCTGATATCATCTACTATGATTGGTTTCTGAATCTCCTAAGCATTGGAGCCAGAGCCTGCTGGTTGAGAATTTTCTGCCACCCACTTGGATGCACCCATGTATGTATATATGTATCTGCTTCATTGTATTTTATGCACTTTTTCAAGTCTGAGATCTGTTTAACTAATATATATATTTATATTTATTCATTAGAGAAAAATGTCCACACATGTTCCTGAGGAAGCCGCAAGGTGAAACATGTAGAATTTATGTGTAGAAAAATTTAATATGGGGAGAAATTGCATAGAGAAAACGACCCCTGTTTATTTCTATGTGATTGTTTTTTTCTGTCTTTTCCCTTGTTTTGTAATAAAATATTCTATTTCATTATATTTTGTTGTGATACATTTATTTTATCGTAACAAGGGCCTAAAAAGTCCCATATTCCCAATATGGTTTTTTCTTTGTTCTTTCTTAAAGGGACGACGGTGCCAAATTAACAAATCTGTGTCTTGATCACTCTGATTCATCACCCCTAAATGTTACGATTGTTATATTTAACATTGAAAATGAATGACAATCAATAAAGATTTTTTGAACAAAAAAAAAAGAAAAAAGAAGCTGGCAATGAAATGTCATTTGCGGCAAATTAAAATGTATACATTTTTTGTTTTCTTTGAAAATGTTCCTTTTGCTTTAGTACATCCTACAGCAATAGTCTTGTATAGAATTTAAGGGGGTACCTCACAAAAAAAGCAAAGCAAAAAAAAAGCATAAGAAAGGTTTCTTATCTTGATTGCTTACTCAGATGCTGCTGGCTAGTAACTCTCCTAATCTAGCATTCAACTTGCTTTCACAGAGTCACACAGGAAAGACCTATTTTAGGTCCATTCAAGTCTCTTATTTTAACTGATGAAGGGGTAGTATCGTTGACTTATTAGTGCAAACGAATCAATTGATTTGGACTCTTATCATTCAGTCTGGTACTCCTTGCATTGGGACACGTTTTTTTCCAAAGAAGTACTGTCAGGGGATCCTAGAAGTCCTGGCAGAGATTCTGCAAGCACCATTAGAATTACTGTCAGAATTATGGAATAAAAATAAAAGTACTGTTAGAGATTTTGCTTACACCATTGGAAGTCCTGGCAGGGATTCTGCAAGCACCATTGGAGGTCCTGGCAGGGATTCTGCAAGCACCATTGGAAGTCCTGGCAGGGATTCTGCAAGCACCATTGGAAGTAGGGATTCTAACAATGTAATTGGAAGTCCTGATGGACTTGGAAGAACTATAACAGTGTAGGTCCACTTTAAATATCCTCACTCACACAAATAAATGCTCTTGCTTTACTTAGTGTTTGATTGTGTGTTGTAATCTTTAGTAGGTTATGTTTAAGGCCGAAGCAAGCCCTATGTGCACCTATAGTCTTTATCTTTGACCATAAATGTTTTTGCAGAGCAGGCTAAAGCCTCGTAATCACGGCCCGACTGTTGGACAACCAAGCGCAGTGGTGGCTTGTGCACTGTGGGCGCACGGGCGCCGCCTCCCCATCCATGTGCCCGGCCCCTTTCAGGACAACAGACGCATGTATTCCTATGGTGGGGGCGGGAGGGGGTGGTACTTTTTGAAGCACCTGATTAGAGCCAGAGGCTCTAATAGGCTTCAAAATAGAGTGGGCTCGGGGCGCAGAGAGTGCGCCCTGATCCCACTCAATTCACACTAACCTTCCTCCCCGCCAATCAGGAGGCAGGGCGCCAGACCTGTCTCCTGATTGGCCAAAGTGCCAGGCAACCCTATTGAATGCCTGGTGCTTAGGAAGTGGAGCGGAGGTCACTGCCCCTCTGGTGCATTGCAGAGGAGCTGTGCGCGCAGGGGGAAGGGGTTGGGGGGGCTGCCAGAGCCGTGAGCCCCGCAAGTAGGGGGGGGTCGTTTGCAACAGTGGCTGCATATTATGGGCACAAGTGGCTGCATATACTGGGCACAAGTGGCTGCATATACTGGGCACAAGTGGCTGCATTTGATGGGCACAAGTGACTGCATATGATGGGCACAAGTGACTGCATTTGATGGGCACAAGTGGCTGCATATAACGGGCACAAATGGCTGCATTTGATGGGCACAAGTGGCTGCATATGATGGGCACAAGTGGCTGCATTTGATGGGCACAGTGGCTGCGTTTGATGGGCACAATGGCTGCATATGTTGGGCACAAGTGGCTGCATATGATGGACACACGTGGCTGCATATGATGGGCACAGTGGCTGTATATGATGGACACAATTGCTGCAATTGATGGGCACAATGGCTGCAATTGATGGGTGCAGTGGCTGCATTTGATGGGGGGGTTCTTTATCAGTTTGTTTTGGCCCCCCCAAAAAATTTTGAGCACCAGCCGCCACTGACTGAGCGTCTGGTTTTTTTCAAAAAGGCGTGTGCAGGATTTTGTCTAGCATACTAACTATCCGCAAATTGTCGTTTGACAAACACGAACATAGTACCGTACTATGAGAGTATAAAGAGGAAGTTAATTTCTCAAGCGCCACCCTTTGGGCCCCTTCTGCTAATTTCATGTTAGTAGAAGTTTGGTGAGTTTTGATTCTCGATTTTCAGATTGTACAAAACAAATGCCTTTTAAAATACGTTTGGCATAACTACATGCAAAGCAGCTTCAATATTATCCCATTAAAGAAGATGAGAATTTTGACATTTCATCAATTGCCACGTCACGAATGTTAATTCTAGATTACGAACGGTAGTTTACAAGACCAAACTTTTCCCAGTTGTTCCTTGATTCCGAGCATGCGCGGTTGTACTTTCGTCTTTGGTGTGACGATTTCTGTACTGACCATCCGAAAATCAGACGTTGAGTTCACATCAAAGATTTTATAGCCTGCACATCCAGCTTTTGTCTGATGTAAAAGTCAAATCGTCTGTCGAATGCACTGTACTAATGATCTGACAGCTCATCTTCAGACTTTTCCCTTCTGATTTTTGTACCGTATGTATGAGCCTTTAGGCTCCATTCACACTTGAGCGTATCAATTTACTGCCAATTTTTAAAGCTTTTTTTTGCAGCTTTTTCAAAGCAGTTTAGAAGCATATTACAAGCATTTTTAGGCTTCAGGTGTTTTTGTTTAGCCAATAGAAAGCACTAGGGAGAAGAGAGGAAAAGGAAATTAGAGACATAGAGCTGCTATTTGAGGGTTTTACGAGCAATTTTCTGCTCAAGTCAGCCATTTCTATTGAAATCTATGGGGCCAAAAACACTTGTAATCTGCCAAAAAAGAAGCTCATGCACTTTTTTTGAGCTTCAGTGGTTTTGCTTCAGGCGACAAAACGCTCATATGTGAACAGGGGCCATGGAAATGAATGGGATTTTGCTTGTTGAGCGTTTTGGAGCTTCAGAGCTAAGCCTTTTACAAGCTGAAAAACGCTTAGGTGTGAACAGGGCCTAAGAGAAAGTTGGGTGTAAAAGAATTTATTGTTTTTCATCTTCTAAAAAAAGCAACAAGTTCCACAATCAAACTTCCTTAAAACATGTTAAGTTAAGTTATAAGAGGTAGGAGCTTGTTAAATAGTGAGGTCATTATAGAAATTACAGGAGCAATTTAAATAAGTACCTATAGTCAAACCTCCCACGTTTCTGAAATGAGAAAGAAGGATACCTTTTATTTTAAATGATGTAGGTAACAACTACACCCCTGCCATTCCTCCAATTATGGAGCACCCAAGGAATATGTCAAAAATAGTTGTTTACACCAAGTGTTTTTTTTATTTTTTGCCAATGTTATTTTGTTTATATTTTGCTTTCAAAATAAGAAGTGCACTAGTTTAGAATTTGAATGCCATTTTTAGTGTAGTATAACACTGTAGGGCATATGATTCTGCAGATAAGTATACCTTCATAAGACATGGAAAGAAGAAAGAAATGTCTGCACATCCAGAACTTCCGATTGCCTTTTATTTTGCTTCACAAAGATAACACCAAACTGTGGTCACGTAGACGCGTTTCACACATACATCTTGTGCTTAATCATTAACCATAAGCCATAATCTTAATCATAAGACATACTCTGGACAGAAATAAATTACAGTAATGAGGCATTTCTTGTAGAGATAGCATTCAGCAATTTGACCACTAGAGGACACCAAGCCACTCAACCAGCAAAAAAGAAAGCTTAGTTTATGAATTACTTTTTTTTTATTGCTGTTTCAGACCTAGAAAGTCAATTAGCAGTAGATATTTACAGCAGTAATAAATCCAAAGCCAATAATGTAAAATATTGCAGCTTACCAATTATTAGATGTAGTGGCTGCATCAGTTTTCTTTTCATCTTTGTTTTTTCCTCTGTTTTTACCTGGTGATCTGGCCAGTAACCCACCTCCTGTATTAGAGGGCCCCCACTCTGGATGAAGGAGTACAGGGACCACCTTTGGTCAGCAGCATTGTCAGTCTGGTGGGAGGGGAGTGTTAGATGTACTAGCAGATTTAAAAACACTAACAAATTAAAGACAAATCCCAGCTAACACTTTATATAAGCAGTTACAGCAAACCGTTTTTTTTTTTTTTTCATTTTGGGATAAAGGTTTTACATAGTTAAAAGCCGATCATTGTAAACACTCCTGCTATTGTTAAATAGTTTGTCTTATCTCTGTAACTGATACATTCTGCTGGAGAGCTTGTTCTTCTGAACAACAACAGACCTACTGGCTGGATCACCAGATGGAAATAAAAAAAATAAAGCCTAAAAAGGTAAATGAAGGCTATCACATCTAAGAAATGGTAAGCTGCAGTATAATAAATGTTTTCTTTTGGGTTTAATAAGGTTGCTCATTGTAATATATTTGCAATTTGCATGTAATCTTCGTTTCCATGCTGAATACATTCCCTAGAAATCATTTTTCCAGTAATAATTTGGTTTTTCATTAGTAACCAAATGAGTTATACACACAGTATGAAAGATGCATTTCTTATATATTTGTGTGTTGTGCATGATTAGGGGAAACTTGTAGTGAGAGAATTTGAAGGCTGCCATTGTACACATCTAATACTGAAAATGTTAGTTCCCTGGTTTTCATGCTGATCCAATGGCTACAATATATTCAAAATTCCTGGCCAGGAACAAGTAGCAGTGGTCCTTACATGCAATGTACTTGCTTGTGCTGGGTCAGCATTGGCATATTTGCCAACAGTCCCGATTTTCCCGGGATTTCGCTTTTTTGTCCCGTGAAAATCGGGAATGTTTTAGCAAAAACAGCCGTCGGGCTACAAGAAGATGGCCGCCCACTGCCACCGTGAGGACTGCTCCCCCTTGTGTTCAGTGGAGGTCCCTCCCCTCTTCACTGAACACACGGAGAAACCCGGGAATGCACTAGATGCCGCTAAAGGGGACACAACAGACGCGGCCCGCATGAAGGAGGGAGGCAATGACATTTCCAGGGTAAGAAGTACCTGTAGGCTTAGGTGATTCATTGGATCTTGGACATGTCATGATTTTTGTTTGAAAAACTACAAAAGATCTTCGCCTGCAAAACTGAGCTGCCGGCAAAGTGCGGTAACCCCTAGTAACCTATTGAAATGTGCTTCCAATGGTTGGATGATAATCTGAAATCCGGTCACAGGGGGTCTCTGTATAATCCACAACCAGCCAGTGCTTACTATAGCAGATACAATCTAACCATATAAAGTGCAGGATCACAATGCATGCCTGGCTGTGTCATTAAAGAAGTGTGTCGGTTCCTATGCACATCTAAACAGCTTGCTATTATCCTTATAGGAGAGCCAGCTTTGTGTTGAACCTTTTTGGGGGACTTTAGTTTGTTAAATAAGAATGGTGCCACTATTAACCCATTACACCCAGGCAGCCCAGAGTCCTATCAGTGGGTGCTCCGATTATCCCAGAGACTCCAGATGATGGATCTGTTATTGCCTTGCAGTGTGAAGGGTTGCTGCACATTGTTCTTTTTCCTCCCCATGTAATCCCCCCTTCCTCCAGGGGAGCCTCCATCCCGATGGCTGGACTACGATCCCTGTACTCACCTCCAGGCTGCGGCTACACCGCGCTCCGCGCCCATCTGCCTCATCAGATGTAAGAAGGACTGATGGGGACACCAGATGTAATAAGGGGCTCCGCTGATGGGGATTTATACAATTAGTTTTAAAATGAATGTAATTTCTGAATGAAAACCACATACACCGTTTGAAAATTCCTTTGACCAAGAAGTTTTCTATTCTGCTCTTAAGAATTTTCCCATCACTGTGGTCAAAAATGAACGTTCTTGACCCCACTAACAATTAGAAAATCGAAGGAACGTTCTTAAAATTATTATTATTTTTTTTTTAAGAAAGACATGGCCAGCATATAATATATTATAGATCTGGCTGAAAATCAGCAAAACAGTCTATTTTTTTCTATAAATAAAAAATGTGATCTCCGGGTCTGATGATATTTACCAGATTCAACCTCAATTAGTATATGCAGCATATCTCTTCTGTCTGTTATTCTCAATGGAGAGATTTTGCCCCCTAACCATATAGTTGGTTATTTATATTTACCACAGCATACAGATATTTAAAAATAAATTGCCTTTTTTTTAAACTTTACATATTAACTAAATTATACACCACACTTTTTTTTTAGGTTATTATCCGATTGATTGAAATAATAATTGGCCAACGAATCGATTATGAAAACAATCATTAGTTGCAGCCCAATGCAAGACATTCTCTGATATGATGAGGTGGCAAGGCAGTGACATCACAATCTCCACCTCATTCAATGACAGAATGCCTTAGATCCAGGCACATGGGAGGTGTGGGCTGGCATGGTATCCACTGCCCAGTCACCTGAGCTGTTGTAAAAGAAGAGGCTGAAGGGGTATTTGTGTCTGCCCTGTCACCCTCAACTGATTTGGCAAAGGGGGAGGTTGCTGTCTCCATCACCTCCCAGGTATAGTGTAGCTGAGCTGAGTTGATAGGGGGGTGGTATTACTGTGTCTCCACCACCCACCTATAATAGTAGTATAATATTTAATAATTTTGGACACCATTTGGTTTAAAATATTTTTTTCTTGTTTTCCCCCTTTAAAACTTAGGTGCGTCTTACGGTCCGGTGCGTCTTATGGTGCGAAAAATACGGTATCTGTCTGTATTTCTTAGCATTGAGGACACCATTGATCCTGACCAAATCTCCAACTCCATTTGCAGAAATGCAGCCCGGACTTGCAAGGAACCTCCAGCATGCTTCACTGTTGCCTGCAGACACATTATTGTACCGCTCTCCGGTGAACAATTTGCCTCCTGCTACAGCCAAATACAGATACTCCTCGTTTAACGACTTACCTGTTTAACGACCGATCGGAATTACGACCAGCTTTCCCCACCCTAACGGCTTGCTATACATTGTTGTATTGTACAGTACGGTATTGAATTTTCTGTTCTGTACTTATGCAAGTTAAAACAACGTTATTGAGCTGGAGTTTTGTGTTTAGACCTTTTTTTTTTTTCACAATACAGTACAGAAGTTAAGAATGCTTAAAATATTAAATACTTGTGGCTCCTCGTTTAACAACCTGGTCGCTGGAACAGAACCTGGTCGTTAAGTGAGGAGAGCCTGTATTTCAAATTTTGAATCATCAGTCCAGAGCACATGATGCCATTTTCTACACCCCAATTCCTATGTTTTCGTACATAGCTGAGTTGCTTAGCCTTGTATTGAAATATTTTACTTACCCTGTAAACACAAACATGGCTTATAAGCAACTGGATCATTAAAAAAAAAGTCAAGTTGGAGAGTGCTAAAGCAGAACCCTGGGAACATGCTGCACCCAAACAGTACTCGCCCCTCTGGTAAGCATAATCTTCCATTAAGACTACTTCTGGCCAGACTTCTCCAGACAGTAGGTGGGTATACCTGGGTCCCACTGGTTTCCATCAGTTCTGTGCTGATGGCCCTGCTGGATATCTTCTGATGTCAAAGAGAAGTAAAGATGATATCTTTCGTCTGCTGCATTTCGTTTCTGTGGCCAACCACTGCATCTAGGGTCCTTAACGTTGCCTGATTCTTCATGCTTCTTCAAAAGAGTTTGAGCAGCAAATTTTAAAACCCTAGTTTGCTTTGTAATCTTTGCCTGGGCTAGACATTGATTATGCAGTATAACTACCTTGTGTCTTGTTGCTGTACTCAGGTCTTGATATGGTGTATGACTTGACACATGAAACGGCTCCACAACCTCACCTTAGTAGCAGACTTTGTCTGTTCCTCACCCGGTTTTAAGCTTCCTAGACAGCTGTTTTTGTTAATGACTGTTTCAAGCACCTGCTTGGTATATTTGGTTAACTATACACCTGACCCTAATCCTACAAAATCCCTGACTTTGTGCAAGTGTAAGACTTGAGAGTGGTTGAAGCCAAAAAGGTAATCACACCAACTATTGATTTGATTTAGATTTTTCTGTTTGCTTACTTGCATTTGGTAAATTGATTAAAAATAAACAATAAAAAAAAAAAAAAATTATATATATATATATATATATATATATATATATATATATATATATATATATATATATATATATATATATATATATTTGTAAGCATTTTTTACCTTACAGCATTTCTTCACACCTGCCTAAAACTTTTGGACAGTACTGAGATTATATATATATATATATATATATATATATATATATATATATATATATCTTCCATTTACGTATTTAACTGAGTATTTAGCTGCTTACTTCAGAATTTCAGCTTTTAAGAAAACAAAGGTAGGTTCAAAAACAGAACTGTATTGTACATGTATTTTTTTTTTTTTTACACAATGGATCTAAAAATTTGGAGCATCAATTTAAAACAGTGAATCCATTTATTTCCCACCACCCTTTAAATAGCTTTTATTTTAACCTGCATAGACAGCCTTCGCTCATTCTGTCTGAATCATCAATAGAATGTTCCCAGAATAGTATTCCCAGTATGATATCAGATGACCATTTTATCCTCAAAACAGGATACATCAGATCTTATTACCAGCTGTGTGATGTATGTCTGCCTGCCGTTCAGCTTCCAGCCTGACAAATGAACACAAGACAAACCACACTGTTGTGTATTAAATTCTAATGCCTGCTATTTTTAGCCCACATACCAATTTTAGCCAACATTAAACATATTCAATTTAAAGGGATAATACTTCAGATATAGCCATATGTATAGCCATGTGAATACATGCTAGGTACAAAGCAGAAATATTCAAAAGAAACAATGTGGTTTTCCTATATTTATTTCTACTTATTTACTTTGCTGGGAGAAAAACTGTTTACAGAGTTCAGTAGCTCATGCATATACATGCAAAGCAGAGCAGTCACCCGTCCCTCTCCTGTGTTCCGACAGCTCTGCTTAAAGTTCCTTATTAGGAGAAAACAGTTTTTGTTACACTCCCAGTGCTTGGGTAATCCTGTGTCCGGGGTGTACTCTGTATTGAAATATTACATTATAAATAAACTATTTTATGGAAGTAAAAAAAAAAAAATTGTGTGAAAGCTAAAATCGAAATGTTTAAAAGCTTTCACACAGGAATTCACGCATGAAACGTAGGTTTCCTGCACCGTGTACTGATGTGAACCGGCCCCTATAGGAAACTTTTCCTGATAGATATAGGTTTGTCATGCTGATGATGATATGGCAGCCTTCATTGTTTTGAATAACCGATTTCCTGTAAGATAAAATAAATTTCTATTTGAGAGCAATTTTACTGCATAAAAAACAGGAAAGGGTGAAAGTATGAACCATTTATTTCTTGCAGTTTCAAGGATGCAAGCAACATTATACATGGAATAAACACCCCACACATTCAGTGCAGAAATATTAAAACAAACAAATATGAAATATGTCTACATAGGGATGACACTGTCCAAGTCTCCACATCAAGAATAAAACAGTGCATGGTTAGGCAAATTTCAATTCCTAGTGTGTTTACAATGGTTCTCGGATGTTCTGTACAATATGCAAAACCTAAACCGAAGTGAAGGAAGGTGACGCTAACCGGCCAATAAAATAAAATGGGTTTATATGAGCCATTTAAACTTGCCTCATGCATATGAATTTAAACACTTTGATATTAAAATCCCAAGTGATAATATAGAGCCAGTGCTGTACTCCGGCAAATACATTTTGGGTGAGGACCCTGTGTATTCCTATGACTGTTAGGCACTGATCAATCCAAAATTTCCCAATTTAAGACCCAGAGAAGGACCAGGCTGAGTGGCATTTGACCCCTGGGACAGTACTAAAAAGTTATGTTGGGTTAATGGCCCCAGCTCTACATGGTGTCTATTATATAGCCATCAGCTTCCTGTTTAAGCATGCAATTAGAGCATCTGGCAAGGGGAAGTCTTCCAGGATCATCTACATTTGTGGAATTGAGATGTCATGTGACCAAATGTCCAAATTCACAAAGAAAGCTGATGCTCGAAGGTGTGAAATTTGTGCCACAATAAACGATTTCCTTTAGAACGCCCACCTTTCACCGTGCCCTCTAATTAATGTGGTACTATGGCAAACTTTTAAAGGTCCAAACGAATCTGCCCCTACATTGAAAATGCCACTTATTGTTGGGTTGTCTCCCAGGCCAAAAACTCCCAGTTCACCCTGCTGGACCCCATCATATTTAGATCATTAGGAAGCCAAATTGTAGGTGTATTGAGCATAGTCACAGCTAATCTCCTTTGCATCTCAGTGAAACTTGTGGATTGGAACCGTAACACCCCTGACACCTAACATACATGTGATGTATTAGAATGAACTTCTGAGTATTATAATCTCTTTTAGCTAATACATTATGTCGAAGCTTCTACTAGTGCAGAGATAGGAAAGGGACAGTCATTTTTTTAAAAAGGTCAGATGTTCCCCCATCGAACAGATCCAGTTGAAGATACAATACATCTTTTGGGGAAGTATGAGCTAATTTGCACACCAAAATAACCTGGGAAATGGAAGCCAGCAAACAGTATGCTAATCATAATTATTATGGGCAGAAGAGGTTTGGAACAGTTGAACACTTCTGGCCTTAAATTTGCCAAAATTGGTAAGTGCATTTGACCTTAGGTTATCAGAGGCAATACTTAAGTTTGGGCAGTAGTCAAATAAATGTCTGTTCTAATGCCCAATTCATACAAAGAACAGCTTGGTCATGCTTTCCCGGTGTCACACTCTACATAACAAGTTTGGCGTGGCAAAGCAATACATTGCAATAGCAAAGAAAAAGTTTGGAAAGTTGATGCAAAGACCTTAACCTTGAGGTCTACTATACAGTTTTAGCATGACGGGAGATCTTCGGAGATTTTCCTTACATGACTCTAACAGTAGATTATCAATTAGAAGAAAACTTGAAATGGTTTTTGCTGAAAGATAAAACTGTATACTGTTGAGTGTACAATTTAATATGGTAAATTCAATGTTTGCTGGTGGTAGGTCAATGCATAAGAAAGAGTCCTGATCATTGTAGGTAAAAAAATGTGTCTGCTACATAAACTTCCCAATAGGGCTGCTAGGTATCTGGAGTCTATAAAAATTTACTGGTTCTCTTGCAGTTATAAATAAGTATTTTGCTTATGGTAGTAAGCACGGAATGCAGAGCAACATCTAATAAGGCTGATGCATAAAGAATTCAGAAAAATTTACTGGCTGGATATTATATTGTTTTAATCTATGATATATTAAGTGTATGGCATAGCAAAAACATCGTTTTTTCTAGTTTTGGATAGAGTGGGGGAAGTATTAGATCCCCTGTCATTTTTTTTCAATGCCTGCTAGAACTTGGTTATAGAATTTTATACCCTCTTCTTGTCCTGCTGAGAATAATTTTACCAGACAAGTAGTAAGGGCAAATCTGCAACAGGGACACTGGCAGGAATGAAAAACCTGACTGGTTCAAACCTTCCACTACTCAACTAAAAAGTATTTATTTAGATTGAGCTGGTGGGGCTTAAAACTATATTGGTAAGAATGTTTTTACTCAAATCCACAAGGTCTCTATTCTCTAGCTGAGCATTTTTCAGATTACCATCAATATATCATCTAGTGAATTCAGAAGGTATATCAATATAAACCCGGTTTATTACACAGAAAAAAGGAGATGTGCCTCAGGTTGGTGCACATGATTTATACATAGTGACTGCTGTAGGTAAGTATATGTAAGAAAATAGAGCTGCTCTCTATTTCCATTTGTTCAGCAACACCTGTGGACACAGCAAGCACATTGTTGTATCTACTTTATTGAAGTTGCCATGCAGAGTCAGAAATAACTTTTACTTGATTAGGCTCAGGTGAACTGGATACGGTTAGGCCTAAGACACTCTCTCGGTGCCCATCTACACTAATCACAAGTCAATCTAAAAACGTCAAGAATGCTGTCAGGCTGAATAACTGTAACAGAGATCTCTATACTCCAGTTCCCAGTGGGATGGAAATGGTTCCAGTACCCTAGATTTGAAATGACTGCAGCTGTGGGTAGAACCTGGATATCTGAAAAGGGGGAAATTTCACTAGTGTAGCCCAGACAAGATTGGTCAGTGGCAGGAACAACTTGCAGGCATTGCCCAAAAACTGATTTCTTTCTTCAGAATAATACATGAGGCTTCCTTTAAATGGCCCTGGATAACCCCCACCTTACTTTAAGATATACAGCCACTTGAAGTCAGACTGATGAATGCAACAACACTGAAGTAGTCATTAAATTATTGATGAGTCTAAAGTGCACTGGACTTTCAGACAGGATTAGTTCACAGCAAGAGGCTTTCAGAACATGCCTGAAAACATACACTCACAGAATAGTGTTAATCAACTCAACTACAGTATAGTACATTGGATGTATTTTAAAACTTCACCAAATGCATCAATGGATGACAAGAACTAGAATATTAATTGCAGTATAAGATTGTCTATGGGGCTGGAAATTAAAACAATATTATAAAATTTCCACAAAACCCTATTTGGGTTCTTCACAAAGCACTTTAGAGAATTAGATAAGACCTGTGATGCACACAACATAAGCAGTCTGTTATGAGCTTAACTGAGATTTGAGACTGCAACCAGTTTGTTTACAAGGCATACTACTGGAACGGTTTGCTAATGTCACAGTTATACAAAACATATCTACCCAGATATTCTGCTTTTTGATTGCACAGCAGGTACACTTTAATAAAATTAATTTTAGCAATATAGACATTTGTGCATGCTACCAGTGAGATTTATAAAAGCTGCTGCAATAGTTTTGGCAGTTATGGCGGAAAAATGCCACAAGATTATAAGTTTTCCTTGTGGAAATGTTTTCATAAAATGCCCTTCTTTGGTGCCACCCACTATAAGAATGGGAAGATGTAAATCTGTGTACCTAATGGTGCGGTCACAACTTCTAATAAAATTGCTACAGAGATCACATGCTATGTATTCATATATGTGGGGCACCAATGTAATGGCAGCAGATCTTGAGCCATTTTGGGGAAATGTGCGATTCATAAATAATATACATCTATGAGGAATGGAGTTTATTACCTGCGTTTTGGGACAGATGTTCACCCCTGTCCACAAACAGCTTGCATCTAGGGGAAAAGATCTGTCCCTAACTGCAAATAAATGCTCCATGTGCAAGTTACATCTGAATACCAGAAGACAGCTGTAGCTGCAGTCAGCCAGCAAATGCCTTGTACAGGCTGAGTGGCCACAACTATCCACATCCACCTGCAAATCCAGATTCAAGAATCTGCTAGATTCTTGCTGAATCTGGAAATAAAATACCATGTGAATAAGGACTATGAGTACTGCCATGCCTGTAATTCTTTCCACAATTGCATTTACTGGCTTTGGACCGTTTTTATTTTTGCGATCAGGGTCCCTTTAAAACTAAGGGGCCTATTTATCAATGTTTTTACCCAAGACTTACCCATTTTCATATTACAGAATCTCAGGGTAAAGTTGTATAAATCTTGGGGGAAAATTATAGACTTCAACTGTTCCCAAATGAGATACTGTATGATTGAAGGGCACGTCAAGTAAAACAGTAGTCCTTGGTTTCCATAAAACCCCTTTTTCTATAGTGCAGAGAGATTTTAGGCAGGCCATGAATTAATCACTTTTTCTTTTGTTCAACCAGCAGGTTGAACAAAAAAAGTAAGGCGGGATTCCCCCATTGACACATTCGAAGTTAATGGGGGGAACACTCCTGGAGTCTTTCCCGCCGGCATTGATCGTGTTGATGACTATAGCCAGTAGCACTGATCGTTCAGGGAAACACCCAGCAGGCTGGTTCTACAACCAGCCTGCCCATTCATGGATCGAACTACGATCCATATATAGCTGCCTTAACAAGACTGCCGACCGAATTGCAGTTCATGGTGGACAGATCATAAAAAGATTCTGTGGTTACCAAGGTACAATCTGCAATTTATAACCCGGAGTTCAGGTAAAACGCGACAAGGTTTCCTTGGTGGTGGAGGGGTCCTAAACAAACTGGATCCTGTGTCACTGGAAACATGCCAGCATGGTTAATTGGAGGTTTAAAGAGGTAATTATATAGTATAGATTACTGTTGATTTTGCTCAGTGTTCACATGCTAAGCCAAACCCTGCAAGGTAGCAGCACAAAAATCCACAATGGCAATAAACTACTTCGCTATTTCTAGTGCTTTGTAATTAAAACACACGTTTCTTGCGATGTTCACTAACCAAAATAAAGCACATTTATACAGATTAGCCCTTTTTCTTACTGCATTACAAAGTTTTATTTTTAGTAACTCATACAGATTGTATAGCCCTTTTTTTTAAATTTGTAAAATACAAGTCACATAAAATTCAAAAGTCTGTAAAATGTCAAATTGTGGAGCAAGTGTATTCAATCAAAACAGAACAGTGTTAGGTCACACTACAAATATGCGGGTGTGTGTATAGAAGAATTTAATCAAACACAAAAGGTCAGGAATGTAGAGTCCAGACAAATTCTGCAACAGAACACAAACTTCATACCAGAACTGTATAATAAACATGTTAACCTGCAGTTTAACTCTAGCACCCCTGCTGTTTTACGAGTTTATCAGTCATGTGCAAAACGGTGTCAAACATTTATATTCAGTTTTTTGTTTTTTTTTAGAGCAACAAGACTCAAACTTTGTGAGGGCCTAGTTCTATATTCCATTTAATATAGGGCAGACCCTCATACTACACAGATGTTCATAACCTAGGTTATCTGGCAGATAAAATCTGAAAGTAGAGGGCAGGTTTAAAGGAAAAAAAAAAAAAATATTATACACATATATACACACACACACACACACATACATATATATATATATATACACATATACATATACACACACACATCCACAGCATTCTGTGGAGAGAAGTGTCAGATATAAATAGGCGTCACGACAAGGCTGTGTGCCCATGATAAAAAGGTGTCACATTTAAGGAGCCTATATACATGTAGGGCAGGATTGACCAATGTGTTTGCCATATGCCAAGGCGAGGGCAGTGAGTGCACATCACCAGTTTTCAACTTTGGCTTATTGTGATAAATAAATAGCAATAGAACAAGCTTCGTGATAGATTTGCTTTAAAACACATCAGTACTGCCCCTACCCAATAAAAGGATTTAAAACAAATCTGTGTATAAAAATATCTGATAAACATACACCGATCAGCCACCACACTATGACCACTGACAGGTACAGTGAATAACATTATCTCATTACAACGGCATCTTAAAGTGGGTGGGATATATTAGGCAGCAAATGAACATGTTGTCCCTGAAGCAGATGTGTTGAAAGCAGAAAAAAAAAAAAAAAAAAAACGGGTAAGTATAAGGATCTGAGTGACTTTGAAAAGAGCCAAACTGTAATGGCTAGACAACAGGGTCAGAACAACGTCAAAACTGTGTTTTTTGTTTGATGTTCCTGGGCTGCAATGGTCAGGACCTACCAAAAGTGGTCCAAGGAAGGAAAACCAGATAACCAGTGATAGGGTCATGGACAGCCAAGGCTCATTGACGCATGTTGGGAGTGAAGGCTGGCTAGTGTAGTCCAATTCAATAGACTAGCTACTGTAGCTCAAATTTCCAAAAGAGTTAATGCTGGTTCTGATTAAAAGGCTTTAGAACAAAGTACATGTTGCATATGGGGCTGTGTATCCATTGACTGGTCAGGGTTCCCATGCTGACCCATGTCCACAGCCAGAAAAGTGTCTACAGTGGGCACTTGAGCATCAGACTATGGAGCAATGGAAGAAGGTGGCCAAGTCTGATGAATTACATTTTCTTTCCTATCATGAGAGTGGCCAGGTGCGTGTACATTGCTTACCTGGGGAAGAGATGGCACCATCATACACTATGGGAAGAAGGCAAGTTTTCTACTAGGAAACCTTGGGTCCTGCCAATCATGTGAATGTAAATTATTTGACACACGTCACATCCCTAAATATTGTTGTTGACCAAGTACACCTCTACATTTAAACGGTATTCCCTGATTGCATTAGTCTCTTTCGGCAGGATAATGTGCCCTGGCACATTGGAAAAACGGTTCAAGAATGGTTTGAGGAACACAACAAGTTTAAGCTGTTTACTTGGCCTCCAAATTCTCCAGATCATAATCCAGTTGAGCATCTGTGGGATGGGGTGTGCTGGAAAAACAAGTCCAATCCATCCCCCACGTTGCAATTTACAGGACTTAAAAGGATCTGATACCAACGGCTTGCTACCAGATACGACAAGCATACAGTACCTTCAGGGGTCTTATGGAGCCCATGCCTCATAAGGTTATGGTGGGTGGTCACAATGTAAAGGCTATCGAGTGTATGCGTTACACTACAAGTGAATCCACCACTAGATGAGGCCCTATTATTTGTTCTCAAGACATCCACATAAACTTTCTAAATATAGGGCCAGAAAAGTGCTCCCTACACTGTTATTTTTTTTTTCATTTGGGTAGCCACAAAGGTCATTGGTTGTAGGATGATTGCAAAGTTTTGTTATTTGGTCACAGGTAAAATGCAGGGTTCATGGTAGGCTTTAAGTGTCATTGTAGACAACGTGTTTAAAGTATACAATAGTGCAAGTCTGTATAGATATTAGCTTCAACAATTCAGTTAGATTACTTAATGGGGTTCCTTTTTTTCACCAAATTCTACTCCATCATAATTATTTCAATTGCAGAATGACTGAATTCCCCAATAGTAGGTTTATTTATTAAAAGCATTCATATAGCACTGTGCCTTACATCTTGTAGAGTCTCCTCAGTTCCTGCCCTCAATTAGTTTTCAAATATAAGGTCCATATCTCCAGGTCCTTTTACAATAAATATTTAGGCCCCTTTCACACGAACATTCCGTTCAGGTCTGCCTGTCAGTTTTTTAGGCGGACCTGAACGGACCCTCCATAGACCTCTATGGAGCGTCGGATGTCAGCGGTGGGTGACATGTCCGCTGACATCCGACCCGCTTCGATCCGAAAAAGTGTAACGGAGGAAAAACCTACTTTTCCATCCGCTTTAGGATTGGATGACGACGGACTCTACGGTCCGTCATCATCCGATCCCCCATAGGGGAGAGCGGTGCTGACAGGTCCGTCGCTTCGCGGTGTGCAGCGACAGACCTGTCATCTGCCTGCTCAGCGGGGATCGGCGGAGCGATCCCTGCTGAGCAAGCGGATGTTCACGGGGCGGATCATCATGGATCTGTCCCGTGTGAAAGAGGCCTTATGCCGCGTACACACGAGCGGACTTTACGGCAGACTTTGCCCGGCGGACGGGATTTCGTCGGACAATTCGATCGTGTGTGGGCTCCAGCGGACTTTGTTTGCTCAAAAGTTGGACGGACTAAGATTTTAAACATGTTTTAAATCTGTCGAACTCGAGTCCGGTCGAAAAGTCCGGTCGTCTGTATGCTAGTTCGACGGACAAAAAGCCACGCTAGGGCAGCTATTGGCTACTGGCTATGAACTTCCTTGTTTTAGTCCGGTCGTACGTCATTACGTACGAATTCGACGGACTTTGGTGGATTGTGTGTAGGCAAGTCCGTTCATTCAGAAAGTCTGTAGAAAAGTCCGCCGGGCAAAGTCTGCCGTAAAGTCCGCTCGTGTGTACGCAGCATTAGCCTTGAACTGTGTTTTGCCCAACATTCTCCTTTAAAGCGAGTTCCCCTAAAATATCTTTAAAGAGTCAAATTTAATGCTACCAAAAGTGATCAACAGTCGATGAGTTATTACAACTAGAATAAATGTATTCTTTTTTTTTTAAAACAAAAATGGTGGAAATCAAAAAACTCTGGTCTAAAACTAAAACATTCCTGTAGTTTTGAATGATAGAGAAAATATAGCATAGCCCATTTAATCTCATGGTTGATTCATTAAAAAAAAAAAAAAAAAAAAGGGAGTTTCCAATAGCAACCAATCAGGTTTCCCCTTTAATTTTATGGCCCAATTAAAGAATTGAACACAATACTGTTCTAAGCCTACACTTCAAACTTGCCTTCTCACCATAGGTACATGCATAGCACGCAAACATCAGTCAACAAAACGCAACATGGCGCACAAAGAGTGCAACTGCGGGGGACTTTTACAGTTAAGCCTGTGGTGGGTGAAATGCCTCACAGGTGGGAAAAATTATGGACCATCTAAGTGAATAAAGTGGATTTTATGCCGATTATGGTGTGGGACATTTTTCCAAACTTTTTTGGAGAATTAAAAATTTTGAATTGGTTGCTAAGGTTCACTATTTTTATGAATCAAATCTTTTACTCAGTTTTCGAAGCTGGAAGGTTTGTTAACAGTTAAAATTACCTGACGTAATAAGCCAATAAGCTGTACATACTCTACTCTCTATTGGGATCTGTGCTATTTGTGTGTGCAAGGAGGAAGCGACACACAGCTGGATTAAGAATAAAAACAAACACCCCAAAATGTGATACTTTCTGATGCCTTAACATATCTTTTCCCACCACTATCAACTTCATCACTAAGGAAGCCTCCAGATTTAAACAAGTACCCTGAAGGTCTGTATATGCCCAGTACAGGGCAAGCACCCTGCTCAGGCCTAAATTGTGGGAGGCTAGCAGGAGTGTCAAATCTTCCCTTACATGTAGAAGCACAAAGATTTTTGGGGTGGCTGCCACAAGGGATGGGGTAGGTGGGTTAAGGAACCAGAGATTACCTGCTATACAACGTAGAGGCGAAGCATGATGGAATGGTGTTAAAGCAGACCTTCAGTAATTTTTTCAACTTTTCATCTATTAAATATTCTGCCCATGTTGTTTTAAGTTTGGATAGTAAAACATTTTTTTTTCTGCCAGTAAATACCTTATACAGCTCACTTCCTGTTTGTCTGGTCATTAGCCTAGGCTTATGACATCATGCACAGCTCTCTCTCTCTCACTCTTGAGAGAGTTTGCCAGGGAGGGGGGAGATGAGTCATAAGGGGGCAATGAGAGCTGCAGAGCTGAAGGTGTGCCTCTGTGTGTCTGTGTAAATCCAAAAAGTGAACAGGCAGCAGCTTCAGCTGTCCACAGTTAAAATGGCTGCAGCCAGACTTAGTGGAGGGAGATTTTTGCAGCATATTTGGCAAGTACAGAATCACAGTATATATTAAATAATATGCAAAGTGGTTGGAGGGAAGCTTCAGAATGGCAGAGATTTTTTTTTTAATACAATTTATGTGAGCAGACTGCAGATTCTCTTTAAGTAAAGATGTACCTCAATTCCTCCACACTTGTATGGCTGGGGTTAATGTATGTGGCTTGTTATTAGTGCTTAGAATTAAAAAAATATGGGATTACTGTTACCAAAGCCATTTTCATCAAAATTACAAATACTTTCAATTCACAACCTTATTTTATTTTTTTTTTACCGATGAAATAAATGCTGACTTGCAAGCCAGTGGTGATTCTGTTTCTATAAACTTTTTGTGCAATTTTTTTGGTCATGTCTTCACAACCTCTTCTGCCTGCACTGCTAGGTTTATTAACATTTCTTAGTTCAACTACAGCAAGTTTACATCTGTATCCAAAAAGGTTTCGGTGGAATGTCAATGATTTTTACTTATGAATAGAGCAGGGAAGGTTCTTCCCCCCCCCCCCCCCCCTCCAAATAGAAACATAGCAATAAAAAAAACTATTGCCATAAAAGCAATAAGAAAAATCGACACCAGGTCACCCAAAAACTACACAAGCTTTTATTAGGAAAAATATTGCTATGTTCAGTTTTACACAGTTGTATTTAATAAACATTTCTTTTAAGGCCGTGATAGAATATATTTAGAACAGTGTTGGCCAAAGCAACCAATCAACTTACAGTTCCTAGGCTAAATAAAAAATAGGGCAGAGCTTATGGAGGAAGAGGGCTAAAGCCTGCAGCCCATTACTATAATTATTTTTTGAGCCTGTTGTTTTCAATACCTTAGTAATGGAGTCTCACAACTTGCATATAGCGTAAGGGCGATGTCAAAACTGGCATAACTAAACCAAAGTCTGGCAATTATAACACTGTAGTCTACACTTATCACTGCGTCTGTTGGAAGAATTGCCACAGATGTTGTTGTTCATGGCAACAAATTCATTTTTTCTTTCTGGGAGTAATGGGAAATTGAAGAATTTGATTGCACTCAGTAACGAACTGTATGAAATAATTCTTCAAATCACAAAAAATGATAAATAAAGTCCATTGTGCTGAACTGCTGTATACAGCGAATTTACTAGAACCCTGACAAAACAATTCTATTGAGAGAGGCATGAGAGGAAGCTGTGGCCCGATCATCACTCACTACAAACCCTGGTATACCAATAGGTCATATGCCAGTCATTTTGCTCTCCAGGTCCTACTATTATTCAAAAAAGGATTCCCGTCTATATCTTTATGGAACCCTCCAGTACAAGGACTACAGTGTACACAGCAATGCGTGGAAGAGGAAGAACTTGGTAGAGTGCGGAGCTAAATGCATTTGCATGACAGATTACCAGCCAACTCTCCTCACCACAATCCATGAACCTTCACCTATAATAAAATTTAAATGCGAACACCTTTCATGATAAAATCAGGGTGGGAAAAACCATGGATAAGACCCTAGAGGAAGAATTGGCCACAGTTTTCATATGAAACAGCATCTCTAAAAATATATGCTTCTTGGCCATTCCTATAGGCCAGTGATGGCGAACCTTGGCACCCCAGATGTTTTGGAACTACATTTCCCATGATGCTCATGCACTCGGCAGTGTAGTGGAGCATCATGGGAAATGTAGTTCCAAAACATCCGGAGTGCCAAGGTTCGCCATCACTGGCCTATAGGCTATTCTAACTGCCTCAAATTCTTAAAGTGGAAGTGCATGCAAAAACTAAAATCCCTGCATCTATTGCCACCAACATTCTAACACTAACCTCTCTAGCCATGTAAAGAAAAAAAAGAGTGTACATACCCTTTCTGCAAGCGATCCAACCTGATCTCCAGTGGCAGAAGCTCTGCTGAGTACACGTCCGACAACTGCTGTGAAATGAATAGGAAGTAATGTCACCCATAGAGTTACTATGGGGCTTCCATTGACGGACGTGTCCTCTGCACCCGCCTCCACAGCAAAGCTGTGGCTGACAGCTCAGCGTGGGATCAGAGCTTCCGCTGCTGGAGAACGGATTGGATCACTTGCAAAAAAGGTATGTATACTAATTTTTTTCTTTTTAGGGCTAGAGAGGTTAGTGTTCGAATGTGGTAGCTATAGATGCAGGGATTTTAGTTTTTGCATGGGCTTCCACTTTAGGTGCAGTTTTAAGATGTAGATATAGGTCATCAAAAATGTCCTGTGTTTTTTTTTCTATTATTAAAATCAAACCTGGTAATATACTTGCTTTTGGGTAGCTGTATTTAGTGTTTGGCCTCTACAGTGTATAGATGAATATTGAGATAAATATTGTTTCAAAGATGCATCTTTAAATGCCCCCACAAAACTTGACTATTTTAGTAGGCTATGATGGGGACAGATTTTAAACTAGGATCATTCACATCTATAAAGGAATGCTTTCTTTGATACTGTGCAGATTCATCAACAGAACATTTAAAGTGTTTATAAAAAGGTAAAAAGGTTTTTTTACCTTCAAATGCATTTTCTGAATTAAGGTAAAAAACAAAAAACACTTTTATATGTTGCTTCCCCCTTATACACTTACTTGAGCCCTATCGCGATCCAGCACTGTGCCCATATGCAGCAGCTGCTCTCCCCCCTCTCATGGGAGACTTGGCAGCAGTGGGAGCCATTGGCTCAGGCTGCTGTCAGTCAAATCCTGAGAGAAGGGAGCGGGGGCAGGGCTGAGCCAGGCTATGTGCGTCCATGGACACACACACACAACCCAGCTCGGGATCCAGCCCGTATGTCTGTTCCCATAGCAAGTAGCTTGGTATGGAGGCAGATGAAGGAGGAGTGCAAAGCACAAGCGGGGGACCCCAGAAAAGGAGGATCTAAAATGTTCTAAATCTTAATTTTTTTATTTTTTTTTTAATAACAAACATGTCATATTTACCTGCTCTGCGCTGTTGATTTTTCACATTTAAGATTTAGAACATTTTAAACTGAACTGATAAGGATTCCAATACAGAAGCAAGGAAATACGTTGTTCAAATTTGCCTGATTTTTCTGGCTCTGTTAAAGAGCAATGCATTAAAAAAGTACACTTATTATTAAAAGTGTCTACATCTCCACAACTGAGCAGGTAGCAAGGGAAAAGTCTTCACACCTTTTTACTTTAGCCTTCAGAACCCTAGGCAGTCTGGCCAACTGAGTATTATCAAACATCTCTAAAAATGCCACATAGCTGAGGCCATCACACACCGTTTACTTAAACGCTGTTCATGAATGCACTGGAAATCGACACCATTACCGAGGCACACTATTTAAACCCGACTCTAAAATAATAAAATAATGCCCAGCTGGGTTTGATTTTCAGGGGTAAATCTCCGTAATCTTCTGGGTATATAAAAGAGTAGCGTTTTAAGGAGACTATATGGAAATCTGGCTACTGGTTGCACTGTCCCTCTGCCCGGGGCTCTCGACTGGATAGATAGCAGCGCAGCCATTGGCTCTGACTGCTGTCAATCAAATCCAATGACGTGGGGGGTGGGACCGAGTCATACATTCGGCGGCTATGGACGCCAAATGGACACGGGAGGTAACCCCCCGGAAGAGCGCTTCTCCTAGGGGGTAATCTGATGTGGAGAGGAGCCGCCGAGGGACCCCAGAACATCTTCTGCCTTTCCAGGCTTCTAAAAAAAAAAAAAAAAATACACTTTTTTTTTACCTGCAAAAAAAAAAAAGTGCATTTATTTTTTAAAATGAACTTGTCCTTTAAGCTGGCTCTTGATTTGCCATTCATGTTGTGCAGTTGACAGGTACTCCTTATTATTCCTTCCTAATTCCTTCCTATTTAGTGATTGACCAACTCAGTAGTTAAAGGTATGCTCGGTACCTATTTTTTTCGTGTGTGTGTCCCAGAAGGAAACCCAGGTGGAAACAACTTCACAAGCCTAAATTGCCTATAGGTTGATTGTTTTTTTAAATAATCGAAGCTTTACAAACATGTCATACTTGCCTACAATGTGCAACTCGTTTTGCACAGAGTGGCCCCGAACACCATCGTGTTCGGGGCCACTCTGTGCAAAACGAGTTGCACATTATAGGCAAGTATGACATGTTTGTTTTTTTAAATAATCGAAGCTTTACAATCAACCTATAGGCAATTTAGGCTTGTGAAGTTGTTTCCACCTGGGTCTCCTTCTGGGACACACACACGAAAAAAAAAGGTACCGAGCATACCTTTAACTACTGAGTTGGTCAATCACTAAATAGTAAGGAATTAGGAAGGAATAATAAGGAGTACCTGTCAACTGCACAACATGAATGGCAAATCAGGAGCCCGCTTAAAGGACAAGTTCATTTTAAAAAATAAATAAATGCTTTTTTTTTTTTTACCTGCAAAAAAAAAAGTGTGTATTTTTTTTTAGAAGCCTGGAAAGCATTGCACCAGCGATCAGATTGCTGATGCCATGCAGGTCACCTGCAGACTGAGTGTGAGCGGTCTGCCCTGTACATCATATAGCCGGGCAGTTTTACACTGACAGGAAGACTCAATAGCGCCAGGGTAGTTCAATGAAAACTACAAGCCGACAGCCGCAAAGGAAGTTGGGACTTGTAGTTCATTCATACACAGAGCTCTGTGTATGAATGACGCGGCCCTGTGGGAGCCCTGCACAGGTTTGCCGCTTTCAAAAAGCGACAGCTAATATGGGTAACTTCTCTCCATACTGCTGCCACAGAGAGAGAGCAGCGGGGAGCAACTGCAGCAGTGGTAACATGTTACATGTTCCACCCTAAAAACAGGTGGAACATGTAACATGTTCCCAAAGGTGAACTTAACTATTAAACCTGTTCAACAGACACCAGGCTGGAAGCAAGGAGTGGAACTGTTTAGAGAAGTTCATAGTATTTGTATATAATCTGGAAACTGATTAAGGCTAGATTCATACAGGCGACAGTTTCTACCACCCTCTGAAGATCGCTTTTTAGAGAGCAGTAGAGTAGCAGCTTCCAGGCAATGAGGAGGCGATTCTGTTTATCTTTTTTTTGTTTTTTTTGCCAAATGGCGATTTTTACATTGAACCAACATGCTGCAACTGCAAGTCAAGCGTTTGGCTCATGGTTGTGTAGCAGTCTCAGACTTCAACTGTCCTACCTATAAAACTCGACAAGCCAAGTTAATTTTGCCATGGCTGCAAAGGATTGTGGCATGTGTGCGACCTCCTTCTGCTGCATTATTTAGGTTTTCCATGGGCAGTAAAATACAGCTGATCTACTTGTTTTTACCACCAGTGTGAATGGGGCATAAACAAGCCATATGTCCAGAAAAAACAAAACATGGTACCTCAGATCTAAGAGCAGCTGTGTAACAGATTTCTAGTGGGGAAAAATGCAATGCATTAAAGCCTGGCTACTATGTGCAACATTCCTCTTGCTTTAGGCTATGTTGTGTTTCTACACCACATACAAAATGGCATTGGTTCTGACTGAACAGAACGCAGCCCCTGAAAGCCCCAGTGAAGCAATCACTGGGAAAACCACCTTCAAGAAACACCATCCCACTCCACATAGCTGTAAATGAAAAGGTTTTTCGCCATTACCTGAAGCCTGGTGTCTTAGGAACTGCAAGATGGTAGCAAAGGAGAAATGGATAATGCCAGCAAGAAAAAAAAAAACTTTAAAAAGAGAACACCAATGGGAAATTGCTGCTAAGAAACTAGGGCATGATATAGATTACATCCATTAAAATTCCAGCTGTAAATGTGTTTTAATCCAATAAAAAACACAGGAATATATTTTAAATTCACTATGACCAGTGGCTGCAAGGATCTTCCTTTCCCTTAAAGTGCATAGGCAAAGCCAGTCACTCAGAGTAGCTGTTTTAAAACTGACAAACATCACTGCTTTGAGGGGGGGGGGGAGGCTGCAATCTGACAGAAGTGGAAACTTATTTGGTATTAAACTAGCAATATCTTTTAGAAGCTTTCACTTCATTCAACTCAACTGAGTTCAGAAAGATTGATGCACCCACTGAATATGTATCCCGCTACGAGTTAGTTGTGCATTTTAAGCAAAAAGGCACAAAATCAATTAGAACAGTCTACGCAAAAATGCAGTATATTTATATCATCTCTGCTGCAAATAAAAGCAAGCAGACACAGGAAATTCTCTATTCATATAGAATACTAAAGTGTAGCATTTTAGAAAGAGTTGTCAGCCTGGTAATTGCATTTGGAGTCTGTTGAAGAATTGTATGACTGTTTAAAACACTCACCTTAAATCCCAGTCAAGTTTTTTTTTTTTTTTTTACATTACTAAAATGATAGCTATATACCAGATAGGTAATCAAGAAACCAAACGGACAAAAAAATAAAAGTAATAATTTTCTGACATCACATTTATACCAGCCTGTTACTGTGTTGCTCTAAGCATCTGCTTAATTTAAATCAGCTGCCTAACGCACCACAACAGATCACAAATTCTGCATTTAATAGTGTACCAAATCACAGCGTGTTGACTTTCACTGCATTACAAAGCAGATGCTTTGGGGTTTCTATTCAAGATGGCTAATGCTCATAATCATATGGTGCAGTAACACATGTGTCACAGTGAATTGGTATGAAGGGCCCTTCAATTACATGGTTCTCTTTTGGGATTACTTTAGCTGATGACAGCACTTAGTGGAGGGGGAGTTTTCATTTCTACCATACAAAGAGACAGGTTGTTTTGCCTTTCATGTATACTCTGCTCCAGGCTTCATTTCAGATAATGGAGGTGTGAGGTGACTTGTATCGTTGCAGAAAGTGAGGCAGGAAAACATATTAAAGAAGCCAAAACGTGTATGTGCAAGGCTGCCATAGCCTATAACAAATTCATCATCTCATACTGACCATTTCAGTAAATTGGAATTAGGCTGCTATAGGTTACTGCATTTGGCACACAACTGCCCTTTGCACGGCTTCATTTTCTAAGTCTTGCTCTTTAGGAAAAATGTTAAAAAGAAACCGCTTGCCCCAGGTACATTCTATCACCTCCTGTGGCAATGCTCTAAAATACAGGCATTCTGGACACAGGTGGTATGGTTCTTACATGACACCATGGGCTCCCCTATAACATTACAGCCCAAACCTTGTCTACTGGGAATTTTTCCAGAGCCGGAGCTGGATAAGTTCACAAAAATATTTCTGCACGAAACACTATTCTCCGCGAGGAAGGTCATAGCTAGAGTATGGATGAGACCCAGCCCACCAGAACTTTCACACCGGATAGTGGAGGTGAATAACACACTGCGTTATAAGAAGCTTGTCTACTCCCATAGAGGATGCCCCTCTAAGTATGATAAAATCTGGGAAAGCTGGCTTAAGGCCTCTGAGACCATAATATGACTCGAAAACGGTGCAACAGAACTCTTTTGATAACAGCCCAGTACTCATCCAAGTATACAACCTATTATATTGGTTAGCAGCCATAATGTCTCATGCACATGTATGTATTTCTAAGGAACGTTCTTATGGGATAACTGAGTTTGATACTGTTTATTATGTCAAAGATTTGTCATGTACACTTCCTACATGTATGTTTTCTTTTGTTCAATAAATCTTACGTTTGGAAGGGAAAAAAAAAAAAAAAGAAACCGCTTAGCAACTTCAGCCTGTAGGTGGATGATGAGAATTTGCCTACCGTACATATAATTTGCCAAGTTTATATTGATCTGTTAGAAGATAATAGGATACATTTACATCACAAAAAAAAAAAGTTCCTTAAAAAAATATATAAAAAAAAAAAAAAAAAAAAAATTTGTTTCAGTTTCTGTCAAGGAAGAAGTTTCTCTGGAAGAAACCATTTGCAGCAATAGACAAGTGCAGATTACATAGAGACATGCTCCGCGTTCCCTTTGCTGATACGTTTCGGGGGACCCACCTTGCTTGAAACTGCTTCAGATGTTTCGGTTTGCAGGGTATGGCTGCCTACTAGAGGTTCAATGTAGAGCAGCAACATCCCCCATGGTGACCAGATTGAAATTTTCTGAACAATCGTGGGTCGTGTGTAGTGTCACAGTATGCCTGATACGTTGCGACCAAGTGCAGCGCATTGAATGTACAGACTGTCAGTTTACCACTTTTCTGTATCAATGCTGTACAAAAATTATATTGTAGAGAAACAAGTTAGGGGCTGGGAGGGAAAATAGGCAATAGACCCACTTAATAGAAGTTCCTGTTCAATACACATTTCCCATTAAACACTGAAGCTTCCACCCAAAAATGCAACTTTTCAACTTTTGAAAAACAAAATAAAATTCTAAAGCAGGCTTCTTGTGGTGGTTCTCCAAAGGTGATTTCTTTGCTTGCAATAAAATTGTATGGGAGGGAAAAAAGGGACACTTCACATTCGGGAGCCTCGTTCTTGCAAAATCTGAAAGATAATAAAACTGAATGTTAGTGGGATGACTGGTAGTAGTCACACATCATCTAAAGAACTTGCATTTCTCAAGTCATATGGTTTAAAAAAAGGCTACCACTCACATGGTTAAATTACTACAAACGTTCCTATTTTGCTGTTTTTTCTTGCTCAAACCACAGGCATTGTGAGAACTTCTGTCAGAAGTAGCCAATTGTCTGGCTTTCAGGTTGATCCTCCAGGAAGATTATAAACTTGTAACAATTTTGTAGCTGGTGAAGTCAGAACTCCTAGTCTTCATACTTATTTCTTGTCAGTAGCCCATTAGTTAAAGCAACCCTGTATCAGTGGCCTATTAGTTAAAGGCCAAGTTCACCATTATCATTTTTCTCATAAAGTACAGGTTCCCCAAGGAACAGTACACCATTTATATAGCCCTGTTGCAGAAAAGAAAACGCTGTTCCTACGTTTTGGAGCAGGCCTCACCTCAGCCTCTTGCTCTCTTCTATAGAAAACTCCTCTAAGGCTTCCTGGTATCTGGCAGAGCCTTTAGCAGAGTGAGAAAGAGCAGCGGACAGTATATGTGACCTTAAAGTACAAAAAAGTGGGTGGAAATAATAAATAAATAAAAAAATAAGTGGCACAGTGATGAGGGAGGTGTGGTCCACAGAGCAAAACACACCCTATTCTGTGATGCAGTAAGGCAGTGTATGATGGGATATGAAGTTTTCTTTTTGCCACAATGCTACAGGAAGTCAGGTGCTCAAGTGCATCTTTTGAAATTTTGAAAAGAGGGTGCAGACTCAAGGCTGTCGTTGATTAGTTAAGTGAGAGACGCTCGATGGGATGGTGAACTTTAAAGTGGTTGTAAACCCTTTACAACCACTTTATACTACAGGCAAGCCTATAATTAGGCTTACCTGTAGCTACACTGGATATCTCATAAACCTGAACGGTTTAGGAGATACCCCTGTATTTGCACGTGCCAACGTCATCGGCACATGCGCACTTAAGCAAACTGAAGCAATGGCACGTACGAGCCTTTGCTTCAGTTGTACTGTGCCGCTACCAGCGGCTCCCAAGCGCATGTGCGGGAGTGACGTCATTGTGGCTTCGGCCAATCACAGATTGAATGTGATTCCGCAATACTCGGAAGTAACCCCCTGGGGAGATGTCGGCATGCGTCAAGCTTTCCAATATTAAGGCTTTGGTTTCAGATTTAAAAATGGTGAAAGTCTCTTTAAGCCAGAGATCTTTCAGAGATCTTTTGGGCTTTGCACTCATGGGGCTCAGCTTACAAGCGTGTAGTGTGTACAGCAAGCTGTTGTAAAGCTTTTTTAAGCTTTCTTGAAGCCTTTAAAAATGGAACTTTTTGCTCTAGTTTAGGGATGTTAAACAGCACATTATGGGAATGCTGGCTGTCTTGATAAATAAGATGCTAGCAGGGCTTTCACGTAGTGCAGAAGCTGAAACCTGGTAACAGAATATTTAAAACTCAGCAGCCCGCCCCATTACAATTTGAGCTAAAAATTCCTTGAACAAAAAAACTCTGCAATAGCTTACTGTACACAATGCTTTTAGAAAAAGCCAAAGCCTATTTGTTTAAAGCCTTGAGGCCACAGCACACTTAACTTTTGAACAAAGGGTTTATGTGTAGAGTAGAATAAATACCAATCACTCCCTCACTGTCAGTTGAGTAGTCATGCAAGAGTTACCACTTCAAGCCTCCACCACTGCAGAGCTGATCACAGCAAATTTATATTTCAGTAAAAGCAACACAACTCACCCTGCCTGGAGAGAATGACTCTCTGACATGTTCCAGTCACTGAGGCGGGATGAGCTGTGTGGATTTTATCGATGAATAAAAATGTACTGAACCAAGTGTTCAGCTTCTCTCAGTGCATCACTTCCTAGCTGTCCAGATGAACAAGCATTGAAGGAAACACTTCAGTATGTCACTAGCCGGCAATGGCTTGCTCATTCAACCATAAAGATGACAGTTATCCTGTTGCCAGCACTAAAGTTAACACTTAAAAAGTTTTACCTTGACGGTATTAAATTCTAATAATGACATCATGCCTAAATCAGGACAAAGGATTTGTACACGCCTGGCAAAAGACACAGGCAGATATTGCTTATGGAAAACTGGACACTCTGAAGTGCTCATCTGATGTGCATTTACCTTTTTGTCCACAAATTTCCAAAAGCTTCCCCCAACTCAGTACCATACCCTACTTTTTATCACCTCAACTCTAGCAAGATCGAGGGCCTTTTTTATAGAATTCATGGTAAAGATTCACAACCGTATCAGACTGCACAATTGTATTTAGCATAACATTCTTTAAAAGGCCAAAGTCAATTTGTTATCTATAATTTAAAGTAAACCTGCCATGAAAACCAGAGTTGCTTACAGGTAATCATTTCCAAATAGTCTTCCACACAGTACATAGGAACCACCAGAAATCATTTCGTGGAGGGGGGATTATGGTGTGGGGTTGTTTTTCAAGGGTTGGGCTTGGCCCCTTAGTTCTAGTGAAGGAAACGCTTAAGGCGTCAGCAAGCATAGCAAGACATTTTGCACAATTTCACGTTCCCAACTTTGTGGGAACAGATTGGGAATGGCCCCTTCCTGTTCCAACATGACTGCGCAACAGTACACAAATCAAGGTCCATAAAGACATGGATGAGCGAGTTTGGGGTGGAGGAACTTGACTGGTCTGCACATATTCCTGACCTCAACCCGATAGAACACCTTTGGGATAAATTAGAACGGAGACTGCCAGCCAGGCCTTCTTGTCCTGACCTCACAAAGTGTGCTTCTGGAAGAATGCTCAAATATTCCTACAGACAGACTCTTAAACCTTGTGGACAGCTTTCAGAGAAGAGTCAAAGCTGTTATAGCTGCAAATGATGGGCCAACTCAATATTGAACCCTAGGGACTAAGACTAGGATGCCATTAAAGTTCATATGCATGTAAAGGCAGGCGTTCCATTACTTTTGGTAATATAGTTTATATTCAATGATCCATGGAGTACATTAGCACTAGAAATGAATGTCCTGCCACAAAAGCAGAGACATAGACAAATCACTATCTGCATCACTATATACGAGGTCAGCTTGTGCTGTGTACTATATACAAGTCATCAAAAGAATCGTCCCACCTGTGTATAAGAGTAGCAGTCTTATGTGTATGTGCCTTAAAAACACAAATAAAATAAAAAAATATGGTGTGAATATTTAGGTAGTTGGGTCCCTTGCCTTTGTTATTCCACTCTATTAATTGTGATTGTAAACCCACGGGGAGAATTAAAAAAAAAAAAAAAAACCTGCAAGACAAAAGCATAATGAGCTAGTAGGCATAGCATACTAGCTCATTATGATATACTTACCTTAGATCGAAGCCCCGCAGCGGTCCCCACACACGTCTATCGAAGTTACTTCCGGGTATCACAGGCTTCGGTGCTGTGATTGGCTGGAGTCGCCAAGACGTCACTCCCACGCATGCGTGCGGGAGCCGCCAGTAACAGCAAGTCAGCTGAAGCAACGGCACAAACGAGCCGTTGCCTCAGTGCGCATGTGCAGATGATGTCGGCACATGCTTATACAGGGGATATCTCCTAAATCATGTAGGTTTAGGAGATATCCATGGTAGCTACAGGTAAGCCTTACTATAGGCTTACCAGCAGTAAAAAGTGGTTGTAAAGGGTTAACAACCACTTTAACAGAATTGTATACCTGGGGTCTCCATATCTGTAACACTCACGGTCAGCTCTGGAGAAGCAGTCGCGTCCCTCCTTATGCTTGTAAGGTCTTGCCTAGCCTCTCATGTGCTGTCCCGGAGAATAGTTACCAACACAACTATCACTTGGCCATGTAGGGAAAGTGCCACTTTTCCAAAGGCAGTGCAAATTCCTGAGAACTGGTACAATTTGTACAAATTACCAGCTGCCTGGTAACCTTCACCTCTAGAGCAATTTTTTTTACTCTTTGCACCGAGGTAAAAATCACCATTTTTGGCTATACAATTACTTAAATCCCCAGAATGTTATGTTTTCTGAAAGCAAAGGCCTTGTAGAATTAAAAATATATGTTTTTTGCAACTGTTTATCAAAACAGATTTTCAGGGAAAAAATTATACTAAAATGAATTTTAGTGCAAACACACAATGATACCCAATTTTTTGTAAATTATAAAAGATGGGGTTGCGTTGAGTAAATAGCTACCAAACATGCCAAGTGTTAAAATGTGGGAGCCCAAGATACCACAAAAAGATTGGTACCCAAAATTATGCACAGTTGAAAGGTTAAAAGCCTTTACAGCTCATCAGAACAGTGTCCCTAGAATTATTGCTCTCACTCAGACGTTTGCGGCAATAACTCACGTGTGTGGTACAATGGTGGTTTTAATACATGTTGCACAATGCTTGTGTTTGCATATGTGGGTGTGTGCAGGGCAATGGGGTGAAGTTTAATTTTTCAAATTTCTTCTAATTTTATAATTGTTTTATTTTTTTTTTTATTTTAACTTTATTGCCATCAGACAGGGGTTAACAGGTCCCCTATGTGATAGCATTGGGCAATTGAAAGGTACTCAGTATGGAGACATTGGGGTCTTTTAGACCCCTAGTGTCTCCCCTGCCCTTAACAGCAGCTAATCAAGCACATACTGTACTTGATTAGCTGCTTTCCTAGCTGTAACAGCCACGAAATTACAGCTCTAAAGCTGGGAATGCTCAAAGCTGAATGCTACGGTCCTCAATTTCCTCCCGCACTCCACCCAGAGACCCAGGCTGCCTCAGTATCTGTATAGCAACTCAGATGACTTTTACATCACAACCAAAAGCCAGGTGAGCCAAACCGTAACAAGCTCTTAGCTGTTACTGCAGCTGGGAGCCCTCTATAAACGCTTCCCACCCTGGACATATGTACAGAGAGGCGAAGCAGTTAAACCCACAGCTCAATCTGCTCACAGCTAAACAGATCGTGCCAGTCCAGTCTTCTCAGTCTCTTAGTCTTTAAACACCAGACACTTACACAGTGCCTTGCAAAAGTACTCACCCCCTTGGCATTTTGGTTTGTTGCCTCACTACCTGGAATTAACATGGATTGTTTGAGGATTTGCATCATTTAATTTACAGAACACGTCCACAACTTTGAAGGTTTTTTTTTTTGTGCATAACTATCTTCTACTGGGATTTTTGCCCATTCCTCCTTGCAAAATTGCTCCAGATCCTTCAAGTTGGATGGTTTGCGCTTGTAAACAGCAATCTTTAATTCTGACCACAGATTTTCTATTGGATTATGGTCTGGGCTTTGACAAGGCCATTCCAACACAGTTACATGTTTCCCCTTAAACCACTCAAGTGTTGCTTTAGCAGTGTGTTTGGGGTCATTGTCTTGCTGGAAGGTGAACCTCTGTCCTAGCCTCAAATCACATACAGAGTGGTAAAGGTTTTGCTCAAGAATATCCCTGTATTTAGCACCATCCATCTTTCCCTCATCTCTGACCAGTTTTTCAGTCCCGACTGTTGAAAATCGTCCCCCACAGCATGATGCTGCCACCACCATGTTTCACTGTGGGGATGGTGTTCTTTGGGTGATGTGATGGGTTTGCGCCAGATATAGCATTTTCTTTGATGGCCAAAGAGTAAAATTTTAGTCTCATCAGACCAGAGCACCTTGCTCCAAACATTTTTGGAGTCTCCCACAGGCTTTTTCGCAAACTCAAGTCTCTGCTGTGGAACTCTGCACCTCCTCCAGGGTTACTTTAGGTCTCTGCGCTGCCTCTTTGATTGATGCCCTCCTTGCCCGGTCCGTGAGTTTTGGTGTGCAGCCGTCCCTTGGTAGGTTTGCTGTTGTGCCATGTTCTTTCCATTTGGTTATGATAGATTTGATGGTGCAACTAGGGATCAAGGTTTGGATATTTTTTTATAACCTAACCCTGACTTGTACTTAAGATTGTCCCTTACTTGTTTAGAGAGTTCCTTGGTCTTCATGGCAGTGTTTGGTTAGTGGTGCCTCTTGCTTAGGTGTTGCAGCCTCTGGGGCCTTTCAAAAAGGTGTGCATATGTAATGACAGATCATGCAACACTTGGATCGCACACAGGTGGACATCATTTCACTAATTTGTGACTTCTGAAGGTAATTGGATGCACCAGAGCTTTTTATGGGCTTCATAACAAAAGGGGGTGAATACATACGCACATGCCAATTATCAGTTTTTTATTTCTGAAAAATAGTTTTATGTATATATTTTTCTAATTTTACTTCACCAATGTAGAGACTGTTGTGTTCTGATCCATCACATATAATTCAGATTAAAAAACATTAAACTAAAGGATGTAATGTAACAAAATAAGTAAAAAGCCAGGGGGGGGGGGGGGGGATACTTTTGCAAGGCACTGTATTGTAGCTCAGACCAGGAAACAGCCTGATTTCACCCAACATGTCTGAACCACTGCCCCAACAGCAATGACTTATACAGAAGCCTAAACTGAGTGCAGCCTCTTCAATAGGCACATAAACAACTCCAGTAGCTCATTGCTTATCCTATTTAAGGATAGACATTGTGATCAAAAACACTCCTGCAGAAAACGTCCCAAATAAACTTACTTGTACAAACCTCTAAGGGAGTCAAAGGGAATATTTGCAGATTAAGGCTGCCCAAAAAGCTTTAGATTAGCGAAGAAAGATATACAAGAATGATGGCATTTCACCCTTAATACTGTGAAAAATTCCTGCAGCATCACCTTTATCTATATCCTATCACAAAATTGATGAATGGATTGACCCATCTCAAAATTGCCATAAATTTAGTCTTTAGGTTTACACAGAGACCTTAAACTATGAATAAGCCCTGGCCTGCAACAAGCAGAGTAACCAACAGGGTTCCCATAAAACAATGATTTAGGCTCAGAAAAAGAGCGTGCTAAAGACAAGGCAACAATGCCAGAACACCTGAAACCTACCAACAAGACCTCTCGTCACAGACAGGCCCAGAGTACTCTGAGGATAAAATGTGCAGCAACAGTAAGAGTACAAAACCAGGCAGTAAGTAGACATGATCCCGACTGCAGACTTGCCTGCATTTGACTGATGCTAGAGGTGCCTGTCCCCATCAAATTGTGTGTGCCCCTTGAATATAGAAGAATGCACAGTGAAGGAGAGCTCCAAAAAGATCTTCTGGTATTTGTGCCACCATCAGGAGGTTTGGCCAGACAATGCACCAGCATGCCCTAGCCACTCTTTGTTCAGTTTAGGAACAAGAAGCCCAGGCAGGAAAACCACCCCCACCCAGAAGAGACACCCACACTGGTTAAGTGAAATTAGCCTTGCGCATCCCAAAGCATATTTGTCCATTTACTGCCCCAGCACTGCTTACAAGAATGATCTAAACCAGGCCAGTCAGCCCAAAGGATATGCCACCTCACAGTACTGGTATTCTCCTAGCACTGAAAAGGGAGCACACCCAGATATTTTCTCAGCAAATAAAGAAAATGTACACTGGGGGCCTAGAGATGAGCAAGAGCTACCCCCCCCAAGGAGGGTGGGGAAAGAGGAGGATGAGTGGATAACTTCTAATGAGAGTCCTGCATGGACTCTCCTTCCACCAGGTTCCAAGCAAAGTGTCTCCAATAAAACAAAAATAGTAGTTCTGTAGAAGGACTTTCTTTAAACATTTGTGGCAATGCGTTCACTTTCCCAACCCATTTGGGATCCCCATTTAAGCCACCAATCCCCCAATGATCTATGAACAGGGCCTGGTTCTGGTGGTGTGTACAGTGATGGTCACCACAGACAATGCACAATGGTGCTCACACAGTATCTTATGTATGGAGAGTGCTACTGGGGCATGTGTTGATGGCCTTTTGTTTGTGTCGCATGAGCTTGCATTCTCATACAAGTCTATGGGGTGGATTCCAGCTTGCAGCAAGTCATATGGACTACAACAGTTCTAATATAATGGTCAATGAATTCTGAACGACCCGAGAAGCATCTCAAAAGGATATCCAACTGATGTCCCTGACAAACCCAAAGTTCATTGACACAAGTGTTTACGTAGGTCTTTTCAGTGCCGCAGTTCACAAGGGATTACACTAGATTTTTTTTCTTTACTCATTTTTGCATGGTTCATTTCAGTGTAGGAAAAAGAACCACTTACCTGACAATCTCTAATGAACCCTGTATGGAATATGCCAAGGCACAAAACCAAAGACAGTAGGAGTTTACCTGGCAGAACAAACTTACTACAAACATAGTACAGGAATAAAAAGCATTTCTATAAGCATACTCCAAAGACATGGGCAGGAAGGAGCTTGGTTTAGCACTGGGACATTAACATAAAAGGAATCAGAAGGACAGATAATTGAAGACCTGTATTCAGTGAGATGCTCAGCATAATACAAAAGTACCACATCCTGCTATTGGTGCATTCTTTTTTTGTATTACCAGCTCAACCAATTCAACATGTAATTCAGACAGATGCTATATTTCATAACATGAATTGGGAGGATTTCAAATCTAAAATCTTGCACAGGTGAAGTCAAAGATGTATTCTACTTTAGAGGGAGCTAGTGACAAAAGATGGGATGGGTTAGGAGCAGCTCTGAGGACGTAAGTGGGGTTTTCAGGAAAGCCAGTGCTCACCAGCAAATAAAACTTAATCTGAGTCATTCATATCGTAATCCGTCTCTTCATCCTCACTCTGTATCAGCATGCAGCATGCATGTGCAAAGAAAAGGAATGAAAAACAAAAGAGTAAGTGAAAAGAGAAAACATGCAAGATAGGAAAAACATTGATTAGGGGAGGTTACTAGCATACAATGATAATAGTCTATGATTGGGTTTACAGATACAGTAAAAACCTTGGATTGCGAGTAACTTGGTCTGCAAGTGTTTTGCAAGACGAGCAGTTTTTTGTTTTATAAATTTTGACTTGATAAACAAGTGATGTCTTGATATACAAGTAGCATCAAGTAATAACTGAGTATAAAAAGAGAAGAGAGGCACCTCTGAGTGTAGCAATATGGTTACATTTACTAAGGGTACAACATTAAGCAATTCACATGGTTGATTAAAACAAGCACATCAAAGTATGCATGCATCTGTGATAAAGCTGCCCACATAGACCATCCCCCGCACCGCCACCATCCCTTTCACGCTGCGCTCCACGCCTCGCTTACAGATCACACTACAGCAGGGTAGTCTTCCCAGCCATGATTGCAGACTGACAGTGGTGAGAGGCGGCGGTGCGGAGGACGGTCTATTTGGCAGCTTTACCTAGGATGCCTGCATACTAAGATGTGCCTGTTTTAATCAACCATGTGAAAGTTGCTAAATGTTGTACCTTCATTAAATGTAACCATATTGCTACACTTATGCCCCGTACACACGGTCGGATTTTCCGATGGAAAATGTCCGATCGGAGCGTGTTGTCGGAAATTCCGACCGTGTGTGGGCTCCATCGGACATTTTCCATCGGATTTTCCGACACACAAAGTTGGAGAGCAGGAGATAAAATTTTCTGACAACAAAATCCGTTGTCGGAAATTCAGATGTACACTAATCCGACGGACAAAGTGCCATGCATGCTCAGAATAAATAAAGAGATGAAAGCTATTGGCTACTGCCCCGTTTAGAGTCCCGACGTACGTGTTTTACGTCACCGCGTTCAGAATGATCGGATTTTCCGACAACTTTGTGTGACCGTGTGTATGCAAGACAAGTTTGAGCCAACATCCGTCGGAGAAAATCCTAGGATTTTGTTGTCGGAATGTCCGAACAAAGTCCGACCGTGTGTATGTCCTATTAGAGGCGCCGCTCTTCTATTTTAAGATAGGAACCTCAAAAACGGGGATTTTTAAGGCAACAGAGGCGAAAGTATTTAAAATTTAAATAAATTTATTGATACAAAATTAGTATTAAAATATAAAGTAAATAAATCACATGAACAAATACATTAGAAAAAAGGACAATATGATATATTACAAATGTGGCAAAGAAATTCCAACGCGTTTCAAAATAATTAAATTTCTTCTTCAGGGATAAACTTTGCCATCATCTGGAAGGCATAAAGGTAACATAAGTATATATACATACATATTTACAGTACCAAAAAACAATAATGTGTAAAGAAAGCTTACAGTAATCATGATTACTGTAAGCTTTCTTTACACATTGTTTTTTGGTACTGTAAATATGTATGTATATATACTTATGTTACCTTTATGCCTTCCAGATGATGGCAAAGTTTATCCCTGAAGAAGAAATTTAATTATTTTGAAACGCGTTGGAATTTCTTTGCCACATTTGTAATATATCATATTGTCCTTTTTCTAATGTATTTGTTCATGTGATTTATTTACTTTATATTTTAATACTAATTTTGTATCAATAAATTTATTTAAATTTTAAATACTTTCGCCTTTGTTGCCTTAAAAATCCCCGTTTTTGAGGTTCCTATCTTATGCTGTATAGGGATGATGGCAACTTTTTCATAACTATCTTTGAGGAGTCTATACCTTCCCGCTCTTCTATTTTATACTCTGTAGCTCCTGCTGGATTTAGCTTCTAATCCCCTTGTGGAGGCTTCCATTTGTGGATGGACATTTTACGGTTACACAACCTATCCCTTTGCTATAATCTTTTTATATGGACTATAAACTGATAGACTTATGAATAAATAGTTGTGGAACAAATCATCTGAGTTTCCATTGTTCCTTATGAGGTAATTCGCTTTGATAAACAAGTGCTTTGGATTACAAGCACATTTCTGGAACGAATTATGCTCGGAATCCAAGGTTTTACTGTACATGTGTAAATGAAAGTGCGACAGCTGTATTAGTCTAGCTATAGAATATAAAGTAAAGACATGAAGCCCTGTAGCATTCAGTGTCGGCACACATGGGCGCTTCCATCTTCTCCCAGTATTCCTTCCAGATCTGGACTCCTCGGCTGCTTTTATAGCATGTTTTTGTAGGCACTTTTAAAAGTAAAATCTCACCTTTTGTAACATGTTACATGTCAGACCCATAGTCAGGGTGTAACGTGCCGCAAAAGGTCATGCTGGAACACAAAATGGCCTTTCCAAAACGGTTGTCTAGAAGGGTCACAGTTGAAAAACGTCTATAGTTTTGACTAGAGTGGTGAAAGGATTAGAACCCCTTTTTGGTTTTAAACTTGTAGCTGCAAACGATTTTCCCTCACTCCCCGTCCTGACATTTTAACCTTAAACCTTCACTGAGAACACTTGGGGGTTGATTTACTCTAACTGGAGAGAGAACAGCTCTGCACAGAAACCAATCAACTCCCAGGTTTTATTGTCAAAGCTTAACAGAACAAACTGAAGTTAGAAGCTGATTTGCTACCATGCACAGCTGCATCAGATTTTGCACTCTTCGGTTTTAGTAAAACATCCCCTTGAAGTCAATCATTTTGTGGGAAGCAAATAGTTATGACGAGCAAACGTAGGCTACATTCACAAGGCACTTAGGCTGAAGGTAGTCTCTTGTGCTCATTGGAAGCCGTGAGCTGGCGACCACTCCTGACTGCAGCTAAACTATGAAAGTAGCCCTAAAGATAAACCCTGGGCACAAAAATTCAGTGAATATGTTCCAATAGCCACAAAAGGATATAAATCCACTCAACAATGCACCTGTGCTCACATCTGTTACAAAAAAGGTTCACAGCTACATACAAAGCGTTCCCCAGAGGGTCCAAATATGACTATATGGAGTTCTCCAAAAACTCTTACATATGGTGAAACATTTTAAGGGGCAATATGCAACATCAGTACCATGTATGAAAGTAATGTTATAGCAGTTAAACCAAGAGGATATTTCTATTTGTTAGTTTGGTCTCAGTTGTAAACCAATTTATGAAGTATAATGTAAAAGTCTTGCTTGATTGCAGAATTTTTATTGCAATTGCCTCATAATTGTCACTGAACTTTGATTATTATTATTATTAGGTAGCCATGAGATATATATATATATATATATATATATATATATATATATAGGGAATTTCCATTAAGGCAACGTTATAGTACAGAGAAACAAGTGGGTGTGCTCTTCCTATAACGATTTTTGCATTGTAAACCAATTTGAGTGGATTTTATGGGCTATAACCTATCAACGCGCTTTACAACAATATGTTAGCAGAATATAATCGACTGGAGACCATTAATCAATATCTAATTACACAGCCAAAAACAAATCACAGGAAACAAGCAGCAACTTGCAGGGCAGATGTTTTGTCCATCATATGGTATAATTATTGCAGCCTAAAGGAAAGTAAAGCACATAGGGAAGCCACAGACTAATTTGTTAAACCCAAGGATCAGGTTTAAGCTTGCAACAATTTCAGTGATTAAAATAGACTATAGCAATTTGACATTTACAATGTAAATAATGGGATGGGGTCCTAAAAGTATTGTCAGCAGAGGTGCCCATTCAATTAAAAGGTGCTTCCAAGTGGATTCTTCAAGAAGCTCGGTATTTATTGATCATAAAAACAAGTAAATACACCATCAATGATATTACATCAGATCTCTCAATATTTTTGTTTGACCATCAAATGTCTAAGCACAACATCCCACCCTCCCAGCTCTTTAGATAACTACAGCTGTCCCATGCTTTCAGAGGCCAGCTTCCCTCTGATGAGATGCAACTGGTGCAATCAGACCTGGAAAGGGTTTTGCGCTTCGAGTGTACAAAAAAATTTATTAAATATCCACTTCCGTACTCTATGCACATCTTCTCAGAGTTTCTTCTCCTGAGCTGTCCAAGCTTTGTGAGAACTGGGTCCGAGATGTTCTGAATCTGGACTCAGATGACTGGGAGCATATGTGGGATTTCCCATTTAAAAATCCTTGTCTCCTCGAGAGACCGCCTCATACAGTACAAGATTGTTCACAGGGCTTACCTTAACTCCTTATCGATTGCATAAGATGAGGCCCTCCCTTTCCTCGGAGTGCTGGCGCTGTGTCCATGCCCCAGGGGATTACATTCAAATTTTTTGGTCTTGCCGGGTGATTAATGTCTACTGGTCACAAATACTTGCAGAGGTGAAGGAATTACTAAATGTCTCTATTGCTCCATCCCCAAGGATATGTCTGCTTGGGTTGGTGGAGGAGCTACATAGAGGCTGCCCTAAAAAATAAGACAGGGTGTGAGCTAAATGGTTGGCAGACCCTTCTACTGCTAGTAGATTAAGCGAGCCATTCTGTGATAATTGGCCTTCCTGCAGGATGGATATAAATGGCTCCGTAAAGGGGTAGTAAACCCTCAAGGTTTTTCACCTTAATGCACTGGCTCCCGCTGCTGTCAATTGAAGCCAGTGACATGGGAGCCAGGGCTGAGTCCTGTAGTCTGTGTCATTGGACGCAGCAGCAGGATTCGGGAGGGCGCCCCCTCACAAGTGCCCCCTCGGGAATGCAGGTCTCTGTGGGGGCACTCAAGAAGAGGAGGAGCCAGGAGCGCTGCTGGGGGACTCCAGAAGCGGATCAGAGCCTCTCTGTGCAAAACCCTTGCGCAGAGAAGGGAAGTATACATTTTTGTATTTATTTTTTAAATAACAAGATATCTGTATTTTATCTGACTTTGTTTCTCCGTGACCCCCGCGCAGGTCTTCTATCTGGAGATGTGACAAGATATGGATTGTGCCATTGTACGGTTGTGTTGTTTGTATGTTCTGTTTAAAAAAACAAAAATAAAGATTTAAAAAAAAAAAAAAAAAAAAAAAAAAGAAAAAAAAGAAAAGAAAAACACCATCAACGCGTATAGTTGGGCCTTTAGTGGCCACTTTGTCAGGAAAAGGCGTACAACACAATGAATAAAAAATACATGAAAAAACAGGCAAACATTTTCAATATGAAACCAAAGGGATAATGTTAAAGTTATGGTTTGCACTGTAATATTTAGTGGGGATGGTTGTATGGGTATAATTTCATATCAAGCATTCCAGTATATGGTGGAGTGATAATTTTGCTCGATTCAGACTAATCAGATCAGATACCAATTTTATCACACAAAATTATCACGGCACCATATACTGGGGTGCTTGGTATATGATTATCTCCACCAAATATTCCATTACAAACCATAAACTTCATGCATAATTTAGTATACATATATCTATCTCACTTTTTACTCACAATCCCCATAACTAAAAAGGTATTTTACCACTTCCTTAATGGCATATATTTTTTACTATACACGCACTGATCAGCCATAACATTTGGACCACCCACCATAACCCGTCCAGGCATGGACTCCCCTAGACCTCTAAAAGTATGCGGTGATATCTGGCACCAAGCTGTCAGCAGCAAATCCTTTAAGTCCTGTAAGTTGTGAGGTGGGGCCCCCACAAAACAGTCTTGTTTTTTCAGCACATCCCACAGATTGGATTGAGATCAGGAGACTTAGGAGGCCAAGTCAACACTTTGAATTTGTTTTGTTCCTCAAACTATTCTTAAAATCATCACGTGCCCATTGAAGGCTCTTGGCTGTGGACACAGGTCAGCATGCACACGCTGACTGGTCTGTGGTGATGCAACCCCATAGGCAACAAACGGCGATGCACTGTGTTCCCATAACTTTCTATGGAATCCAGCATACACTTTTTCAGCAATTTGAGCTACAATAGTTCTTCTATTGTATCTACTGGACTACACAGGCCAGCCTTCATTCCCCCATGGGCAACAATGAGCCTTGGCCACCCATGACCCTATTGTCAGTTTTCCTTCCTTGGACTACTTTTGGTAGGTCCTGACCACTGCAGACTGGGAACATTCCACAAGAGTGCAGTTTTGGAGTTTATGCCCCAGTTGTATAGCCATTACAATTTAGCTCTGGTCAAAGTCAGTGATATCCTTGTGCTTGCCCAGTTTTTCTGCTTTCAACACATCATCTTTCTGGGGCAATAGGCTTACTTGCTTCCTAATATATCCCACCCACTTTCAGGTGCCATTGTCACAAATGAATCAATGATGTTCAGCTTACCGGTCAGTGGTTATAACGTTATGGCTGATCAGTTTAATTCCCAGCCTTTAGATTAACATTGAAAAAGTTTGTCATATTTTTATGTATTTTATCCAGTTTACTGTACACCTTTTCCTGACAAAGTGGCCACTAAAGATGAATTGGGCTAATGGGGTCTAAATAGTTAAAGCAGAACTCAGGCCAAATTTTTTCCCCCCATGTCCTTGCTGAAAAACCATTTGTGCCTGCTGACTTCCTGTTTGTAAGACCGCTGGCTTCTATCCCTCTCTCACCTCAGCCAGCGGTCTGGCATGCCCCCTTGTAGTCCTCTGAAAGCCGAGCAGGAGAAAGCAGACATGTTGTGGGTGGATGGGGTCTCGCAGCCCCCGGTCTGTGCCACCAATGGAGGAGGTGTCCTCCTTCTCCTCCACCTCTGCTCCCTGAGAGTCACCGCTGCCCCCCCGCACTCCGTCCACGCCGCACCGCCCCCCGCCATCTCCATGCAGGGCGGGGATGATTATCGTCAGTAATCCCTTGTATGACACAGCGGGGATCTCCCGCGGTGTCAGGTATAGTATTTGAGAACGCAGAGCACTGACGTCAATCATAACGGTGGGGGCGGGGCATCATGCTGGTCCCACAGTGGTCCCTGACATGCTGGTCCCTGACAAGCGGCACTGGTGGTCCCCGACAAGCGGCACTGGTGGCCCCCAACTGGTGGTCCCTGACATTCGGCAGTGGTGGTCCCTGAAAAGTGGAACTGGTGGTCCCCGACAAGCGGCACTGGTGACCCCCGACTGGTGGTCCCTGACATTCGGCAGTGGTGGTCCCTGACATTCGGCACTGGTGAACACTGATGAGCTGCACTGGTTTGCATTTATATTAAATGCATTAAATTAATTTAATTTAAATGTATTTATTAAATGCATTCATTATATTAATATGCATCTATATTAAAATGCTTTGCGTTTATAAGGCTGTAACCTATCATATCGTGTGTTATGTATGGCTTGCTGGCTGCAAAATTAGGGGTCTGATTTATGTTGAGTTCACATTTACATGTACAAGCCTGGTGTACCTCCCACATTCACTCCCATCCCAAGTATTCATAGGAAATGTAGGCTGACTACAGTTAGAGAATCAGAAGAGGATATGATGCTATCACTTTAACACCTCCTCCTTGCCAGAAAAGATGAAGCTTTTTTTAAATCAGAAAACTGACTTCCTGAAAATTAAATTAGACATATCTTTTAAACGGTAAGAAATTTCACAAATGTAATAACTGTTTAGTGTTTTGTGTGGGGGTGTACTAATAGGGAATTTTTTGGGAAAATCCTGGAGTTCTGCTTTATGCAGGTTGAAAGACACTAGTTTAAAAACAATAGAAAACAAAAAGGTAATAGAAAACCCCATATACACAATGAATGCCCACAGCTGATCCAGAGGAAGGCAGAACAAATAAAATTAAAGCATGATCCAATTCCAGTGGGGGGAAAATTCCTGCCTGATCCCCCAGGAGGCAATTGGATATTCCCTGGTTCAACTACCTCTGGTGTTACAACCACTGACTGTTAGTATCCAGTTATATTTTGTGCATATAGGAACACATCCATCTTCCTTTTTAAAACAATCTACTGAGCTGGCCAGAACTAGTTCTTGAGGGAGTCTATTCCACAGCTCTTACTGTGAAGAAGTCTTTCCATATGTGAAGGCTAAATCTTTTCCTCCAGATGTAAAGAGTGCCACCTTGTCCTCTAATGACCTGAAAGTGAACAACTCTATACCAAGTTCACTAAATGGTCCACTTAATACTTGGTGATCATATGCCCCTTAATCACCTCTTCTCAAGAGACAAATTCGGTTCAGATAATCTTTCCTCACGGCTGGTTTAGCTACTCAGTGGCTCCCACTCCAGGTAACTGGGTGGATCTCAACAGTAAAGTTAGGATCTCTGCACAGTCTAGACCAGCTGAGTGACATCAGTCGGCGGCAGACTTTAGCCCATTTGTGGAAACCAGGTTAGAGGAGTGCAGAACAAAGTGCACTCCTGTGACCCACAGGAGAAGTAAGGCAAAAAAGAGCTTTGGCCCTACTTTTCCATTAATATATTGAAGAATATGTTTTATTGATCAATACCGACCTCCCTGAAGAATCCACTTGGAAGCAACTTTTTTGTTGAATGGGCACCTCTGCTGACTACACTTTGGTTCCATTTTGGGGCCCAATCCTTTTTACCATTGCAACCTAATGCAGTGCAAGCATTTCCGATAAAACCTGACGAGCATCGAGTGCGACCACCTACACTCTGTGTGGAGACAGTCATACTTTCCACATGTGCTAAAATAGGTTGCTTGACCCTAGGATGGGTAGGAGTGAGTAAATGCTACAAAAAAACTACACTTTTTGTCACACTTTTCACAACTGTACAACTGAGGAGAATCTCTTTTTTGGCTTTTTATCCCTCTTTCTCCTTGTCTCTGCTCATCTGGAGCACCATTGACGCATCTTAATAAAAGGCATGCTCATTTAGGGAGACTAAATTTGGGTATACACGGAGTAATTTTTTTCGTTCAACCGGTGGGCTGAATGAGAAAAAAAATAAAAAAAATTTGCCCCACTATGTTATTGCTTTTTTTTTTTTTGTATAATCTTTTTATTGAGAAAAAAAAAAAAAAAGTTTTATAAAAAAAACAGAAGAATGAAAAACAGTACTTCGATAAGAGACAGGTCAAAACGTGTCCCATAGTCTAGTCACGTCATCTCTAACAATCCACAGTCATCTATAACAATTAGAAATAATCAAGTCACATTACAAATAGAACCGTACATAGTGAAGTAGAGATAGAGTTCTTATATAAAAGGCCAATGGGTACCAGCAGGGGGTAATCAAGGCTTAACATAGAACAATGGGCAATTACACAAATAATGACTGTTAATGCTCTATACCCAAAAAGATGTAGTAATTCTGGACACTTCAATACAGAGAAACAATAACAAAAAAAGAGAAACATAGTAAAGCCCCAATATAGGGTAGGTGAAACAATTTGGCTCATGGGGCTAAAGTGGTTGTAATGGTAAAGAACAATTACAGCCAGCTCCTCTGTTCGATCAATCTCTCCTACACCGTGCAATTGTTTTTTTTTTTAAAACGATCCATGTAAATACCCAATCTTTGATCTTTTATGGTCAGTCACGTGACCTCTAGCTGCTCTATTCCTCCGATCTACGGGCTACAGAGAGGGGTTGAGAGCCCTCTCCGACATTAGGAGGGGAGGTCATGTGACCACTGTGAATGGCCAGAGGACAAGATAAAAGGTATTGGCAGCTTTAATTTTACAAAAAAAATTTACACAGTGTAGGAGAGATTACTATAACAGAGGAGCTGGCTGTAACTGATCTTTACTTTTACTGCCAGCTACGAATAGCAGCAGGAGAGGGGGCTGAGATGGGGAGACACACACACACGAGCTGACAGGCCAGGAGGGAGGGAGAGAGGAAAGCAGCTGGATGACAGAGGCACGTAAGCTGACCACAGTAATCAGGGATCAGCAACCATGATTACTATGATCAGCACACAGAGGGGGACACAGCTACAGGCAGGATCAACTAGGTTTTTTACAGCTTAGACAGCACAAGCACTTTTTTTTAGGGTTACAACCACTTTAAGGTTACTCTAAGGTTTAAGGTTACTCTAGAAGGAAAGAACCCAATAAACTAGTATAGGGTATGCACTAAAACTAGAAAGCATTGCATAGAAAGCAGAGACCAAGATGGCTAAGTGCTATAGTATCCTGACAGTTGGGTCTCCCACCCTGTCTGAATACACTGATCAACACTGCAGCAATGCCTGCAGTGGCTAATAGAATGCTGGTTTGACAGAAGTCAGCCTAACAATCTGTATCTGTCGAACAGACGGGGCTACACACAGTTTAAAATTCAGTCAGCTCCTGCTGAACCAGCTGAATTTTGATATGCGAATACCATGGCTTAAGTAAAAGAAGAAAAATAAAATTCTACTTACTGTAAAATCTCTTAAAGTCCATCAAGGGACACAAGAGTTTATGGTATTCTTAAACTGGACTTTACTGATGCCTACAGGAAAACATGTTGACACCAGCCCCCGAATAACCCCACCCCTCCACCCATCACACCTCAGGTTTGTGAGCAAGCAGAACACATGACCAAGACACAGAGGGTAGGACCTGTGTCCCTCAATGAATGTCCTGAAAAAGAAATTACAATGAGTACAAAAACCTTATTTTCTTCACTGTCCATTGAAGGATACAAGAATTTAATAACCAAGTACTCACCAAAAACTGGTGGAAACAACATTGCCCAAGTGAGGAATGGTGTAGATCAGCACCACAAACAAATTAAAAAAAGACAACTGTATTGGGTCAAACTCAGATGATTAAGAAGTAGTGGGGGCAAACTACGGTACTACAAAATAAATAAATAAATAAAATAAAAAAAGGGGGGGGGGGGGGCGATGTAACACTAATGTAGAGATCAAGAAGAGTCTTCCAGCCCAGGAAGTAATCTAAATCGAACTAATCTAAATCTAACTAAACCTAAGATTAGGCTGGAGAATACATCCTCCCAGGGAAGGAAAATGAAACAAACACCCTACTAGAGACCAGCAAAAAGTCAGTTTTTGGATCCAAAGAGAACATAGGTCGTGGCCAGAGACTGGAATCCCTAACATGGAGCAAAGTCCGAAAGGAGTTGAGAAGCAGCTGAAGGAGATGCCCAATTTCCAAATCTAGAGCTACAACAGGTGACATGGACACCCAAATGCTGGAAAGGAAAACACAGTAACCCCCTTGTAGAAGTGGTGGTGCACCTGCAAGCATAAGAAGGAGCAGAGGTGTTAAAAACCCCTGGCCTTCAATCCCTACGGTTTGTATAGCAGGAAGGATCAGATTGCACGCATGCTACTACCTCTGTAGTAGATGAAATGGGATTGTTAAGCTCGACCACTAATCTCCTGGGCCAAGGAAGAAGCATACTCCAACCTCCAGTGACATTACTAATGATGGTGTCAAGCACAGGTCCAAAAAGACCATTTCTCTCAAAAGAACAGAGTCTGATGTTCCATGGATGTGTTATTATTCCAGACACGCAGCCACAGTGCCCTGCACAAGTGAAGGGACATCGCCATCATGCAAGAAACTATCTTGGATGCTTGCACCATTCCATCACAGCTAAAGAGCAAGGCTCCAAATGTTTTCCCAAATGCTTAGTGAAAGAGGACCCATGTCTGTGGTAACTAGCATCTACAGAAGTGAGACCACCATGAAATAAGTTCTTTTCCCAGGATGTTACAGGACATTTCCAGTCCTCAAAATCAAAGCCATCTGCAGGTGGCTCAAAAACAGGAAGGGGGGCCTCAGCATTGCCTGACCGAGCTGAAGAAGATGCTGAAGAGGACAAGTCTATAACATGAGTCGCAGGTTCAAGATTACACGTGCCTGGTCCCTCTGGGAACAGTAGAAGAGCATAGACTGAAGTCACTTAATTCAGTGGGACTACCTTGTGTGTGCCTTATGTACTCAAACCCAAGTAGCTGGGTAGTAGCCGAGTTACAGTTTGCCCAAGGTATAAAAGCCATTTTATGTGAGCAGTGGAATGAGACTGGAAACTGTTATTCACATGGTGCTTCAGGAACAGGAGCAGCCGCAGGACATCGCTTCCTACAGGCTAAAAAGAAATGGCAGTTGCAGGAAATTTGAAAAAGGTGCCCAATAGTATCAAAAGCAAAATAACTCCCAGTGCTTTGGCCTGTCTGGCCTTACTCATTATGAGAGTCCTTCGAGACAGGGTCACACCAGAGGCTGTGCCAGGGCTCTGGACCAAAAAAGTGCTCTGCTGCTAATACGAAAAGGTCTAGAAAACACTACAATTCTGAGCCAAAGGTTACATTGCAGGCTAGCTTTACAATCTTCCTGTCCAACAGGTCAGAGTAATGTCTCCAAAGCTTTTGCTGAGGATACGCTGATCCAGACAGCTACTATGTCAAGACGAATTCAAGCAGTGGTGTAGAAATCTTGAATGAAGTTCTTTAACAAAATAAAAAGATAGTTCTACTTTCTTTTAGCAGAGTTTAAAGGGGCTGTAAAGAGAGAATTTTTTTTTTATCTTAATGCATTCCATATGCATCAAGATAAAAAGCCTTCTGTGTGCAGCACCCCCCTCAGCCACCTGAGCCCCCTCTCTATCCAGGCGATGTCCACGAGTCCCTGGGTCATCCGGGATTGTTCCTCCTGATTAGCTGAGTCACAGCAGCAGTACGATTGGCTCACACTGCTGTCAAAGTCCGTTAGCCAAGTTGTCATCAACCCTGTCCTCGGGGCCCACTAACAGGCCAGGTTTGCAAGATAACTGAAATACATCACAAGTGATATAATTTGCTGCTCAGTGATTGCAGTATTCTAGTCTGCATCTCCTCAAGGTAATACATAAAACCTGGCCTGTTAGTGGGCCCTGAGGACAGGGTTGATGATCACTGCGTTAGCCCATCAGGAGAGAGAGGGAGCAAGGCCGAGCCACAGCTTCGTATCTGAATGGACACACGGAGCTGCGGCTCAGCTTGGCTGCCCCCATAGCAAGCTGCTTGCTGTAGGGGCACTCGACAGGAGGGAGGGGCCAGGAGCAGCGAAAAGGGACCCAAGAAGTGGAGGATCCAGGCTGCTCTGTGCAAATTCACTGCATAGAGCAGGTAAGTATAACATGTTTGTTATTTATAAAAAATAAAAAACACACTTTAAAGCTTTTAGCATCCACAACACTACAGCACTTAGACAAGCCCTGGTCCCCTTGTTACATCAATCCAGGAACGTTCCATTAAAACAAAATCATTTAGAGTAGATAAAGACAGACAGGACATACCTTTGCCTTTTCACTAGGTTCACTAGTTGTGCCGTATGGGGTATTGTGCAATTCTTTGGAGACCACACACAAAAATTCTGCCTGGTCTTCGTTTCCATAATTATAGGAAGAACCAATGTTGACCAGCTGAAAAGAATATTAACACAATCAGCCTGAATTATACTTATTAGAAATTGAGTACAGTATTATCAAAAGTAGACATACAGCATGAAGCAAAACAGCTTAAGAAAAACATTTAACTGAGCATTTACCCTGACTGTATTCATTATACAGACTTAAACGTGTACTTACTGTGCGTTTCAACATCTACTATGAAAAAGGCATCAATTGGCTATCGTTTCATAACAAGGAGACTAATGTCTTTGCGATCATCTCAACCAGAAAAAATAAAGCCCTTTGTCAAAAGGTCCCACCCTAACCTGTGGGTCTTTTCGTGTGGTGCGAACCCCCCAAACCCCCCCCCCACACACACACACACACACGCACACACACACGCTGCATCTCTGATGAGGTTTCAGAAAAACATACTTTCCATAAGAATAAATGGTACTAAATGCAAACACACACCGCAACTTAACCCATGACAGGTCCATGCAATATGCAGGACCAACATGGGAGAGCTCAAAGGGGATGCAGGTTTCCTTTTGTTTCTTACAGGTTTGCTATTGGTTACAGCAGCAGCATTTGCTGCACAGCAACAAGCAGCTGATTGGAGGAAATTGGCGGTTTTGCATACCCCGCGTTTCTGAAGGAGATAAAAGGGGCTATCCGGCCGTTAACAAGCAGACCCTGTGGAACCGGACCGGGACTCAGGAGCATGAAGCGCCGCTCACCTGAGAGAAGAGAGAGCTTGCTCCGCCGCCTCATAGAAAAAGCCGAGGGCTCCGGAGGTGAGGAGTGGCTTATGCAGTGCCTGGAGGATGGACATACTGAGACTCCGCCCGGCCCATCTAATGTCACAGCTCAAGAGAAGATGGAGGAGCCAGAAGCGGTCATGCGCAGTCCGCGACAGCAGCCAGGGAGGAAAAAGAAGAGACAAAGAACGGAGGCTTCTTCTCAGCCCAAAAGGGAAGGAGAGAGCTGTTAGCGTTCCTCACAGGAATGCACCTCCAAGGAAAGAAAATACTGCTACTCAGTCTGCAGCTGCTGCGGCCAGAAGTGAGCAAAATAGGAGTCTGCCTGCTGGTGAGACATTCTCAGATGTTAATGTCACTGAATTTAATGCTCTTGTTAAATCGTTATCTGGTATGTTGCAAAAGCTTAAAAGGGGCACACACAGTTGGTGCTTTTGCTGAGGAGGCTGAGGGTGCACAGTTTTCTGGTGCTTTATATAATGCTGATACGGTTAATGATTTTAAAGGGGCACAGTTACATGGTGCTTTTTCACAGCAAGCTGAGAATATTTTACAACAGTATGAAAGTGATGACATACGTACAATTTGGCATAATGTGATAGAGAACCCCCTGGGTGAGAATTTTAAACATAATACAGGTGGTATGGCCCGCAAGCCGGTTCAGGTTCGCAAAGCTGTCATGCCTTCTTCACGCTCCGCGCATTCCATGGTTGCAGAGTCCTCCTTTAAGGCGCCTATGCCATGTGAAATATCACCGCTGGGCTTCCACTTATCCACTTCTGTCAAAGAGAAAATTTGGGGGGGGTGAATTTGTTGATCGGTTGTCTTTATTGCCAGCTTCCAAGGATGTTCTAGTTAAATCTGACAAGAAATCAGATGAGCGCACAGAAGAGGATAGGCGCAGGGCTGTACCTAAAACCTTTCAGAACTGGCTGCAGGCCTTTTGCATTTTTGCATCCGTGTTGGGAGAACAATTTCCTGAGAAATGCTCAGGCCTTTTTCAACACGTGGATATAGTTTCTGAAGCATTTCGTAATTTTGGTGGTTCAGCCTGGTTCACCTATGATGAGAATTTCAGGCAAAAATTAGCAGTTCACCTTTCCTTGCAATGGGGATGTAAGGATGTGGGTTTATGGTTGAATCTCATGCTTCCACAAAAACCGCAGTTCACACCTAGAACTGGGCCTAGCCCACAAACTGCCTTTCGTAAAGGTTTCTGTTTTGCCTTTAATAAAGGACAGTGCAGATTTTTATCTAACTGCAGGTATAGGCATGAGTGCACCTTCTGCAATGGGAACCATTCTGCGAATAGATGTTTCAAAAAAAATCATCAGTCGCTTCCCTCCCATCCTTTCCACGCGATGCTGGTGGAAAAGGCCAGGACTCCAGTGAGCCTACTAAGCATGCAACCATGGCTAGATCTTTACCCAGATCGCTTGATGGCTCGGCTGCTATCTGATGGTTTCAAGGTCGGTTTCTTGGTTCCTTCCTTTTCAGGGTCTGGTTGCACTTTGGTTAAGAATTTGCGCTCTGCTAGGTGTCATCCCGAAATTGTACAAGAGAAAATTTTTAAAGAGGTGTCAGAGGGAAGAGTAGCTGGCCCCTTTTCCTGCCCACCTTTTAAAAATTTTCGTATATCCCCATTGGGCATTGTTCCTAAAAGAGAGAGGGGTAGTTTCAGGCTTATTCACCATTTATCATATCCAGTGGATGCTTCACTCAATGATGAGGTTGCAGAGGTTATAGATCCAGTGTCATACTCTTCCTTTGATGAAGCGCTAGAACTTTTACGTCACTTTGGGCACGGTGCGCTGTTGGCAAAAGCAGACATCAAATCTGCCTTTCGCCTGCTACCGGTGCATCCACAAGGATTCAATTCCCTGGGTTTTCATTTTCAGGACCAAATTTTATTTTGATAAATGTATGCCCATGGGTTTCTCGTTATCATGCTTTTATTTTGAGTCCTTTTCAAAATTTTTGCATTGGGTCCTGTCTGAATGTTCCCCTGTTGGGGGTATTCTGCATTATTATGACGATTTTTTATTTTTAGGTCCAGCAGACTCCCCAGTATGTTCTGTATTGCTGAAATTTTTTTTTCATATTTGTGACTCCTTCGGTATTCCCATTGCCCATGAGAAGACGGTACTCCCTGTATCCTCTTTAGAATTTCTGGGCATCACTATTGACTCATTGTCAATGGAGTTCAGATTGCCCGGGGATAAATTACACCGTATGAGAATAATGATCTCCTTATTTTTGTCAAAACGCAAAGTTTTATTAAAAGAGGCCCAATCCCTTTTGGGTCTGTTTGCTTTTGCGGCTAGGGTTATTCCCATTGCTAGAATTTTTTCCAGACGTTTTGCTCTAGCTATTAGAGGTTTTAAGAACCCTGTTTCTCATATCTGCATCTCTAAGAGTGTTAAGGAAGATCTAAAAATTTGGGATTCTTTTCTCTGCAACTTCAATGGGTCCACAGTATGGCAGCAATCCTTTACTAATGATTTTCAGTTAAACTTCTTTACAGACGCCACTGGTTCATCTGGTTTTGGCGCTTTTCTTGATGGCCACTGGTGTGCCTCTAGATGGCATTCCAGTTGGTTACAGCAAGACATTTTGCACAATATAGTCCTCCTCGAGTTATTCCCGGTTGTAGTTTCTATTGTAATCTGGAAAGAACACTTTGTTAATCGTAGGATTATTGTTAATACGGATAATAAAGGTGTTCTATTCGCTATCAATATGCTTTCTTCCAAATCAGAGCTAGTCATCAAACTTTTAAGTTTTTTGGTGTTGCACTGCATGAGATTTAATATCTGGTTAAAAGCCAAGCATATTCCTGGGATTGATAATAACATAGCTGACGCCTTATCTCGTTTGCAGTTGTGGAGATTCCGGGAGTTGGCCCCATCGGCGGATCAGTGTGGAACCCTTTGCCCGGATTTCCTCTGGGGCTTGATCTGGGACTGATTTCTGCTCACCTTAGGAACTCGGTAGCATGTAAGACATGGCTGGAATATAGTCTGGCCTGGTCCAAATGGTGTTCATTTTGCTCTAGCAGGAGTATAGATGAGTTAGAAGTGAACGCGTATGTCTCTTTAGCCTTTGTGTCCTTTATGATTCAGTCTGGTCTGAGGCCTGCCTCCATTAGCAAGGTGTTGGCTGGTGTTTCCTTTTTTCTAAAATTTGCAGGCTTGCCAGCCCTATCTTCCTTTTTTCAGGTCAGCCAGGTCCTCAAAGGTTTCAAGAATTCGCACCCTACCCAGGATGTCAGACGTCCCATTACAGTTAATTTATTAATCCAATTACTATCTATATTAGAAGAGATTTGTTTTGCCGAATTTGAACTTCTGCTTTTCAGGGCAGCTTTTTCGGTTACTTTTTTGGTGCCCTCAGAGTTGGTGAACTTACTGCGCAAAACAGGTCATCTTCATCTTTTCTGCTATTTTCTCATGTGTTATTGGAATCCGATTGCTTAAGTTTGTTTATCTGCCGATCCAAAACTTTTGGTTTGGGCAATGGTCAATGGATATATCTGGGAAAATCCCCCAATAACTTGATTTGTCCGGTGTCACATACGGCTAGTTATATGTCTTGAGGCCTTTCTCTGACAGTTCATTTTTTATCCACCAAGATTTGTCCCCTTTGACTCCTTACCAATTCTCAGCGGTACTATCCGCATGTCTCAAGCGCCTCAACCTCGGGGGTCTCGGATTCTCTTCGCATTCGTTTAGAATCGGGGCCGCCACCACAGCCAATTTGTTGGGTTTCTCTCCTGAAGGTCAAAAACGGGTTGGTAGGTGGGTTAGTAGTAGATATAAAATTTATGTTCGCCCTGAATTATTAATTGTGTGATTTTCTATTTTCAGATTCTTCTATATGTACAATCTGGATAGTAGGCCACTCCTACATTTTCTGGGCTGAAAATCAGGCTGCATCCAGGATCTATACGAACAATTTAGGTTTGGATAGTAATGTCTTTAAGGTGTTATGGTCTGGAGTTAGGGGCCTAAGATGGCGTAATCTTAAAGACCACTTAATTCAATTATCCGCAATTTGGCCTTCTCCCCAAGTTCTAGTGCTTCATGTTGGAGCAAACGATGTGGGTAAAATTAAAACATGGAAGCTCCTTTGTGAAATGAAGAGGGATATTTATTTCATTAAACTTTTGTTTCCAAATACCAATTTGGCCTTCTCCGAAATGGTTTCTAGACTCCTTTGGTCCCCCTCTGGGAATTTATTTTATTTGGATAAGATTCGGAGACGACTAAATAGGACCATACATAATTTCTTAGTGTACTCGGGAGGAGTGTCCTTCCGCCACTTGGAGCTGGAAGGTTTCGCTCCGGGGTTATTTAGGAAGGATTTAGTCCCCTTGTCAGACATAGGTCTGGACATTTTCAACATGGGACTGCAAACTTTAATTGAAAGGGCCGCGATGTTGGGGGGACTTCAGCCAAAGGTTTCTCTATTGGCCTTGGTCGGTGGGGAATAGTCGTCCAGCATTGTCTGGATGGACACAGTGTAAATTTGATTGATGTATTATAGCCAAGATGGCTTTATAATTATTTTAAGTTTATTGCTTTATAAGGTTACCCCTTGAACAACATCGTGGCCAAAATTTAATTTCCAAAATAAATGAGTTGTTATAAAGATTTATCGGTGTGTTGGTTTTTATTATAGCATTGTCTCCTTTGTGCTAGCCCATGTGTACATAGCCTACAATTTACAAAGGATGGACTGCTTTAAAAAACTGGTGGGGGGGGAGGCTTTGTAAGAGATTGTGCCCATCACACAGTATGTTTTGGGATACTCAACAATTTCCCCAATCAGGGATATCACTCTGGGGGCAGATAGGCCAAAACTGAGCACTCCACGCAGGCGATCATAGCAGACCACTTAAAATTTCCTGTAATATCTTTCCACAATAAATGTGACAAATCTATGCAGGAGTCCAAATGCTAGTATTTCAATGACTACATTTTTATTTATGGTCATGATTCCATTAATAATCATCCTGTTTTACAAAAAGACTGACAGGTAACTTAAATTCCTAGTGATACAATGTCCCAATTATTTAATAAATGCACATATTAAATTGAACAGTTCTCCCAAGTACACGTCATTTAGCTTTGGTTTGGCAAATAAAGTCCCCTGGCAGATCTTCATCATGCCAAAGCTTTCTCCAATACCAAGACCAAAAAAAGTGTCAGAGCCCTAATAAATATAAATAAATACATTTTAACAAAACTTATTTACATACACGTACACACACCTTGTTAATGAATTCTACTGAATAAACTCAGGCTGAACCCTTGCATAATTTTTCGGTCTAACCCAGGAAAGTCTAAAACTCTAAAGGTCTGCCAGGGTTGTTTAAACTTCAGAACAATGAGTTTATTGACAGGTAAACATGAGGATACCTAGAGATTCTAAATGGGAATAAAACATCTGGAAAAGATGGAAATGCCTCATGTTTGCAAAGGCTCAACAACGTAATTAGAAGGACAACATACACTTCATTCAAGCAACTCTTTCATATTTGAAAACAAATGTTCATTTACTCTCCTAATTGGTCATTGTTTTTAAACTGGCAAGAGCACACAAAGGACGTTTAAAGAAACATACTGTTACAGGACAGTCTAATGCAGAGAACAAGAAATAAGTGTCATTTTAACTTTAATATTGTATCAAACAAAATCGTGATATTGTTGAGTACAATGTTGGAAAGGATTCTCAATGGGTACTTTAAAAGTTCTATGTATAAAACATGATGATATATGAAAAGACATAATCCGGATGAAACAGCATATTGATCTTTAAAGGATCTATTACATTTACCATAGTTATGGTTGTTTGTTTGTAATCATTATTTTAGAAATGAGTGCTTTATAATGTAGCCATACCCAAATAAGAGTTTATGGTGTGGGAATTGTATGTATATCATGCCATCAGTGTTGCCAACCACCCAAAGTGAAATTTACTGACAGGATGCCAAAATTTACAAACGGCACCAATTTTAAAAAAAAGTAGCTAAATTGGCCATTTTCAGTGCTAAACAGTGCAAATATCAATGCCTAAACTATAAACTATAAACCTGTAGCTAGTGCTATTAGCACTATGTTTAAGTTAAACAAAAGTCAAAAACCATATTTATCCATTTACATGAAGGTCAGTTTAACCACTTGCCGACCAGCCACCGTCATTATATGGCGGAAGGCCGGCTCTCCTGCACGAATCACCATACCTATATGGCGGCTCACGCAGGCGGGCGCACACCGCCGGCTGTACGCTCTGCGGGAACGTGCCTGCGGGTCAGGCGGACTTGATGACCCACGCCTAGTACAGAGGCAGAACAGGGATCTGCCAGTGTAAACAAGCAGATCCCAATTAGACCGGGTGATTAATACTTTCATTTGGGCGGGGCCGACCCCCAGGGTGGCTAAAATCAGTCTACAACTTCCCCTATCTGCAGGCGGGCTGGCATTGCCGTGCTTCAAACAATATTATTTGGCAGCAGTGCTGGTGACGGTACTCTGGTGGTTTGTTTAGTCACGACAAAATCCGGCGGTTAATTTAGAAGCAGCCATATTGGGGTCCTACTCAGCATTGAGCAACCTGGTATTCAGGGGTCCAAAAGCACAAGATAAGATGACTATCCCCATGCGCACAACCGCCAAGATATGGGAACAGTTGACAGCTAAGCTTAATCCACAACAAACTTATTCACCCTATACGCCACTCTGAGGTAACCCTAAATTACCACATCTGTTAATGATTCCAGACCCAGCAGTCTGGGCTAAATATGAAATCAAGATCTTACAGCATATGCCAGAGGGTAAACTCCTTTCATTTGACGAAATGCAAAATACCTTTCAAATCCCCACCAAAATGTTTTTCCGCTCTCTGCAGTTGAGACACGCAATTCAGGCTCAATTCCCTTCAGAAATTCAACTACAATCACATATGGTGGAGCGCTTCCTTATTTCTAAAAATGTAGACTGTATCCTTTCCTCTTTGTACCTCCGGGTGTCCCTGGGAACTGATAACCAGGGGTCCAGGCTATTTAATAAATGGAAGCTGGATGTGCCCTCCCTGACGGATGACGACTGGGAGGAGGGTGTCCAACAATATATTCCTCTGATGATATCTGCCAGGGATAGGTACATCCAGTTAAAATTCCTTCACCAGGCATACTATACACCCCCAAAGGCTTGCTAAAATATATCCCTCGCACTCTGATAGGTGCCCAAAATGTAACACAGATATAGGTACTTTTTTTGCATGTGGTGTGGTCGTGCCCCCTTCTCCAACAGTTCTGGAGGGAGATGGTGCAATACATCAATTTGATTGGGAACCTGACACTTACACTGGATCACCGAGTTCTTCTCCTGGGGATTTGTGATACCCTTACCGCAAACACCCATAAGAGGCTATTCATTTTCTACGCCCTATTCTATACGAGGAAAGCCATTTTATTCAAATGGAAACAGACAGACCCCCCCAACAGTGGGACAGCGGAAAACACTTATTGATAAGACCCTTCCACTTTACAAGCTCACATATATGAGTCGGAAATGTCCCAAAAAATTTGAAAAAATTTGGGGTGCATGGGCTTCTAGATAAATGATTACTGATGCGGTGGCTCCCCCGGAAGAGCCCGCTGGACTCATATATAACTAGCATGGTCAAGAAATATTAGGAATACCTTCAAAAATTATCACTAAAATGTGCCTTTTTCTTTGAGGAGCTGGTATTGCTCCCAATATACAACTGTGATGTAGAATGAACACTTTCACTTTCTTTTTATGTTTGTACTGAAACTTTTCTCCTATGGAGATAAATAAAAACTTAACTGTTAACTGGTGACCAGAGACCACCTTATATAAGAGTTCATTGCGTTCCCCTTTACATCAGAGATCCCTTTTACATCAGGGTGCACAGAGTTCCCCCTTGCACTGTAACAGGGAATCCTGCAAACTGATGTAAAGGGGAATTGCTGGGAACTCTGATATAAGATGGTCTCTGCTCATGATGTGGGGGTGGGGGGACTCTCACCAGAGACCACCTTCCGCTCTCTGCCTGGGCCGGCCTTGAGCTCTGCCTTCGACTGTCAGTGTGGCACAGCCAGTGTGCCTGGCCTGATGCCTGCCTGAAATGAGCTGTTGAGAGCGACTAGTCACTGCAATTATTTAAATTTAATAGTTTCCCAATTTCCACCGTTACATAGTTACATAGTTACATAGTAGGTGAGGTTGAAAAAAAAAAAAAAAAGACCCATCAAGTCCATGAGTGGCCACAAGTCTTGTTAAACTCCCTTCTGCGAAAAAGTTTTATCCCTATTGTGGGGTCACCAGTATGGCATTTGTATATTGAAATCATATACCCTCTCAAGCGTTTCGTCTCCAGAGAGAATAAGTTCAGTGCTCGCAACCTTTCTTCATAACCAATATCCTCCAGACCCTTTATTAGCTTTGTTGCCCTTCTTTGTACTCGCTCCATTTCCAGTACATCCTTCCTGAGGACTGGTGCCCAGAACTGGACAGCATACTCTAGGTGCGGCTGGACCAGAGTCTTGTAGAGCGGGAAATTTATCGTTTTATCTCTGGAGTTCATCCCCTTTTTAATGCATGCCAATATTCTGTTTGCTTTGTTAGCAGCAGCTTGGCATTGCATGCCATTGCTGAGTCCATCATCTACTAGGACTAGGGGTCGGCCGATATATCGGCCGATATTTGGCTTTTTTTACTTAATCGGCATCGGCTGATTGTGCTGATAAAAAAAGCCGATTATAACTTCAGCGGGACTTGCAAATGACTTCTGTAATAGAAGTCAATTGCAAGCTGTTTGAAGTTTGTTTTCTCTCCTCCTCTGGGCAGCCTGCCAAATCTGATAAGAAGATACATTTGTATCTCTTTGGGTTCTTTTTATCAATAGACTGAACTCCCTGGAGAAGTTTTCAGTTTAACCATTTAAAGACTAAATCTTTTTTGACATTTGTTGCTTACAAGTAAAAATCCTGTATTTTCTGCTAGAAAATCACTTAGAACCCCCAAACATTATATATATATATTTTTTAGCAGAGACCCTAGGGAATAAAATAGCGGTTGTTGCAATATTTTATGTCACACGGTATTTGCGCAGCGGTCTTTCAAACACAATTTTTTTTTAAAAAATACACTAATTAAAAAAAAAATAAACAGTAAAGTTAGCCCATTTTTTTTTTTCGTCCAAAAGTTTTGATTACCTGTTTTTGTGTATTTAATATTTAAGATATAGTTATTTTTTTTAAATCTAAATTCTACATACAAGTGAACTGATTGGAGGTTTGTTTTGTTCAATAAATGTTTAAATGTAAAAAATTTTCTGTATCACTTATTACTTAAGGCTGCTTTCACACTGGAGCGGGCACGCGTTGACGGTAAAACGCTGTTAGTTTTAGCGGCGCTTTACCGTCATTTTAGCGGCGCTATTCAGGCTGCTAGCGGGGCGCTTATAACCCAGCTAGCGGCCGAGGAAGGGGTTAAATGCGCCCCTGAAGTGCTGCTGCCAAAACGTTATGCAGGTGCTTCGGCAGCGGTGCGCATTCATTTTAATGGGCAGGAGTGGTGGAGCAGCGGTATACACCGCTCCAAAGATGCCGCTTGCAGGACTTTTTTTTTACATCCTGCCAGCGCATCGCCTCAGTGTGAAAGCACTCGGGATATCACACTGAGACTGCAGGGGAGCCGTTTTACTGGCACTTTACAGGCGCTATTTTTAGCCTAAAAAAATGCCCCAGTGTGAAAGGGGTCTAACTGTTAGATTTTATGAGATGAAGGGGGAAAAAAAAAAAAAAAAAAAAAAAAAAAATCGGCCTAATATATCGGCCCTAAAAAATCGGCATCATACATCGGCCATCGGCCACCGCGATTTCTAAATATCGGCATCGGCCAGAGAAAAACCCATATCGGTCGACCTCTAACTAGGACCCCCAGGACATTTTCCATCCTAGCTTCCCCCAGACGTTCTTCCCCCAGTGTATAGAAAGCATTCATATTTTTGCCACCCAAATGCATTATTTTACTACATTGAACCTCATTTGCCATGTAGTTGCCCACCCCATTCATTTTTTCAGATCTTTTTGCAAGGTTTCCACATCCTTCGGAGAAGTTATTGCCCTGCTTAGCTTAATATCGTCCGCAAATACAGAGATTGAACTGTTTACCCCATCTGCCAGGTCGTTTATGAACAAATTAAATAGGATTGGCCCCAGCACAGAACCCTAGGGGACCCCACTACCTACCCCTGACCATTCTGAGTACTCCCCATTTATCACCACCCTTGTAGCCAATTTTCAATCCATGTACTCACCCTATGGTCCATGCCAACGGGCCTTATTTTGTACAGTAAACGTTCAATATTCAACTGTGTCAAATGCTTTTGCAAAATCCAGATACACCATGTCTATGGGCCTTCCTTTATCCACCAGCTGCCTGCTGGGATTGCCTGCCTGTCTGTGACTCTGAATCATTCACTCTGTTGCTGAGTGACCGACCTTGTGCATTCACCAGAGTGTGCTTGCACCGCTGGCCAGGGCCTGGTGCGTGTCCGTTTGGAGCCCGGGGGTCCAAGTTCACACTGTTTGTCTGGGTCTTCCTCTCAATCACACACATGCCAGACACCTGCACTGACTGTTCACTCCATGAGGCTCCTCCGTCCGGCCTTTTGACTTCCATGACATCAAAATCGCGGGCGGGGCTTGCCTTGTAGTAGCAAATAGGCACACCGACTCAGTTTGCACACGCCCCCGGGGATTTCAGGAACTGCGCATGCGCAGTTCCGACCCAAGCGGATCGCAGCCATTTTTTACTGGCACTTTTCTCCTGCTACGGGCTTTCACGGGCAGGAGAAAAAGTGCTTCCCATAAAAATATGGGCAGTTGGCAACACTGCATGCCATCTGTGTAGTTAGAAGTTTCCATTTAATTACTGCTACTTAAACAGAGTAATGATCACAAAATAGAAAACACCAGACTCTCTAAGGCATTCTATATATTTTAGATTAAAAAAACACATAGTCCAATAAACAGATTTATTATATATTTGTAATTCCTTCCCCCTGAAAATCCAAAATAGACTATTCGGGTCTTATGGCGCCATCTGGTGGTCACATGAGTCAATACGTAGTTAAACACAGGGCTGATGATTACAATGCCCCACCAAGCATAGAGGAGGTTACACCTTGAGGGCCAGGTTTATGAATGTATTCTCTGCCACTCAGTAAAATAACCTGTCAGGCAACAGAAAGGAATCACATCATTTGAAGGACACTCATCACACCATCAAGACACACACACACAACCATTATCTAGAGATCGCATCATCTGGGAGACTTCACCATCAGATAACCCACCTCACTGAAGCCAGGACACACAGCTCCAGCCTAGCTAGATGTCATTCTGGAGAAGACCAACACCACCTATTAGTCAGCAGCCATCTTAGAATAATCTGGCCAATAGCCATAAAAGGATACCTATAGTTTCACATACATTATTCATTTTCTGTGTGCATTTATTTTATGCTAGCAGATTTGCTACCCCATCACATATCCTAACACCTGGAAATGTGGTCATTTTAATTGGCTGTATTAGCATAAACTTTAGACGGACTTCACCCGGAAATCCGACTGCAGCGGGTTCACGGGTCAAGTTAGTCAAAAGCAAATGATTATCTGCTAAATTATATAACAAGTTAGGATATCTACAATTGGAGAAATTAAATATTTAGTTTAATCCAAAACATATACCAAGGATTTGGCAATTAATTGTAAATTATATAGTGTTTGTGTCAACCTATTGATCAAACTGTTAGTGGTGTTTGTAAGTGAAATATTGTAAATAGATATTGATTTAGGTTTAGAAATCTCAGTCTATACTTACACTGATCTTATCGTGTTCTTTAAAGATCTTTGCATGGCAGAAAACCTCAGAATAATTAAGTCAGTTAAAATTATATTTGTATTGGAGGCACTGTGGTTCGGTCCATTTGGCTGACTAAATCAATCATTCAGGCATTCCCTGACAAGTTTATCTAGGAACAGCCAGAAACCTTGAGAGCAACTCACCACAAGAAAGGTCTGCATGGAGACAGATACATGCTACACATCCATAATCTCTTGCCTACCGGTATTTTTTCAAGCAATACATCTTTTTAAATATACAGCGCCTTGAAAAAGTATTCATACCACTTAAAATTGTCCGCATTTTTTCATGTTACAATCAAAAACGTAAATTAATTTTATTGGGATTTTATGTGATAGACCAACACAAAGTGGCACATAATTGTGAAGTGGAAGGAAAATGATAAATAGTTTAACATTTTTTACCACTGCCACTTAGTGTTGGTCTATCGCATAAAATCCCAATAAATAAATTCACGTTTTTGGGTGTAAAATGACAAACGGGGGAAAATTTCAAAGGATATGAATACTTTTTCAAGGCACTGTATGTATAAAACCCTCCCAATTGATCAATTTGTGGGCATACTACAGTACAGAGCAATTTGTCTGAGTTGTTTCATAGTAAGTATCATTTAGCGGTTAGCAAAATGAATTGCTGGATGCTTTTTTTAAAAGAGATACTGACATGACAGTAAAAGAGTGTTCTAAACACCTCAAGCCTAAGCGATATTTCTCATTGCTCATACAATGTCGAAATGGTTTCCATGGGTGTGTAAACCTGACAAGAACGCCAATGTGACAAGCTGCAAATACCTTAAACTATCAATAGGTTTCTATACAACAAATGCAAAAATTAGGGCCAGATATTGCCCTTTTTCCCTTAGGTGGGTTGTAACCGGAAACTGACATAAGCGTTCAGCTTTCCATATCAAACCGACTCATGTGCTGTAATAGATGGTAGGAATGTGTAAACTGCACCTTAGAGATTTTGTTATAGGATAATCTGCATTTTTGACAAAATGCAGCTTAGCCTATAGCAATAGAGTTTTAAGTACAGCTAGAGAAATCCTTTAAAGTTTCTCATTCATTTACTAAAAGGTATTGTATTTATTACAATTAAAAAATAGCCAAGCAGGCAAGCAATGCTTTCAGGCAGTGATTTTCATTCAGAAATAAAATACAGGAGAAAGTGGAGGGGGTGCCATAACCAAGCACAGTAGGAGACTGGGATCTGCAACACAACATGCTGGCCCTAACGGCATTCTGCTCACAATTAACAGTTAGTTGGCAAGGCCATGCATGTGTACATGAAGGGTACAGAAGAGGAGAGAATACAGAGCTGTGTGCAGTACAGGACACACCTCACCGCTGAATTTCTGGAGGATGGTCTCCTCCTCTTTTACTTCCCTTGAAACAATGAGCAGAAACTCTGACTGACGATCCCGCCTGCATCCATACATGGAACCTATGCTGACAAACTGCAACCACAGCAAATACATAGTAACCATGCTGGAAAACAAATGCCTAGCCAAACAAGCAGTCAAGAGAAAAATGAAAGTGTCTAGACATTGGCTGAAATTCCTACCCTGTCATTCTATTCACTACAACATACCAAGGAACTCTCTACAAAAAAAAATATTGATTTTGGGCAACCCTAAAACTAGAGATCTTTCTCCCCCAACTTCTCCTCCTCTCCAGCACTGAAGCCTCCGAATGGCTCTTTGGCTTTCAATGAATTAGGGAGCATTGGATGCCTATGTTCCCCACTGGGCATTTGTTTTTTTCCACAAATACTCTAGGTGGAATGGAAGGAAGCAGCATGTGGTTGGGGAACATTGGCACTAACACCTCTTGGGGGTGCTGGATACCTTTCTGAGGCTGTAGCAATGGACGGAGGAGAAGCAGGAGACATGAGAGGCAGAATAAACAGGCTGCTGGAGAGGAAAGCATACATTATTCTTCTATTGCAAGAAAAGTTCATTTTCAAATCTTTAGACATCCAACAAGGGTTTACAAGTTGTATGACATTAACCCACCTTTCAGCTGAAATCACTTAGATCCCATTCAGACCTTGGTGGTGTGGTCAAGTGCTTTAAAACACACATTTCACAGCACGCTGCAAGAAGGCATTTACCACAATGTACTGCCATTATTTGGAAGGCACACTTAATGCACTTTTACTGCAGCGCACCAAAACATACGTCATGCTTTGTGCTGCTCATTCCCACATTAGCAGGCAGTATTACTTATGGTTTTGCTTAACAGCTTAACAGTAAATGTAGTATAAGAACTGTTGCTTGTTCTAAAATAGGGCAGGCTGTTCATACAGCTAATCTGCATGGCCAGAATGATTCTAAAATGCCAAACACGGCCTATAGCCCATTAAAAGCAGTAATAGTCTATTACAAAAATATATGTACATTCCCAAATATTTTACTCCTAAAAGTATAGAAAAATAACATTTGATATACCTCAGTTGCACAATGTAGACAGCTCCTAAGAGATGTTGTGGGCTGACAACCCATGTAACTTTTAAGGTGTTAATGGCGTCAGCCCTGCCAAGTTGACCCTTGCCTAAACTATTTCAACCATTTCCACTCTCCTATCTCCACCAATAGACACTAATAATCCTGCAGTCCCCAGATAAGAACCAGAAGGGCTAATTGAAGTTCTTTAAACTTGCCATACATGGATTGAACATTGTGAGGTTCAGCAGGGACTGGCTGAATTTCGATCCATCTATGACAATTCCCATTCCATAGAAGTTCATCTAATGATCGACTTCTCAGAACCATCTTGTTGGAAACTTTTCCTTCAAATCAATTGGCTGTGGGACTGATCAGTGTATCCAGACAGCAGAGCAGTCCCTGGTGTCAGAATAAAAGAACACAGCAGGGAGGACTTCTCCATCCACCCCACTTGTGTGGATCAACTGATCCGTGTGTACCAGTCTTCAATGAAACAGATGAAGTGTTCAGAGGGCACAGGGCAGCTCTGAATTTGACACAATCAGGTGTTTTTTTTGCACCCATTGAACAGATAACAAGATCCCTTCAATTGTTTATGTAAAAGGAGAAGTTCACCTTTGGGCGCATGATGTTACATGTTCTACCTGTTTTTAGGGCAAAACATGTAACATGTGACAGCGGGTCGAGGATCTTCTCCCCGCACTCGCTGTCACTATTTGAAAAGAGCATGGCAGAGTTCTGTGAATGAATGAAATACAAGTGCTAACATCCTTTGTGGCTGACAGCTTGTAGTTCCAAAAGAGTGCTCTAGGTAGTTCATTGATTCTTCCTGTCATTGTGCCCTTTCAAGCAGACAGTTTACACTGACAGTCTGCAGGAGCCCTGCATTGCACCCATGATCTGCTGATCATGAGTGCAATGCTTTCCAGGCTCCTACAAAAAGGAATCGTAAATGCACATTTTTTTTACCTGCAAAAAATGTGCATTTATTTTTTTTTCAAAAAAAGTGAAATTATTCTTTAAGCAGACCAGAAGGTAGCAAACAAGAGGCCATAATACTCCACATGAATGTCAGTTCCACTTAATTTTGTAAAACAAAAATATAGTTTGTCAAAAGCAAGCAGTTCACGGTAAATCATATGCCATTGCATTTACTTTTAAAAGGAACAACTATAAAAACAAATGAAACATTTACTACTCTCATGGCTTACCTGCTCAAACTTCCAGCCATCAGACATTGTTGAGACCATCTGAGTGAGCTCTTCCTCCTGACACTGCAGCACTCTGTAAACATGTTTAACTGGCACCTTGCAGTGGACAGAAAAACATTGAATAGTTATTAAAATAATAATTATTTGCTAGCTATACTCCCTTTTGTGGGAGGCAGACAAAAGCTATAAAAAATATAAAAATGTATAGTAGCAAAGTTACCACATTTGTTCTAAATACTGGACAGGAATGCCTTCACTGGAACAGGCAACGTGTAATTTAAAAAGAATACTAACTCATTTTAAACATTAATTAGTAAATCTAGTGCAAATCTAAGAAACTGCAAGCTCCCACTTACCTTATCCCAAAGATCTGCAGCACTGGGATAGTGATTGCGCAGAAAGGTTTCACCTTGTTCTTTGTGTTGGTCCAGTATTCTCTTCTGCAATTCCTGCTGTCATTCTGATTATTACCCCAGCCTGACTTCTGTTATTTATAACATTCCGATAACGCTACCTGCCTGACGGTCATGCTGCACTCTGACGACACTGCATCTGCCACCAGGGACTGAAAAGCAGCTCACCATATAATTTTTGGCCTCTAAAACTAGTAAAGTCAAGATGCACTATAATGCACAAATATCCAAAAGATTATCAGAGTATGCAACCCACCATCAATAAAAGTTGTGGAAAATCATACATCTCCCCTGAATTAGCAAACATCCAGTTATACAAAGACAAGAAGCATGCTTGCAAAAGTCAAATGCCACCAGCAAATATTAAGTCCAATTTGTGGCAGATTGCTCTTTAGAGGGCAGTAGAGCAGCAGCTGCACTGCCTGCCAATCGCAGCCTCTTGTATAAATTTAAAAACTGTGCCTTGGTAGTTCATTGCAAACTACAGCCGTCAGCCGCAAATGGTGACAGTACCTGTAGTGCATTAATTCACTGAACTCTATGAATAAATGAGGCGGCCATATGGGCAGAGCCCATCGTGGCCACGCTCTTTTCTGAATAGTGATAGCGGGTGTGGGGCGAATATCCTCGGCCTGTTGTTACGAGGGCGCGGGAGGGTCCTGAGAAGAATCTGGGGGAGAGCAGGCATATCCTGAACATGTTACGCCCTAAATATGGGTGTAACATGTTCACAAAGATGAACTTATCCTGTGAGCATTTTCAACTGGATTGTGCTAGGAGAATATCCCTATTTTGTATTTGACTACTAGTACGATTGGAGGCAGTAACAATTGAGATAAGTGAGCATTGCACCTACTCAAGTGGTGGAATGGTGGTGCATTGGAGTATTTGGCACTGAAGCACATCACTGCTTAATTGATCTCTGGTGAAGATTTATGCATTGAAAGTCAAAGTGAACACTCATTTGTTACAGACATCTGATTTTTTTTCTTTAGAGACGTTTTTCTAAAACCCGATATATAGCACAAATATGTTTTTATGTTTTGTATACTCTGTTTCGATGCACAGTGGATGATATAATATATTCAGATTTGTTTTTTTTTTTCACAATTTGATGTCGATTTAAGTGAATGATTATTCTAACAAGTATATATAACACATATCCATGTTGATTTACATTTAAATGGAGCCGCACAAGAATTTAGTACACTTTTTTAAGTCTTATTAGTTAGTGAGTGAGTACACTTGTTTGGTGGTTGCAGCAGTCCCACTCCACAAACTTACTGTATAGTTCCTTTAGCAGAGCTAAACTTCTACCTTGACATACATTTGTAAAACGTGATGTTTATCCATAGGTCCCTAACGAAGTCCAATGCCAAAAACGTCTAAGGGACGTCATCATGTTGTGCTGCGCCATTCTTTAGATCTCATCCTATCATGCTGAGCCAATACTTTTAAATGAGCTTTGAATAATATATGTTGCACTGTACAAAAGGTGAGTTTCTGCAGTTCTAATATACAATATTTGTTAGTCTTTCACTACTGCAAGCCTTTTTGTATTTATGCTAGATGTTTTCTGTTGCGAAGAAACATTTCTACAACCTAATGAAAGTGAAGTGCAATACTCTGGATCTTCTTTTGAATTCATGTGAGTGAATTTGTCCTTCATAATTTTAGTGGTTAAAAAATACAGTATACAGTGTGCTACTTTTCAAGCAATGGTGGTATTGGATGTGTGCTTCTGCAATGATTTGGCAGTGGATCAGGATTCATTTTGATACACCTGGACTCCACTTTCATGTTTGCATTTTTGATAAAATTTGATCGACGCCCCGAGGAAGCCACGGAAAGTAGGTGGGACAAAACACATGGGCGTCAGGGGGACAACCCCTAAAGCATGGACCCTAGCCTTGGTTGTTTGGAGTGCAAGGCAACAAGCTGGAGATATACCAAGTCAGACATGGCTAGGCCTTTACCGCTATACAAATGCAGGACAGCGACTTCTCCCTTAGGATGTAGAGAAATTTAAAGGAATAATGGAAAGGGACTGCCAGTGGTGAGAAATTGCATACTATCCTTTATTTTGCTCCGCCCATTAGTCATTAGGCGTGTTGGTCACATCAGCTGCACATTGAGCTGGCATCTGCATGCAGGCTGGACCTACTGCAATTAAAATGATTGCAAAGACAGAAGATTTTCTTTAATCTATGCATCAAGATAAAAAGCCTTCTGTGTGCAGCAGAACTCCCCCATATTCACCTGAGCCCCATCTAGTTCCAGCGATGTTGTAGGATTGTCTCGGCTGCCCAGGACTCCCCCTCCTCAGGAGAGAAAGGGGTGAGGCCAGGCAGCGGCTCCGTGTCTGAATTGACACAGAGCTGTGGCTCGGGTGCCCCCATAGCAAGCTGCTTGCTGTGGGGACACTCAACAGGAGGGAGGGGCCAGTAGAGCCGGAGAGGGACCTGAGAAGGAGGATCCAGGCTGCTCTGTGCACAGGGCAGGTAAATAACAGATTTGTTTTTTTTTAGTTAAAAATAAAGAAAGACTTTACTATCAGTTAAAGGATGTGGAGCCTGATACACAAGATTACCAGTGGATAAGCATAGATCTCACCAAGGACCGTAATACAGTGTCAGTACTATAGGACTATGGTCCAAGCGCAATCTGGGTTACACATTTATCAGCTGTATTACTTGTGGAGTAGTCACTTTTATTCACACTACAAGCTGCTATTACTTTGTACATCTCGAAGAGACTTATCCATCATTAGACCCAGCAAGGTGTCCTTTCCAACATAAGTTCTGGGGTTTTTTTTAAGGGAAGGGTGTTACAGGGAGTTTAGGAGGTTGAGCCAACATCATAAGGAGGGAACGAGGAAGGTTATTTTTTTTTTTTTAATATTGTATGTATGTACCCTGTTTCCCCGAAAATAAGACCTAGCGTGATTGTTGGTGATGGCTGCAATATAAGCCCTACCCCCCAAATAAGCCCTAGTTAAAGTCCTTGTAGGTCTTATTTCAGAGTAGGGCTTATTTTCAGGAAAACAGGGTAGGGCTTATTTGGGGGGTAGGGCTTATATTGCAGCCATCACCGACAATCACGCTAGGTCTTATTTTCGGGGAAACAGGGTATGTATGTATGTATGTATGTATGTATGTATGTATGTATGTATGTATGTATGTATGTATGTATGTATGTATGCAAGTACACACACACACACTTTTTTTAATTTATTCATTTCAGTTACTTATATAGCGCCATCAATTTACGCAGCACTTTACATATACATTGTACATTCACAATCACATCAGTCCCTACCCTCAAGGAGCTTACAATCTAAGGTCCCTAACTCACATTCATACATACTAGGGACAATTTAGACAGGATCCAATTAACCTACCAGCATGTCTTTGGAGTGTGGGAGGAAACTGGAGTACCCATACACAAACACACATATATACACAGTATCTCACAAAAGTGAGTAAACCCCTTACATTTTGTAAATAATTTATTATATCTTTTCATGGAACACTGAGGAAATGACACTTTGCTACAATGTAAAGTAGTGAGTGTACAGCTTGTACAACAGTGTAAATTTGCTGTCCCCTCAAAATAACCTAACACAGCCATTAATGTCTAAACCGCTGGCAACAAAAGTGAGTACACCCCTAAGTGAAAGAGTCTAAATTGGGGGCAAAGTGTTAATATTTTGTGTGGCCACCATTATTTTTAAGCACTGCCTTAAACCTCTTGGGCATGGCATTCACCAGAGCTTCACAGATTGCCACTGGAGTCTTTTTCCACTCCTCAATGATGACATCATGGAGCTGGTGGATGTTAGAGACCTTGCGCTCCTCCACCTTCCGTTTGAGGATGCCCCACAGATGCTCAATAGGGAAACGGAAGGTGGAGGAGGTCCAGGTCTCTAACATCCACCAGCTACGTGACTTAGTCATGGAGGAGGAAGAGGACTCCAGTGGCAACCTGTGAAGCTCTGGTGAACTCCATGCCCAAGAGGGTTAAGGCAGTGCTGAAAAATAATGGTGGCTGCACAAAATATTGACACTTAACTTTGGGCCCAATTTGGACATTTTCACTTAGCGGTGTACTCACTTTTGTTGCCAGTGGTTTAGACATTAATGGCTGTGTTAGGTTATTTTGAGGGGACAGCAAATTTACACTGTTGTACAAGCTGTACACTCACTACTTTACATTGTAGCAAAGTGTCATTTCTTAAGTGTTATAATAGGAAGTTTGGGACTTTGAGTGAGGCCATAGACATAGTGGAGGTAGGTTAAATAGAAATACACATTTATTTTCATAAAAATCATGAAACATGTCAATAACAGAAACCACAGAGGTGAAAAAACATTGTAGTAAATATAATTTCATGTTTGTTCACACACACACACACTATTGTAAGTGTGCGTGCAATACAGGCAACTAGGGTACATCCAGGTATCGTAGCCGAGTGCCCCATAGTGGTCTGGATTGATCAGTAAATACATTCTGATGAGTATATAATGGTACAGAAAGAACGTAAACAGCACTTGCAGATAAACAGTGAGACCATAATAAAATTACATAATCAAATTGAAAGATAAATAAAATTGAGATATAAGGAGACATCCCGAAATGCCCAAAGTAGGTGGTTGAATGGGGGCTTAGGTCTGCATCCCAAAAATTACCCGACGCATTTCGTGTGTATCACACTCATCAGGGGCGGGTGCTAATAAGATATCATAAATTCCTGTAGAAATGCAGGGAAAAGCTATTGATCTGATCTTAGAAGTCTTCACTTGCACTGGCAAAAGAGGACAACATCTTTCAAGGTCATTTTTATGGCTTTCATTTAATTGTCCTCTTGCAATAGGCCCCACAGTGTGAATAACATATTTTGCTGGCAATTGATACCCGCAGGTAATTTTAGCTTGTCCCGTAGGGCAGCCTCCCAGCGTACTACATTCAGTCATGAGATAAGGCCCTGATGCTCGGTGTATACACACATCCACTCCACCTCCTCCAAGAAGACTAGAGTTTGCAGCATTGACGATTGTATCTACTTCAAGTTGGGTAATGTCTCCTTTGTAGAGCGACACTTTGCCACACAAGCTATTTATTTTTTGATTGTCATCTTCTGCTGGTGTGTCTCCATATTGGTTCAGCCATGTTGGAATATCATTCAGTGGAATGTAATCTGAGCAGCTCTTGGCGCCTCTCATCTTGTGACATTTTAAACAGTCGCTCTTTCTCCTCTTCCCAGGGCCTTTTCTTCTTGTTGCTGTTGGGCATGCTGTTGGTGCTGTTGTTGGATTTGCTCTGTAAGTTCCCCAGGCTAGCAGCAAATTGTGTTTGTGAACTCGGGGGGAGAAAAGACACAAGAGAGGGGCTGAGGAGAGTGGGGGGCAGGGGGCTAATCACAACACCCTGATAAGGAACACGAGCTGATGATGTGATTTGGATCAGTGATGAGGAGGATCCCAGCAAGGAGTACAGCGCCGATTGTGAGCCTTTTGGCGGCTTTCGGCCACTCTCGGCAGCTTTCACAGTCCGACGTGAGCCACCGAGAATGGCCGGGAGCGACGGTGCCATTTTTAAATGGCATGCTCTGCAAATGACACAGGGGCAAGACTGCAGACTGACACTCACAAGGCTACAATGATGGACAAGACTACAGATGAACACTCACAAGGCTACACTGACAGTGACAACGCTGCAATGATGGACAAGTCTACAGATGGACACTGACAATGCTACACTGACAAGGCTGCAGATGGACACTGAGAAGGATACACTGACAAGGCTGCAATGATGGACAAGGCTACAGATGGACACTGATAAGCCTGCATTGATGGGCATTTAAATGTAAGTTTTTTTCTTAAAATTCCCTCCTAAACTTGGGGTGCGTGTTATACGCCAATAAATACGGTACTTTGTTTTGGTTTGCAATTGAGCTTTGGCGACACCCCCCCAAACAAATTTGGGTTTAGGCATGCAATTTTTATTTAGTTATCCCTGGCATACATACAACTTTTGTAACCCTAAGCACAAGGCAAAGGCGACTCTCCAGTGGTTACAGCAGAATAAAGTGAAGGATCTGGAGTGGCTATCACAGTCTACTGACCTTATTATCATAAAGCCACTCTGGGGAGATCTCAAACGTGTGGTTCATGCAAGTTGACCAAAGACTTTGCACAACCTAGAGGAATATTGCCAAGACAAATTGGCAGCTATACCACCTGCAAGAATCTGGGGCTTCATACACAACTTTTACTAAATACTGCATGCTTTCATTGATGCTAAAGGGGGCAATACACAGTATTAAGAACTAAGGGGTTATTTCAATTGGTAATTTGTTGCCATGTTTTGTCTTATGATTGTGCCATTCTGTTATAACCTACAGTTGAATATAAATCCCAAATTATATATATATATATATTAGAGCTGCACAATTAATCATCAAGAATCGTGACTAAATCTTGACTAAAGTGTTTCACAATTCTTTCTATGCAAAGAATTCTCTCTGCTCTTCTGAAGCCACAGCCATCAAAAGAAAGGAAGAGAAAAACTGGGCAGTCTGCCAAGAATCACATCGTTCTTTATCAGTTGAACTGGACTATAAACATTGTAACAATTTGTCAATGGAATAGACTTCGTGTGTAAGTGAAAAAAGTTTAATCACTTAAACACTAAACCTTTTTCTGACATTTGTTGGTTTCAAGTTAAAATCATCTTTTTTTTGCTAGAAAATTACTTAGAACCCCCAAACATTATCTATATTTTTTTAGTAGAGACCCTAGAGAATAAAATGGTGGTTGTTGCAATATTTTATGTCACACTGTATTTGTGCAGCGGTCTTTCAAATGCAATTTTTTGGGGAAAAATTACTTTAATGAAAAAAAAAAAAAAAAAAAAACTAGTAAAGCTAGCCCAATTTTTTTTGTATAATGTGAAAGATTTTAGGTCGCGAGAATTGTGATCTTTTTATTCTAAACAAAAAAATCATGATTCTCATTTTGGCCAGAGCACTTACTAGAGTGCTGGGCTGTGAAGGGGGCTGGCTCAGGCTCTCAGTGGCATGCTGAAAGGCTGTCAGCTGCCAGTCAGGAATCTGGGCAGATACTGACAAGTCGGGATCCATCCAGAGCCTGGACTGGCTGAGTGACCTCAGCAGACAGTGGACTTTATTGTTGGCTAAATATGGGTCACAGGAGTGCAGAACGAAAAATAAACTCCTTTAACTATAACTAAAGGCAAAACTTTTTGTTTTAATTTTGGATAAAGTGTAGAGGGATTAGAAAACCTATTAGGTTTCTATTGCGATCTGTGCCACCGTTGGGAGAGATTCAGCCTCTTTGTCCTGGTTACGATTATTAAAAGTGAAAGAAAATCCCAAATTTTGGGTTGTCCTCTGGTAAAGTAACAGAGGGGAAATTGTCCGATGGGGACATTAGCTCTGGTGACCTGGGGGGCCCCAAAGGATTCCCTTAATTTGCAGGGATTTCCTCACTTCCTGTTTTGGCTATGGGACAGGAAGTGAAGGGAAAGCTCCCCAGTGGGATACAGATCCCAGCTTTGTTTGCTAGTGTCCAAACTCCTGTAAGCCACGGTATAACACCCTTGAGTGAGGATTAAACCAGTGTCCCCAATAGGTAAAGAAATATAGTATGGGGGTCTGAGCACAAACAAAAATGAGAATCTGTAACTGAAGTTCCACAGAAATTTCATCATCCCTAGATGCAATTGTTTACTTTTCCCGAGCAACCTAAAGTGGCAAAAAAACGAGAGTGCCGATTAAAATTTTTTGACTGCTGAAAACTGAGTGGCAGATTGTTGAAGGGTTCCTTTCACACAATGCCTTCTTATTCAATCAAAAATAGATGGAATAGTTATAAGGTGCCAGCATGCTATATGGTTCTCATTCAGAATGAAACAAAAAAGTGACCCTTGTTATGTGTATGCAAGTTTACATTATGTAATGAAACACATCAACAGTTTGTCATCTTTTTCCTTATTAAGATGGCCTCAAATAGTGCTAATTAGCTTAGAAGATTTTCTGGCCAGGAATTCCCTTAGCTTACTTTACACTCATCTGCTGCAGCCAACAGTCCCTGCTAGACTTTGCTTGCATCACTCAGTCCATTAAAACAAACCCTTTCACTGACCCCATAAAAGTAAAAAGGAACCTCCTTCTTGGGTTGGTGTTCTGCAGATCTGTGCATCAGTACAGATGCTGTTAGCATTACCGGCAACTGCTAAATTTGAGATTCATTATCTGGGTGACGTAAATAATCTCAGCTCAATGAATGTTTTGTCTGTTCTGGTACAGATAAAATATATACTGAGGGCACTTTGTTAATGTTGTTCGTATCTGCTGCAGAGGACTTCCTTTTATGGAACATTTTGTGCATTTTCATTCTCTCGGTTTACTGAAATGCCAGCAAGTACAGAACAAACTGTTGATGTTAAGATTCAAAGCAGAATATAGCATGCTCTTCAAGATGCACAAAAAATAATATATAAATATATAAATATATATATATATATATATATATATATATATATATATATATATATATAGATATATATCTATATCTATATCTATATCTATACACACACAATCTCACAAAAGTGAGTACACCCCTCTTTTTGTAAATCTTTAATGTTTTCGTGTGAACACTGAAGAAATGATGCTTTGCTACAATGTAAAGTAGTGAGTTTACAGCTTTTATAACAGTGTAAATTTGCTGTATACTCAAAAAAACTCAACACGCAGCCATTAAGGTCTATACCGCTGGCAACAAAAGTGAGTACACCTTTAAGTGAAAATGTCCAAATTGGACCCAAAGTGTCAATATTTTGTGTGGCCACCATTATTTTCTAGCACTGCCTGTTAAACCGCTGTATGGTCTTGGCCACCGAGCAGCAGCTCAGTTTCAGGGTCTTGGCAATCTTCTTATAGCCTAGGCCATCTTTATGTAGAGCAAGAATACTTTTTTCAGATCCTCAGAGTTCTTTGCCGTAAGGTGCCATGTTGAACTTCCAAACAGACTTGGGGAGGCACACCCTAAAAATCTGTTTACATTCAAGATTATAGTGCATACATACAAAAATTACATTTAAATCCTGCAAGGTTATTTAAAGACACCTAAACATTTTCAAAAATATGGGGATTTGGTCACACTATATGGTCATATACTGCTAAGCCCACTTACTGCGTCAAAGTACCCCATTATCAGAGGGTCTTACACTAGTAATAGAATGAAAGATTCTGCGTCTCAACCATGGGAGACATTAAATGTTATTTTTGTATGTGTGCGCTATAATCTATTTTGTTCTGTCTGCGGTCTTATAGCAGCACCATCTTGAATGTAAACATATTTTTAGGGTGTGCCCCCAAAGTCTGTTGTTTGTATATTGTATGGATCCTGACCAGGTTCCTTGGGCTGGAGCACCCCATCCCCCCCTTCATTACCTCTTATTAGTGTCCACCAGTATTATAGGAGGAGTCCTTTCAGTTCTCCCATAAAGAGGAGTTTGTCTCCCATGGTTGAGACACAGGATCTTTAACCACTTCAATACCAAGGACGTCATATGACGTCCTGGGCTTTGAGCAGGTATATCTGAATGATGCCTGTAGTTACAGATATCATTCAGATATTGCCGGTTTCAGCCGGCGAATCTCTACACCATAGGAACGATCATAGCGGCCGTTCCGCCGCTTGATCGTTCCCTATGGGAGGCGAGAGGGGACGTCCCCCCCTCCCGCCGCCCTCCGGTGCCTGCTCCGACCTATGTGAGGCGGAGAGTGGATCCACCGGCGCCGGATGTAGATCATAGAGATTTCCGGCGGACCAGATGGTCCCCGGAGTCTCTATGATCGTCGGAGGCTGGGCGCGATGTTATGACGTCACGCCCGGCCTCTCCATTCAAAAAAACGGCGCCGCTTCGGCTTGGAAGCGGCGATCGTTTTATTTTTATTTTTTTCAGGCTTCCCAGCCTAGTGGTGAGATATGGGGTCTTATTGACCCCATATCTTACTATTAAGAGCACCTGACATGTCATATTGCTATTACAAGGGATGTTTACATTCCTTGTAATAGGAATAAAAGTGATAATTTTTTTTTTTTTTCAAAAAAAAGTGTCAAAATAAAAAAAATAAAATATAATTAACAATAAAAAAAAAAAATTTTTTTAAAGCGCCGCTGCCCCCGTGTGCTCGCACGCAGAAGCGAACGCATACGTAAGTCCCGCCCATATATGAAAACGGTGTTCAAACCATACATGTGAGGTATCGCCGCGAACGTTGGAGCGAGATCAATAATTTTGGCCCCTCTGTAACTCAAAATATGTAACCAGTAAAAAAATTTCAAGCGTCGCCTATGGGGATTTTTAAGTACCGAACATTGGCGCCATTCCACGAGCGTGTGCAATTTTGAAGCGTGACATGTTAGGTATCTATTTACTCGGCGTAACTTCATCTTTCACAAAATGCAAAAACATTGGGCTAACTTTACTGTTTTTTTTTTTTTAAACACAAAACAGTTTTTTTCCCCAAAAAAACGCGTTCGAAAAATTCCTGCGCAAATACTGTGTGAGATAAAAAGTTGCAACAACCGCCATTGTATTCTCTAGGGTCTTTGCTAAAAAAAACATATATAATATTTGGGGGTTCTATGTAATTTTCTAGCAAAAAAATGATGATATTTACATGTAGGAGCAAAGTGTCAGAATTGGCCTGGTATTGAAGCGGTTAATTCTATTACTAGTGTAGGACCCACTGATAATGGCGTACTTTGACGCAGTAAGTGGGCTTAGCACTATATGACCATATAGTTAAACCAAATCCTCATATTTTTGAATATGTTCAGGTGTTTTTAAATAGCCTTGCAGGATTTAAATGTCACTTTTGCATGTGTATGTGGAAATTCCAGTGACCAGTATGAGACAGAGAGACAAATTTAACACAGCTGCTCCCCATTCATACCTGAGACCTTGTAACACTAACGAGTCACATCACACCGGGGAGGGAAAATGGCTAATTGGGCCCAATTTGGACATTTTCACTTAGGCTACTTTCACACTGAGGCGTGTGGGCGCTGGCGGTACAGCGGCACTAAATATGATAGCCCTTTTCAGTCGCCACCATTTGAGAATTTTAGAGTTTTGTCTCTTGGCTTGATACCTAAGAAAAACACAGTTTTCATTTGATACATCACCTAGCGGGGCGGTTTTAACCCCCAGCTAGCAGCTGAAAAAGGTTTGCAGCGCTGCCCCATTGTTTTTAATGGGGAGGGGCGCTTTAGGAGCGGTAAATACACTGCTACTGCAGCGCTCCAAAGATGCGGCTTGCAGGACTTTTTAGACCGCCCTGCAAGCGCACCGCTCCAGTGTGAAAGCCCTCGGGGCTTTCACATTGGAGTGCATTGAGCAGCTCTTTCGGGGCGCTTTGCAGGCGCTATTTTTAGCACATTAGTGCCTGCAAAGCGCCTCAGTGTGAAAGGAGCCTTAGGGGTGTACTCACTTTTGTTGCCAGCAGTTTAGACATTAATGGCTGTGTGTTGAGTTATTTTGAGGGGACAGCAAATTTACAATGTTAAATAAGCTGTACACTCACTACTTTACATTGTAGCAAAGGGTCATTTCTTCAGTGTTGTCACATGAAAAAATATAATAAAATAGTTACAAAAAGTGAGGGGTGTACTTACTTTTGTGAGATACTGTACATGGCAAAGATTTGCAACACCTCTAAACTTATAAAAAGAGGAGGCAGACAGACATTACAGGAATTTACTATGTTTATGCTGACATTGCCAGTAAGCAGTAAAGCCAGTGGTTTTTGGGGCATCTATTTAAATATGACCCTGCTGTAAAAAAAACAAACAAAAAAAACAAACTGTTTTGTTCCTGTACATTGCATCGTGTAAACTGGAATATTTCAGTATGAATATTTTCACACTACACCATTGTAAACTCCAGCAACCCCTTTTCTAATTTTTGCTAGCAACTTTTTTATTTTTTTTTTATTTTTATTGTTTGCTGAACACTTTCAGACACAGTAAAGAAAAATCTTAAAATCTGCCAGTTGTCAATAGAATAGGAAGTGAGGTGAAGTATGGGAATGCCTGTTCCAGTGGGATTTCCTGTGGCTTTGGGAGATTCCCCCAATTCACATTCTGTCTCTGTGACAAGCACTCACACCAGCTGGAGCCATGTAATATAGCCTACGTTAGTGTAGAGCTAAAGACAAAACATGCCCCCCACCCCTGCATTTTGAAAAGAGTAAAGGAGGGTTATAAGGATGAATACAAAAATAAACAAATAGGGGGTAAAAAGAGGGTTATAACCCCTAAATTTGTTTGCCATCTGTGTCCCCACTTGATAGATTTCCCCTTCAACTCTTGCCCCTTTGCCAAAACAGAAAGTGGGAGAAAATCCCTCCATAAGTAATGGAATCACTGGTTGTCACCAGAACTAGTATACCCAGTGGAAGTGTTACCCCGTTCCGGTGACAACCCAGAATTTGTGTTTTATCTTGCATTTCTTCTGGTGACTGTTAGCACCAAAAGTGAGAGGGTGCAAAAGTGTACCCCTGTGACTCACAAGATAAGTATGGTCATAATAAGCTTTGGTCATCCTTTTTAAAATTGTACCTAGAATATTTTGCACCATGCGGCATTGTACAAGGTTTTTTCTTGTGGCTAAAACTAATGCCGTCATATACCCATTTGTTTTTCTGAAGTACCTCTAACCAAATTGTACCTCTCCTTTGTCTTGGTGCCAAATAATGAATTAAAAAAAAAAAAAAAAAAAATTACCTAGAACCAATATTTTAGACCATCTTGGATTTAAGGGATTGAACTTTTTGAGTTTAACTAAAATACATTCCAGGTTTATCAAAAACAAAATGGTGTACAAATCTTGTAGCTCGTGTTCTTCAGCCACAGCCCAAAATAGGAAATCCCGTAACCCACTGGCAGAATGCACCATATCCTTGCTCTATGGTGATCTCTTTACAGCAGGGGTAGACAACCTTAGAGAGATGGAGATCAACGTGAATAACACTGATGAAGTCAAAGATCACCTGGTACAGTGTCCTGTTAGGGCCGGTTCACACCAGAACGCAATGCCAGAAAGGCATGTTCCATGTGTTCAAAAAGCACTACCTTTGTGATCTACTGTGGGTGATGATACATTGTTAACCCCAAAAGTAGATCGCAAATGCAGTGGAATGCAGAGTGAAGGAGTGCGTTACGCTCAAAATGCAGGGTGAAGGAGTGCGTTACGCTCCGGATGCAGGGATTGGGAGGGGGGGAGTGATGTGAAGGATGGCAAGAGGAGGACACTGCTATGGGGTGGCCCATAGCAGTGCCCACTGCCCCCTTCACATCACCACCACCCCCCTCCCCTCCCACACACAGTAGTGTCCTCTTCCCCCCTATGGCATCCTACCCGTACACACAGGAGACGGAGAGGAAGCACAGCTCTGGACAGGAGCAGGAGCTGGCAGAGTGACTTTTCATATTAATAAGCTGGTGATTAGGACCTAGCAACCAATCACCTGCGAGTTAACTTGGCCAGCTCCTCCTCCCGTCCTCCGGCCTAAGCTGTGCTGCCTCTCTGTCTCCACTGTTCAATGATGACAGCGGCGGAGGAGGCTTGGGTGGGGGAGAGAGGAGGACTTAAGGTGTGGCAAGGGAGGTTGAGGGGATAGAGAGAAGGCGGGGGTCAGCGGTGCAGACCCATTCCCGGTCTACCTGTCACCTACCCGTGGTCGACAGGTAGCCTGCGATAGATGGGTTGCCGACCTCGGCTTTACAGAATTCCAACATGCTCCCTGATGAATCATAGCCACAGTTCTCCAAACTGAGCTTGGCACATTGCAGAGCTATAGATCTGTCATTAGGGGGCATGTCAGAACTCTGCATTAAGGTCACTGGCTATAGAAAGCAAGAATGCCAACTCTACAGCTGCCCGTAGGGGACAGGCTTTACTACTGAGTCTGCTTTATTTTGTTGTGTGCAGGAGTGAGAGAGCATGCGGGTCAGTACTGTGTCTATGTGCGAGTATGGCTCAGAACTGAATGGGGAGCTGTCAGATCAGTTTGTCATCAGTGCTCAGTTCAAAAGCCTGCATTTCTGATGGTAAGGGGGTGCATTAGTGTGTATGGAGTAGGCTGCTTGGACATCCAGGAAAGGCAACATCAATGCTGAAAAATATATACAGGTTTCAGAGCACCATATCCTCCCAATGAAACAACATCTTTTTCAGGGAAGAATTTGCATATTTCAGCAGGACAATGCTAAACCATAAAGATGTGTAAAGGCAGAATACCGGATTTCTTCTTACGCCACTTCCGGTCGACGCTGACACTGCTCACGCCCTACGCGTTACGTCACAGTCACGTCTTCATGGCGTTTTTATGTTTTTATAAATGGGTGTGCAATTCTTATTAAATAAATTGGCTTTATCTTTCATCACACTACACTGTGGGAGGCTTTTCTCTGTATTTACTTTACTGAGAGCTATGCAGTATGATTGCATGATTATTTAAAAAGGGACCTCATCCTAAAATCTGTGGAGAAACACTACTAAGGTAGACCCCTGTGGACAGAGGTGGAAGTGTCCCAAATACTGAGAGGTGTACACCCTGGAGGATTGGATTGATATATGCTTTTAGATTACAAAGTAGAAGTGAGTTCTGGGAGACTGGAGAAAGCACAAAGGTGTTATGCTATACTAGGATCACTATAAGCTACAGTGGAGTGGGTCACTTATTGGCAGGGAAGGTCACCAGCACCATTGGATTAATAGCACTTTAAATATTAGAGTTTCTTTCGTGGACATTTCATTGTGCACTCAATTTATATTTTTCAATAAATATTTTGGATTTCTATACATTATATTTTGTATTACTATACTTTACACCTCTATTGGTTATCATTTGGCAGTGCTACACCACACATCATTAGGGGAAGATTAGGCATGCAATGGACGCTGTGACCTGGAACAGGAAGATATCTTGTCCCTTTGGAGATTAAAGACAGGCTAGCTGTATCAAAAGATTGACATAGGGGAAATCGATTGGCCATGACACTACAAACTTCAGCCACAACATGAGCCCAGCATTACAAGGCAGACTAAAAGCACAGTGGAATTTAACTACATTATTATTAAAATGGCAAAAACATTTGAAAGTCTACAAAAATCGGTAATAACCTGGAAGAAGAAAAATAAAGAAAACTTTATATATAATAAAAATCCGTGTGCCAAGGTTGTCACATTTCAGCTTGCCTATTGACATGTTGGACGGTCAATGTCAAAGCTGAAAATAGAAGCACGATTAGTTCAGTCTGTGACCCATATCCCCATTTGACCTTACACTTAAATACAAGACATTGCTAAAGCTAAAGAGAGGACAGTGCAATGTGCTTATTACAGGCTAAACCTAAGCCAAAAGTAACAGACAAGGGTACAGAGTACAATATTGTTCAAAGAGAAAGATCAATTATAATAGTCTATATTTATCACAGGTATCTGGTACAGTTGTCAGGCTCTCTATATAAAACATGAAAAGAACACTGGAAAGTGTAAACTCAAGTGGTACTCTTCTACAATGAGTTTTCCTGGACCAAATCCATCCCCCACCACCCAATGTCACAAAGCCTCACCTGTGATGTTTTACTGTCTCTCTCTCTTATTCTGTCCTTTACAATCTTAATTAATGATGTGATATTGTAGAACTCGGCTTCTTCCAGAACACCTGTTGAAAGGACGAGAGTGGTAAAAGGTCAGTTGCATTTAAAGAAAACCTCAACTACCTGGACTCAGAGTGTATTATAAGATTTTGAATTTCATGTCCATACAGCAAAAGCCTATTAAAATATACATTTGTTTCCTATTCCTCGGAATACGCATTCTCAGGCAGCCCTAATACACATTCTATAGGAAGCTGGCCCAGAATCATCTTGGGCATTATTAAAGCAGAAACACAATGAGTGTGCCAACTAGAGTAGCCTCTAGCAGCCAGGTTTCAGAGTATTGCTCCAATAATCCACATCAGACATATTGTCAAACCACATTTAGGGTTTTACTTTCACTTGTTAAATTCCCTACTTGAATCCCAGCTTTTACTGTTTTGACTCTTGGTCATGTGTTGAAGGTGACTGATTTCTGAAACTGTCACTTTTGGTTAAATCCCTTAGAAGGACCCTTCCATCACCAGGGTAGGCCCCCTCATTTCTTTGATCATTTGGAACAAAGGTCTGGAGCTTAGAGATTTAGCTACGACAGGTGGTTTTAAGCATCTAAGCTTGTTTCTCGCATAGCACTGATGTCTGTTCACATGGATAGGGCACTTTGGCTTTATGCCTGTAAGGCTGCTGAACATCAAGCTCAATTTTGTCTTTTGAGAAAAGTTGCCTCGAGACCTGCTCTCGAAACCATCCTTGGCAATGCCACTGCTAGTAGTACTGTACTTTCCCAGGAGGTCAATGGAAGGGGCTGAGCAAACCCTTCATCTACAATCATGTCACAGGAGATAGTCGTCAGCCAAGACTTCTTACCACTCTCAAGTCATAGGGCTCAAAACCAGAGGTCCTCCAACTCTCCACTCAGCCTTCTCCATGAAGGTCTCTCCTCCACTTTCACAAGTTGCACACATGCGTAGCACACCAATTAGCATTTAACACGCATGTTCAGTTCTCTCAGCCTTATTCCTTGCCATAGTGGAGAACTAGCAGTGGAGGGAAATTGTGAAAATGTGAAGTTGCTCCCAATGCTTCAGCCCAACAGGCCTTATTCACAGAGTGAGCCTTCAGAGACCGGGTCATACCAAAGGTTGTGCCACAGCTCTGTACCCAGAAAGCACTCTGACTAACCAACAATACACAAGGGTTTGGAAACCACCACAATGCAGAGCCCCATGCCGAAAGGCTACATGCTCAGCTAGCCCCACAATTTTCCAGTCCAGTGGGGCCTGGGTACAGCCTCCAAAGCTGATGCCAAGGATACTGTTGCCATGTACAGACTAGCGCAATTCAGAATCTTGATTGAAGCCAATAATATGCAAAATAAAGGCTAGCAAAAATGGTTTAGCAGCAGAGCTGAGAAAAAGGCATCTAAAACTAAGACACTAGCAAATAAAAAAACAAACAAACCTGAAACATGGCAGTTAATGTGTTACTAAACCCAGTAATATGAAAATAGTTCACTCGCCCGCCCTCAGTGCCCACAGCTTATTACATTAAAATACTGCTTCTATATACCCTTTTGTCTAATCTGTATACCACTGTCACGTGATAAACTGCAGGGACTACCCAAGAGCTGAGTGTTTATGTAGGAGGAGATTTCCACTAAAGCCTGTGTCCTCATGCTGTTATGGGAGGCGGAGCATCCATCAATCAAGATGTGACATGCCACCCACTGTGCGTTTTTTTAGTTACTGGGCATGGAGGAGGGAGGGACTGGGCCGTCATTTAAAATCTGTATACACGCCCACATATGTGAGGTCATTATCATGTGACCTGAAAAGCTCAGCTCAAACAGGAAATATTCTCTCCAGCAATGGAGACGAAACTGAGCATGTGCAGCTTTACTACTCTGACTGTGTATTATCTGGCCTTGCCAAGAGAGATCCTGCAGGAGGATGAGGATCTGTGCATATAGAATCAGAGTCTTTTTACACAATGAAAAGGATTAACCCCTTAAGTTTCACAGCGAGTATAACAAGCATGCTATTCTGCATATACACATACAGATTTTACTGTTGTGGGTTTAGTAACACTTTAAGAACTTATGTCATTTTCACTATGAAATACATTCTCTAAAAATACTATAAAATTCAGTTTTCCCTCTAAGCTTATGCCTTGTTTAGTGTCTAGGCTCTGGCATGGTCCATTCTTTTCAATGAATATCACCTAATCGCAAGACTCGTATAATGATACAGCAGTGTTTCTTTTTTTCAGTCTAATTTTCACAAGAGAGAAAGACAGATAGTTGAAAATGCACACCGATAGTAGCCCATATATCCATTAGCACAGGTGGGCAATTCAAGAAAGGTGTCCCAAGTGTATTTTTGTTTCTTCTGAGAGATTTCCACACTCTGGTTATTTGTACTAGGCAAGCCTTTTACAACCAGGGTGTTGCGGCACCCTGAAATGCTGTCTGGGTTCTTCAGGGGTGCAAAAGGTGCATTTTAAAACTCACCCATCTCTAAAGCTGGGTGTCCTACGAGTATGGATGCCATTCTATGTAAAACGATTAGTTTTTTGTGCATGATTTTAAAGGGTGCCTTGAGTGAAAGAAGGTAGAGAAACAATGTTCCAGGCATTCAATAGCAAGTTGTATTGTAACCCTAATAGCACATACTAATTAGCCAGCCAGATCATGGTGAAACCTTACTTGTACCCATGGTTTCAGAAGACAATTACTCCAACTATTTACTTTTGATCAGTGGACTCACTTTTTTGTGCATTGTGCAGCTCATTCTTACATGTTTTATGGATTTTCCAAAGATTTGAAAATTTGTACATGGGGGGGGGATGGATAGGAAAATTATTATACCAAATTATTATACCAAACATACCGTACATCTCTCCAACCTAAGCAAGTGTTGGAGAAGTGTGATCTCTATAAATGATCCAGTTGTAATATGTCTCAGTAGAATCGGCAAAACAGTGACTCGATCCAAACATCTTACAGATCACAGAAAGCTTCAATTCAAAACTTATACAGATCATAACATTTACATCAGGTCACAAACCCTAGTGTGTTTAGCTAATAAAGAGATGGACGTCTGACCAGAACACCTTTTTCCACGTGACCCCAGAATCATCATTCATGGTGCGTTTAAGATGGTCAAATGGAACTAAAATGTAATTATTTGGCCTCAACACCAAACGATATGTCTGGCAAAAATCCAAAACAAGCTCACCATCCAAATAACACCATTCCTTCAGTGAAGCATGGAGGTGGTAATATCCTGGTATGGGTGTGTTTCTCTCCAGCAGGGACTGGAGAACTTGAGGATAGAAGAAAAATGGATGGGGCAAAATACCATCAAATTATTGAGGAATATAAATATATATATATATATATATATATATATATATATATATATATATATATATATATATATATATATATATATATATATATTTATATTATACCCAAAAAATATATATATGTGAATAAATTATGATGTTGACCAAGTGTAAACCAGTAGAAATAGAGTTCATTCAGTGTTCCATAATCTTATGCTGTGTTCCGGGTCTTGATTAAATTATTCCACCACCATGAACACCTGCCACACATCCTACTCACCAAAATCCCATGACACCCATTACAGGTAGTCATATAGGCATAAACGACAATCCAAATCGGCCTCACCAGGGGTCATGACGTCAGAGCGTACTGATGAAACATGTTGGGCGTATTGAACGTGACACAATTCCTCAGTTGTTTGTAATGCAGTCTGGAACGCTGAGGAGGTTTGTTCAAACAGCTGCTAAAGGAAAACCTTCTGCTTTGGTTTTAAAACCTTTTAACTGTTTACTTGGTTTTAATGAATTTTTTGGAATAAATTACCATGCACTTCACTATGGAAGTTCCATTTTTCTTTATTCCCCACTAAAACTTGGATTGCTGCTGTGGGTACGGTAAATCACTTCACTTGGAATTCACCCTTTAAAAACATCAGATGATTGGTGCTGATTGAATCCCGATTGCGATAACCATTAGTGAGGCCGATTTGGATTGTCGTTTATGCCTATATGACTACCTGTAATGGGTGTCATGGGATTTCGGTGATTAGGATGTGTGGCAGGTGTTGATGGTGGTGGAATAATTTAATGAAGACCCGGAACACAGCATAAGATTATTGAACACTGAATGAACTTTATTTCTACTGGTTTACACTTGGTCATTATCATAATTTATTCACACACACACACACACACATACATACACATACACAAAAGTTTATATATACACACACACATTTATCATTTAGAGATTTTTTTTCACACTTTTTCACGGTTTTTATCACAAGTTTGTGTAATTTGCATCATATTATTTACAGGAATGGAGAGTCCCGAAACCGGTCAACGAAGAAACTTTAGATCAAAGGAATGAACTTTTGTCTGTAAATGAGGAAAGTTTAACCACTTAAAGACTAAACCTTTTTCTGACACTTGTTGGTTTCAAGTTAAAAATCATTATTTTTTGCTAGAAAATTACTTGGAACCCCCAAACATTATATCATTTTTTAGCAGAAACCCTAGAGAATAAAATGGTGGTCTTTCAAATGCAATTTTATGGTAAAAAAAAAAAAAATACATTTTATTGAATTAAAAAAAACTAAACAGTAAAGTTAGCCCAATTTTTTGGTATAATGTGAAAGATGATGTTACGCTGCGAGAATCGTGATCTTTATTCTAAGCAAAAAAAAATGTGATTCTCATTTTTCCCAGAATCATGCAACTCTAAGCCTTGGATAGGCTTATTTGTAGGTGGGTAAACTAAAAAGCATATTTTCAAAGTATTGGTCTTCTGCACTCCAATCAAGTAGGACGGGTTGTGGCCATTCACACATCAGCTCTTTCAAATCCCGGGCAGATTCGCGGCAAATCTGCCCACAATTCACGTGAATGCAGCCTTAGTGCAAGCACAGTGAAGTAGAATTCAGAACGCACAACAAACTGTTTGCATAATGAATACAATCAGTATTCATTGGTTGAATGGTGATAGAGACAAGATTATACAAATGACTGTTCTTCTATTAGGCGCACAGAAAAGCTAATGTGAAACCTTACAATAAATTATAGACATTAGCAGAACACTGACAATTTCAATTGTTTTAGCTGGAGGTGGAAAGGAGTAAGTCATTGCTTTACGTGATTATGATCAGACAATCACACCATAAAAATCTCCTAAGCAAACAGGTAATTCACCTTTGCAAGAGTCTGGGCCAACCATCACTACTGTGGATTAAACATGAGGTTAGGAAATACATAGCTATATTGTATGTGTACACACACACATACATATACACATACAGTATCTCACAAAAGCGAATACACCCCTCACTTTATAGTAAATATATTATTACATCTTTTCATGTGACAACACTGAAGAAATGACACTTTGCTAAAATGTAAAAGTAGTAAGTGTACAACTTGTATAACAGTGTAAATTTGCTGTCCCCTCAAAATAAATCAACACACAGCCATTAATGTCTAAACCGCTGGCAACAAAAGAGAGTACACCCCTAAGTGAAAATGTCCAAATTGGGCCCAAAGTAATATTTTGTGTGGCCACCATCATGTTCCTTAACCCTCTTGGGATTGGAGTTCACCAGAGCTTCACAGGTTGCCACTGGAGTCCTCTTCCACTCCTCCATAACGACATCACAGAGCTGGTGGATGTTAGAGACCTTGGAGCACCTCCACCTTACATTTGAGGATGCCCCACAGATGATCAATAGGGTTTAGGTTTGGAGACATGCTTGGCCAGTCCATTACCTTTATCCTCAACTTCTTTAGCAAGGCAGTGGTCATCTTAGAGGTGTGTTTGGGGTCGTTATGTTAGAATACTGCCCTGCGGCCCAGTCTCCGAAGGGAGGGGCTCATGCTCTACTTCAGTATGTCACAGTACATGTGTCAAGCGTGCGTGGCAGCAACCAGGTGAGGAGTACAAAGACAAGTGTGTCTTGCTTACAGTCAAGCATGGTGGTGGGAGTGTCATGGTCTGGGGCTGCATGAGTGCTGCCAGCACTGGGGAGATGCAGTTCACTGATGGAAGCTGCTTGCTTTGGGAACACTTGGCAGAGGAGAGGGGCCAGAAGCACCGGCAGGGGACCCAAGAAGAGGATGATTGGGGCTGCAAAACCACAAAATAGGTATGCATGACATATTTGTCATTTTTAAGAAATAAAAACACAACAAGCCTTTAATACAACTTTAAGAGCTGCTCCCTATTTCCCAAGTCAAAGAAAGGTGGAAACCAATCAACAACCAAATGAGTGAATGCAAACGCTTCTATTACCATGGCTTGCAAGTCAGATTTGATGGGACCATTTTATCCACCAGCAAACAAAAAGACAGGACAAAATACAGCAGGGTTTAAGACAAGGACTTACCACAATGTCAGATCAACTGGCACAAAAGATAGAGGGGAGTGGCACTTTCCCCCCCATTGTCAACACCCAGCATCGCACTCAATTGTAAAGGGGAAGTTGTGGCTAAAAAGTGCAGTGGGCCTGAGCAGCAAAAAAGTAAAAAGTATTTTAACCAGATCAGAGATATGCAACTGTATAAAGATTGATGTAGAGGATAGATGGTTATATTAATTTCTTAAATTGACTTTAAATGACAGGGTACTTCTCTCTCAACTCTACTACACCAAACAAAAAAACAATGCACCTAAATCTAAAGTGGTACAAAAACATTAGTAATGTATAAACAAACAGAATTCATCTTCTACCTCCCGATACACATAACCACCTTTTAAGTCAAGAACAAAGTCAGGTCATGGTAACCTGATTTCAGAACGGAGTGCTTCACCTGCTTTGGACAAAATCTCCACTTTGTATTAATTTTAGTAAGATGCCAGGAACTTACAGTTTAAAGGAGTCGTAAAGGCAAACGTTTTTTGATCTTAATGCATTCTATGCATTAAGATCAAAAACTTTCTGTGTGTAGCAGCCTCCCCCCCCCACCCCCCCCCCCCAATTACCTACCTGAGCTTCTTCTCTCTCCAGTGATGTCCACAATCCCCTCAGCCATCCAGTACACTCCTCCTGATCAGCTGAGACAGAGCAGTGGCGCTATTGGCTCCCGCAGCTGTCAAGGTCAGTCAGCCAAACAGGAGAGAGAGGGGGCGAGACCATGTCAGGGCTCAGTGTCTGAATGGATACACTGTGCTCTGACTCAGCTTGGGTGACCCCTGTAGCAAGCTGCTGGCTGAGGGGCACTCAAAAGGAGGGAGGGACTAGGAGCAGCAAAGAGGGACCCGAGAAGAGGAGGATCTGGGCTGCTCTGTGCAAAACAAACTGCACAGAGGAGGTAAGTTGTAAAGGCTTGTTTTTTTTTTTTCTTAAATAAAAAACTTTTTCTATCACTTTAAACTTGAGGGATATATTAATGCAGTAGTCAAATTTTCTATATATATATATTTATATTCCGACTAAAAAAAAAAAAAAAAAAAAATAAAAGTCAGCAGCTGCAAAATACTGCAGCTGCTGACTTTTAATAATTGGACACTTGCCTGTCCCAGGGCTCATCTCCCCCTCCTCTCTGCGGCACCGGCATTGTCACTGTGAACGCCATACGCAAGCCGCGCAATTATCTGGGACCTGTGGCGTGTCCCAGATGATTGCCGAGGGGGAGGGGGGGGGGGAGAGGTGAACTTACTTCCGATGCCGCTGTGTCCCTCCGGGAGGAAGTGGGAGCTGGAACCCTCTAAAAAGATGGTTTCCGCCCCCGCCCCCCATTTTTGAGTGGAACACTGCTTTAATGCAACTAATGGAAGTACTTGCATTGACTTTGTATGAGCCTTTGCTATTCATTATACAGCAGACTGGGAGAGTTAAGGGACAGCGATGCAAGCAATGGAAGGCAATCAGGTTAAATGCAGGCAAATATGTGGAGAAGAATCAAGACAGGAGGAGAAAGCAAGAGAGTAGGGATGCCCACATTCTGCTGCTCCTTTACTGTCCAAGGGGCACGAGGGGGGAGGGGGCTATAAAGAAGTGTATTTTTTAAAGTACAACTTTTAAAAGTACAATTGAACCTTCCAGTTTAAACCCACTAAATTCATCCCAGGAGTAACAAAACAAAAAGGTGTGCAAACTCCTGCAGTTTATTTACTTTAAAAAGCAGCCAGAGTATAAGTCTAGGTTCAAATCTATGCGGCTGTGCTTGATGCGTTTTTCAGGCACATTTTTTAGTGCGATTTTAAACCAGTGTTTTTTATGCGTTATTGCATGCAGTTTTCATGCATTTTACGTTTTTTTTTCTTCCTCTTTAAAACGCACTGTAAAACACACTGTATATAGTTAGTTGCTAAGGAGGAGTCGGGAAGCCGGCTTCCGCGTCCTTAGCAACCAATGAGTCATCAGCTGTCAGTGGGGTTCCCTACTGAAAGTAAAAGAAAAAGCTCTGGAGTGGGGCAAGGGGCGGGCTCTCCGGGTGATGTCATCGGATGGCCATGTCCCATTGCTATATGAGGGTCGTCAGTGAGCAAAACAACAACAGAACAAGAGCGGCCTTTTAAATTTTTTTTTAGCGGGTAACCGGTGGCAAGGGAGAAGACTGCAGGAAGGAGAAGACAGAGCTATTAATAAAGGAATTGTCAAAAACCGGCTCTTGTGTTTTTATTGCATTTCACTGCTTTTTTGGTGAATGGGTACCTGATACCCATGGGGGGGCCCCCCCTTCTTAAAGGGGCTTCCAGATTCCTGATAAGCCTACGACAACCGACAACCATCGGATAGGGTTGTCGGGAAGAGGCCATTGTCCTCATCAGCATGGGGGCAAGGTGCTTTGGGGTGGGGGACGCAAAGCTCTCTAAGCCCCCCCCCCCCCCATGTTGAGGGCATGCAGTCTGGTATGGTTCAGGAGGGGCTCACTCGTCTCCCCCCCCCCCGTCCTGACCTGCAGGGTGGTATGCTCACATAAGGGTCTGGTATTGATTTGGAGTGGGGGGTGCCCTCCAAATCCATACTAGACCTGAAGGGCCTGGAATGGACCTGGGGGGAACTCCACGCCATTTTTTCGCCGGCAAATTTATTATTTTTTTTAACATTCAATGGAGAACCCGGCTGGCAGCTGACAAATCATCGGTTGTCAAGGACGCAGCGGCCGGCTTTCTGCTTAGCAACCAGCTATATACAGTAATAAAATAAGAACCGCAAAACACATAAAAAAAAATAAAAAAAAAAAAAAAAAAATCGCATCACAAACACACCACTTGTGTTTTTGGTGCGGTTCCATTGAAATTACCGCAAATCGCAGGAAAAAAAAGTCCCCGACCCTTTCCAAGAACACACTGGCAGCAAAACACATAGAACTAGTACCATAGGAAACCATGTTAAATGGACTGTAGTGCGTTTCTGCAAACTGCACTTATAAATGCATAGGTGTGAACATAGGGTCTATGTCTTTTCCATGCCAGCATGCTGCATACAAGGTCCCTTGCTCTGTTTGGAAGCAGGGGTCTTCCTGCAAAGAAACAGCTTAATTAAAGCTGTCCAATCAGCAAAGAGCTTGATCTTTGTTGATTGCAGAGCTATAGGTCTAACTCAGCAGGGGAGCAGGTTGGTCATCTACAGAGAGACCACTGCTACCAATCAGAAAACAAGGCCCTTTTCAGCAGCTGATTGGTAGGGGAAAGGTTTTTTTTACTCAGCCTGTGGCAAGCTTTTATGAAAAAAAACCTGTAAAACTTTGAACACCTTTTGTGAAGATGTCCCTGAATCATTGATTTAAACTGAAAGCTCAGTTGGCCTTTAATGATAATGTAGAAAGGGGTGCCATTCTCAGCTATGCAAATCTCAAGACAGAATGAACAGAAATACAAATCATTTGGCTTCCATCCGTGTATATATATTTTCAGTTAAAAAAAAATATATATATTCTGAACAGCTTACCTTCTTCTGCTAGGTCTTTGTTTATCACAAGTTTCCCGTGTCTCAAATAGTTCAACACTGGCCCAAAGTATGTGGGATCTCGGTCTATTATATAGGCACCAATTTCATCCTGCAAACACGAAATGTAGATGGATTAGACAGTTAAAAGGCTCACACTGCATCCTGTACATAGTCAAAAGGATAAAATCTCCAAACTTCCAAGTTCAGTCCCAAAGCAGGTTCAATGGTGTTTTTTTATTTTTTTAGTTTTACATCAGGCATATTTTGTAAAATCTCATCTAAAAAATAGGTTAGGAAGGAATGGGGAAAAAAAAAAAAAAAAATACACAAGCGCACACACACACACACACACTTGTAAATTATTGGATCACCACTTGGGAGATACCACTTTAGTTCCTTGTCTCACTCAATAAGTGGAAACTCACTCAGAAAAAGTGGCATCGGAGTCCAATTTGTGTTTTGGCTGGAGAAGAGGGGGGGGGGGGGGGGGGCTCTGTATAAAGCACTTAGGTCTTTAATGTTGTTTGTGAGCCTGTTAGACAGCAATAGTAACCTGACAAAAAAGGTTTCAAACCCCCACATGATATATAAAGCTGTTTTTTTTGTTTGTTTTTTATGGCATTTAACTTTAAAGGGTATTTCACTTTAATAAAGCATATTTCCATCCCATAACCTTAATGCATTCATGTACAGTGACGTATGTACCCATTCAATTCAATAGTATTCACATTTCAGCAGCAACTTTTCCCAGTTGATGGTGAAATGCTTGCATAACAATTTTATAACATTAGGTTTAAACTCTTATACAAGCTTGTTGACCACTTTGAGTAGCCGGTGTGGCTTTAAAATGACATTGAGATAGCAGCTATTTATCCTAGTGCCATTTTAGACTGTGGCAGGAGTCAGCAGCTCCTGTGGGTCCTGGCAGGGGTTAGCGCTGAAACTACCAGTTGTCTGTGACAGCTCACATGCAGCACAATGTTTTAGCTCCTGGGCTTCCAGAGAGCACTTCATTTCCCTGTTGTGTTTACATTGGGAGTGTGATGACATCACTGCACATTCATTTAGTACAGAGGGTCAGACAGAGCTTTGCCCAGACTTTCATACAGAAACTAAATAATAACTGCTATAGTGATCCATTGTAGGCTGACTGCAGCCAGTAATAGATGATCAGTATCAATGATCTATTGCTGTAAAGCCGGTTCAGATCCAGACACTCAAAAAAGGATAAGGAGAACATACATAATATATACACACAAACAGTATACGCATGAGAATGCCAGTACCGTTGGAAACCCGCTTACAGCCATTCATCTCTCAGTGCATACACTGGTATGCTATATGCAAGTATACAGCATACAACCATACTATTCATTTACATGTAAATGCAACTGTATGCAGCACCTGTACTTTGTGGGCGCAGATAGACTCCCAAATTGTAGTTTGTATGGACCAAGGCAACCATATGTATGAAGCCAAATAAAATATTCCTTCACAAGACTAATTCCCAAGTTCCAACAATGATGTCAAGTGATCTGGATGACATTTGTGTTCAATACGCAAGTATGAAATGCTCACACAGGGGAAAGCAGGGTCATTCAAATCTTTAGTGATGGCAAAAGTTGTGTGCATGCTAATTTGCACCCTCATTAACCTGACTTAATGTTATCTTAATGTTTCACTAGCCATTTACACAAATCTTTCCCATCCACACAACTCCCCCCCCCCCCCCTTTCCACTTGCACATTTTTAAATTTTTTGTTTTTGCATTCATTTCAAGTAACCCTAATATAAAAACTATAAATAAAAAATGTTCAACATTTACAATATAACACATCATTCTGTTCAAAACTGTGCAATTTTTGGGGTTTTCAGTACATATTTAAAGATAGGGCCTCCACCCCAAAAACACACTCATCCATGTCTTTATGGAACTTGCTTTGTGCACTGGTTCAAATCATTTGGTGGAGGGGGGATTATGGTGTGGGGTTCTTTTTAAGGGGTTGGGCTTGGCCCCTTCATTCCAGTGAAGGGCACTCTTAAGGTCTCAGCATACCAAGACATTTTGGACAATTTTATGCTCCCAACTATGTGGGAACAGTTTGGTGATGGTCCCTTCCCGTTCCAACACGACTGCGCACCAGTGCACAAAGCAAGGTCCATAAAAGACATGGATGAGTGAGTTTAGGGTGGAGGAACTTGCCTGGCCTGCACAGAGTCCTGACCTTAAACATCTTTTGGTTGAATTAAGAGTAGAGACTGCGAGCCAGGTCTTCTCATCCAACATCAGTGCCTGACCTCACAAATGCTCACTCCTAAACCTTGTGGACAGCCTTCCCAGAATAGCTGAAGCTGTTATAGCTGCAAAGGGTGGGTCAACTCAATATTGAACCCTATGGCCAAGACTGGGATGCCATTAAAAAGTTCATGTGGGTGTAAAGGCAGGTGTCCCAATACTTTTGGATATATATATATATATATATATATATATACTGTTTAGGTTTCAGACATGAGTAGATTCAGATATGGATGGATGGATTACGTCTCGGGCTAGTCAGCTTACGCCCTTCCTAAGATCCATTGAAGCACATCTGAGGGTTTCAATCCAATCATTCATTTAAATACAGGTTTAGTGAAGTACTTCACTATCACTATCAAGCCGGCTGACAAGGGGGAGCTATTGTGGTCATGGACACATCCATGTATGAAAATGAAGTAATGAAACATCTTAGCGATACCCTTACTTATAAAAGACTTGATTGCTGTCCTGTTTTTAAAGTACAAAAAAGGATAAAAACAACCTTAACTAAGGCAGTTAAACAAAAAATCATTGATGATGAAACTATGGAGTTTTTGATATGTGAATATCCGGTTACACCGGTACTGTATATGTTAAAATCCAGTTAAAAATCCACAAA